>JAXQQM020091813.1:0-397011 GCA_034641835.2 Pinus albicaulis
ATATTTTTACCAACATGACCAATACTCCAAGAATAACATACTGCAACCCCTGGACCATGCTCCATATGTCTAAAAATAGACATAGTCTAAAAATAGATTTTTCGACAAAAATCACATGTGTGGTCCCCACCTAGTTTATGTGATCTCTTTCCAACTAGGAGCAGGAAAGATGTTTCAGGAGGCCTCCTTCACTGTTTCTTGTTGCCATTTTCAACAGGTTTTTAATGTGTAAAGTAGTGATGAACTATGTCATAGCCTTTTTGAGCATGTGATGCTTATGTGTAACTGATATGTAATTGTTTCAAAGATGAGGTTGAATGATTTAATAAATAGGAGTTTGAGTCCTATTAGGAAAAGTCATATTTAGGGTGTAGTTGTCATTTTCTTGTTAAAAGACATGTTTTTTTGTTATATGAGGTTTCATAGGAATAATTCGATGAATCTAGCCAAGAGGCAGATCATCCCTTCTGTAAGAATTTTTATTTACAGGAAAATCATCGAAATAGTAAAGGGTTGGAGATTTTTTGCACCATACTGCTGCTTTATGTAATTTGACTTAAATCAGTAATACATAGGACTTCTTCTTGACAGAATTGAGATTCTCATGGATTTTTTATTGTCTCTCTGATCTATATATTTATTTTTACCACTTGTAGTAGATTTAATCTTTATTACTCAGAATTCATATGTTTATGCTCTGACTTCCTTTATTGATGAAATTATTGTGTTTCCCTATGTTCTATGTGTGATTTTCCTTTGTTAAAGACTCTTATCTGCCTCAGTTTCCATGTCAAGAAACCTTGCCACTGAATCTACTGATTTGTTGACTCCATAAGCCCAATGGTAGCAAGCCTAAATTCTTTTCAACCTACTTACACAAAAATCAAGTTACTTTTCAAATAGAGTTAGCCATATAGTACTATCATTATCTAATATCATAAACCCCTTTGAGAGAGCCCTCTCAAATTGAAGAGGCTAAGCTTAAGTCAAATGCTGGTTTGAAATAGTTACATAGAGTTGTCTGATCAACAACCAATCAAGTACAATTTTGTGATAATAGGTTGCTCAGCCTTGATTATGTATTCTTGCAGGAATTGAGCCCCTATTAAATAGGAAATTCCCAAGAATTCATTGCTCAATTCATCTAAGGTGTCCTGCTGATCTCATGCATGATTTGTACAATTTTCTGATTATACAATTGATAGTTCTCTTCCCTTTAACTCCAATCTCAACTGGGTCACTCTTAGAGAAAACATGCAACAAATATTTATAGCGAATTATTATTTATCTGATTGATCACTACATGTGCATTGAATCAGATTTAATTCATTGAACCTATCACTATCTCATCTCTCCGTTAGAAGTAGTTAAACTAATTTTAACTCAAATAATCGAGTTAACTAATTACAACTCTAAATAAACTATAACTGGACCCTCTAAAACTTAGAGTGAGCTCTACATGCCGCTAGTTTGACCCCCAAATTGAATTTACTGAGATAACTAAGTATTCATGGCCCAGTTAACTTGTACAAGTTGTCATGTGATGTGGAATTACAATTTAGTTCTAATTTAATTAAGGGAAAATTAAATTAGAAGCCCTTCTTGTTGCCAATTTCAACACTGCCTCTCAACAAGAAAGGGATTGTCTGCTACCCAAATCCTTCCTCTCTGGAACTCGAATTTTATTCTTGACAATGCCTTCATCAAGATGTCTGCATCTTGCTCCTCCTTGGGAATGTATTCTAATAACATAATCCACCTCTGCACACAATATTTGAGATGGTGATACTGGATATCAATATGCTTAGACCTGTCATGGAAACTAGATTAACTGAGAGTTTGATGCAACTCTGGTTATCACAATAAATCACCATTAGATCCATCTATCAACCAATCAAACCAAAAAGTATATTCCTCATCCAAATGGCCTCACATGTTGTTTGTATGGCTGCCATGTACTCTGCCTTTACTAAACTAAATGCAACTGATCTATGTTTCTTGTTGTACCAGGAAACTCTTGTTGATCCTATGCTGAAGATTCTCCCTGATGTGCTCTTCCTGTATGATGGAATCCCTGCCCAATATGCATCTGTGAAGCCCTAAAGCTTCACTTCCTCTGTCCGTATGTACCATAACCAAAACTCTATAGTGCCTTTGTGTATCTCAACACATGATTTCTTGCCTTCCAAAAGATCTTGGTAGGATTAACCATATCTTGAATAAGATGGTTAAAAACATAACATATGTCTGGTTGTGTGTTCACCAAATAAATGAGTGAACCCACAAGCTTCCTGTAGACAATAGCATCTACTATTTCGCTTGAATTAACATCCTCCCTCCTCTAATTTAATGCTAGAGGAGTCTCCATGGGTTTGATTCCCTCCATGTGGAAATTCCTAAGAATATTGTTGGCATACTTTCCGTGAGATACAAATATCTTCCCATCTCTTTACAAAATTTCCAATCCCATGAAATAGTGCAAGAGCCCCATGTACTTCACCTCAAATTCTCTTGTAAGATCCTCTTTGCAAGACTTGATGATCTGCTCATAACATGTCAGTATGATCCGGATTTATGAAGGAACGCAACAAAATACACATATAACCACAAATACAAAGATGCAGTGGAAATAACACTTCATTTCATTAATATCAAAGAACTGAAATTTTCCTACAAACAGAATGGAAATAAACTAGCTAGGGTGCTGGTAGCGAATCTCTGAGAAGAGATGTGGCAGCTACAGACCTCTGAACTATGTTAAAATGAGGCTCAAGGGCCTATTTATTATTGAGAAACAATGGAAAAACTAAAACATCCAAAATCCTAACCCTAGGAGATGACGCGCCAAAATTGTGGGTCCCGTTTGGGTAAATTGGTGTTTCAACTTCCCAGGGACGTAAATTTGGAATCCGATCTCCATTTGATGCACTCAATAGCTCGTTAGAAAGATATATTTGAGGAGTACAACTTTTTATGTGAGCAACATCAGTCCATGGACCCATGTTGCTCCCAGTTTTCCCAAAAAACGTCGTTTAGGGCCTCAAAACGGCTCCAGAAGTTTAGGACCTGAAAAACTGCTAAAAATAGTAAGTTGTGTTGCAACTTAAAAAATGAATGAACTTATGGTGTGGGTTAAAATGAAATAGGTGGGTGGCCACCAATATCCACCTGAATCATTAAGGCCCCAAAATGGCTCCGGGAGTGCAAGACTCGAAAACCTACTAAAAATAGTAAGTTGTGCTGAATGTGAAAAGCTGCAAGAATTGATGGTGCTGGTCCAAATGGAATAGGTGGGTGGCCACTGATATCCACCTGGATCATTACTCCTTCCTTAGGAAGCAACGGTTCCCATTGCGATGAGATCCTCCATGAGATGGGGCAAATTCTATTGAACTGGGCATTAGATTTGTTGAAGATGTCATGAACCTATGAGCGGACATGTTGGATGCGTTTAGTAATTTTGGTTTCTTTATCAACCTCAAACAATACATGTGTGGATTTTTCATGTGTAGTTGCAGGAGGTATGGCAACATTAGGCGGCGGTGCGCCAGGGGTCATATCAATGGAGTGCTTGTCCTGATGGTGTAGAGGAACCTCTGTGAGTGAGGAGAGAATGTCCTCGTATTCCTCCATGACTTTTTCCATTTGATGTAGCCATGCAGGGGAGCCCTATTTCGATGTTGTGGACACAATATTATTCTTTCCCTGTGAGCAAGTTGTAAGGAAAATAAATTTCCTGGTTTGGGAAACAATCTTACTGCATTGTTTTGCAGTAGTCAAAGAGATGACAGGAGGCGAAACTACCTCTGGTATCCTGTACAAGTTATTTCCCAAAGTAATAATAAAAACATGAGGCCTAGACTCATACACATCATGTTGCCTCCACAAGTATGGTTGGCCCAATAATACATCAGCTACATCAAGAGGAGCAACATCACATAATACCTCATCCGTGAATGGCATGATGTTGTATGAAAGGCGACACTGTTGGCGGATGCAGATATCTCTCCCTGGGTGAAGCCACCTGATGGTATATGGTTGCAGGTGTGCTATATTTAGTAGGCCAAGCCGCTTCATGACCTCTGGTGAAATGAGGTTCTTTTGGTTTCCGCTATCGACAAGGAATTGTAGTGGAGAACCCTTCACCCACATTTGTGAATGGAAGAGGTGCTCCCCCTCCTCTGTTTCCTCGAGATCCTCCCTCTGGATCTTGGTGGTGGAAAAAATGGCACTGGGATCTGCATCAATGATTTTCTTCCCTTTTTCATTTCCTTTGTCTCATT
Organism: Pinus albicaulis; assembly: GCA_034641835.2. Classification (NCBI taxonomy): domain Eukaryota; kingdom Viridiplantae; phylum Streptophyta; class Pinopsida; order Pinales; family Pinaceae; genus Pinus; species Pinus albicaulis. Next base: position 4,284 of record JAXQQM020091813.1, read on the forward strand.
TTGACTCAAGATCAGAAAATGCATCTGATTCGGGTGTCTTTAGTTCAGCCACCAATGACTGTTTGGCCCGACACTCGTTTGTGCTATGAGTGGGGCTGTTATGAAATTCACACCACTTCCCCGTGTCCTTCTTTGTATTTGTGGCATTTTTCTCAGTCACCCCACTTTGGCCTTTCTCCTTGTTCTGTAGTTCGGAGGCACCTTTCCCTGGCTTTGGATTCACAGATCCAAAGTCTCACTTCTTCTGCTTAAATTTCTACTCAATCTTGGTGGCATAGCGATATGCCGTGCCAAGTGATGTAATGTTGAGGAAATCCATTTCCTCCTGAATGTGTTTGTGCAGAAAACCATGGTACTTGAGCACCAAATGTCTCTCTGAATATTTAATACCCAACTTTGGGCGTAGGGTATGGAACAAATTCATCAATTCGTGCACATCTTGATCCCTTTGTTGCTACAGCGTGGTCCATTGGATTTATTTGTCCTAAATCTCCCCACGGGATAATATTGTTCCTTGATGCTATCTCGGAATGAATTCCAAGTGGATGTGGTCGAGAACGGAGAGGGTTCCCCTTCATCCTCTTGCTCACAGTAGGTTTCCCACTAGTCTTTGACATGGGGAGTGGCTTTGAGGAGTGCAAAAATAATCTTTTCTCGGTCAGAGAAATCATGGACTGAGAAATACCATTCTAGAAAATTCAACCATCTATCTACGGTGTCTGCATCTACCTATCCTTCAAATATAGGAATTTCAAAGTTTACCTGTACCTTGAAGGGAGTGGCACCTCCAGGGTGGCTGTTGGATGTAGATGCGCCATAGGTGGGCAGTCGTTGAAGGATATGAGCAAAGTTATCCATCATCATGTTCCTTTGTTTCTCAAGGGCCTCCTTGAGCAATATTTTGATAGGATCTCCTGCTCCCTCATATTTCTTTTCTTCTGCCATGGGAGGTTGTCGGAGTTTGCGAGGCTGATCTTGCAAGGGTTCAACCAGATCGAGCCCTAACTCCTTATACCATGAGCGCATTGGGGACATGCAAAGAAAAAAAGAGAAAGAGCATACCGCTCTGATACCAATGATCTGTATTTATGCAAGAACACAAAAGAATACACATATAACCACAAATACAAATATGCAGTGGAAATAAAACTTCATTTCATTAATATCAAAGAACTGAAATTTGCTTACAGACAGAATGGAAATAAACTAGCTAGGGTGCTGGTAGCGAATCTCTGAGAAGAGATGTGGTGGCTAAAAATCTCTAAAATGTGTTACAATGAGGCTCAAGGGTATATTTATTATTGAGAAACAATGGAAAAACTGAAACATCCAAAAGCCTAACCCTAGGAGATGAAGCACCAAAATTGTGGGTCCCGTTTGGGTAAATTGGTGTTTCAACTTCCCAGGGACGTAACTTTGGCATCCGATCTTCGTTTGACATGATCAATAGCTCGTTAGAAATATATATCTGAGGAGTAAAAATTTATATGTGAGCAACATCAATCCATGGAACCATGTTGCTTCCAGTTTTCCCAAAAAATGTCGTTTAGGGCCTCAAAACGGCTCTGAAAGTTTAGGACTCGAAAAACTGCTATAAATAGTAAGTTGTATTGCAACTTAAAAACTGAATGAACTGATTTTTGGGGTTCAAATGGAATAATTGGGTGGCCACTGATATCCACCTAGATCATTAAGGCCCCAAAATGGCTCCAGGAGTGCAAGACCCGAAAACCTGCTAAAAATAGTAAGTTGTGCTGAATGTGAAAAGCTGCAAGAATTGATGGTGTCGGTCCAAATGGAATAGGTGGGTGGCCACCGATATCCACCTGGATCACAGTATCAAATCATCGAAATAGAGTAAAATGATCAAAAAATTACCTTATAACACAATATGGTAAAGGCTCGCATCTGCTTCACTCTTGGTGAAGCCCAACCCAGTGAAGTAGCTGTCGATCCTAGTGTACCAAGCACAAGGTTCTTTCTTTAGCCCATATATTTCTCTTTTGAGTATAAAAACATACGAATCTTTGTCATAGGTCTCAAAATGTTCTAATGCTTAATGTAAACCTCTTCCTCAATCACCCAATTGAGGAAGGTTCTCTTTACATCCATCTGATGTATCTTCCATCCCATCTGTGATGAGAGTGCAGCGATGGATATGATTAATGAGTACCTTGTGACTAGTGCAAATGTATCATCATAATCAATCCCCTCCACTTGAGAGAACCCTATGGCCACAAACCTAGCCTTGTGCTTTTCCACACTCCCATCTGCTTCCTACTTCACCTTGTAGATCCACCTAGATCACACAATTGAATTCCCTCTGGTCTTGGGACAACTTCCCACGCGCTGTTTCTGGTAATGGAGTCATACTCCTCAACCATGGAATCAACCCAAATTGGTTTCTACACTACTTCCTAAAATGAGTATGGTTTTATCTATACACTTTCACTAATAAGAGCCATGTATCTAGTGTATCGCTTTGGGGATCTTCTCTTCCTACAATGTGATGTGGGTGCTCCCACATTTTGTGTAGCATCAAGCGCCAACCTGTTAGCCTCTTTGGTGTTGTTACTTATGTCTAGGGATGTCATTGCATGAGTGGGTGCTTCCACTCTTTTCACCTTTGCTTGTGGCTGCTCCACATCTTGAGGTTCTTATTTTGGAGCTAAGATCTCCTCAACTGAATGCAACCAAAGCCACCTCTCAAGGGAGATTTTCATGGCCTTCTCTTCATCGAATTTCACATCCCTTCATACCATTGTCATCCTGTGTGCTAGAAAGTACAAAAAATAGTTGTGAGGTGTATCGGTGTACCCAAAAAATATCCCCAACTTAGTTGTTGGCTCTAGCTTCTTCCTAACATCTTTGGTCACATGGAAATAAAATAATGAACCAAAAATTTCAAAATGTGACACATCTGGTCTCTTACCTGAAAAATCTTCCTCTGGTCTACTCATCCCAAGTATCTGATGACGACTTCTGTTCAAGACAAATACTATTGTATTGGATGCTTCCACCCATAAATGCAATGATAGGCCCTGATCATGCAACATAGCTCGTGCTGCTCCCACAATAGTTATGTTCTTCCTTTCTACAACCCAATTATATTATGGGTTATGAGGTGCTATCAATTCCCTTCGAATTCCTTATGAAGCACAATAGTTATTGAATTCATTAGAGACATATTATCCACCATTTTCTCTCCTCAGAGCCTTCACCTTCTTCCCTATATATTTCTTGACAAGTGCCTTGAACTCACAAAAAAATGAGAACATTTGATATTTCTTCTACATGAATAAAATCCAACACTTGCATGAAAATTCATCTATGAAAATAACATAATACCTATGTTTTGTTGTGGAAGTTGTCAAGAATGTTCCACACACATTTGAGTGAAATCTCTCAAGGATCGCCTTTTCTTGGATCTCCTTATCGTGAAAGGTGGCTTTGGTATACTTCCCAATGTACACCCTTTGCATGTATCTCGCTGCTCAAGTGCACCCTTTAGAATTCTTGTAGAATCTCTGCTGCATGATCTTGAAAGGTCCATGGTGTATATGGCCCAAAATTATGGGCCATAACTCACTAATGTCTCACCTCACCACTTTCTCTGCTTTCATGCTCAAGGAAACACAGTCTTCTACATCTAATTTGTAGAGGTTATTTACTCGAACCCCAATCTTCTTTACCTGTATTGTGCCTTTGTGATGAAGGAACATTTTTCCTTCACTAAATATCACATCATAGCCACGGTCTTCCAACATAGCAACATAAACCAAATTCTTCTTTAAACTAGGAAAATACATGACATATTTTAATGTGAGAGGAGTACTTGGCTCCCTCTGAAAGGTAACTGTACCTATGCAGGTAGCACTATACCTCCCTTCATCTCCCATCTTGATGTGCATCTGGAGATCCTTATCCTCCAAGCTACTGAAGAATTATTTGTTTCCGATCATATGGAATGCAGATCCACTATCTAAGTACCACATAGAACCCATCATCGATGACACCATGCATGCGATGAGGGTGAAATCCAACTCAAACTATGAAGAAAGTGATTCACCTACCACTCCTCCAGAGGAATTCTTATTGGTATTCTTGTACAGACACTTTGTAGCATGCTTCCCAAGCTTATGCTAGTGAAAACATTTTACCTTTGACAAGTATCAATTCTTTCCCACATGATCGGAATCCAATTTGGAATGGGACTGTTGCACTGAAAATTGTCACCTTGACATTTTTTTGTCTGTATGAGCTCATTATCACTCATAATTTCCTCCTTTGCAAGTCTAAAAACATCAGTTCATCATATCAAGCCTTGAAAATAAGAGAAAAGCTCTCAAAAGTCTCTAAAACTCTAGTATCACACTTTCTCTTTGTCTTACCGATGGTCCCGCACCTAATGGTCATGTCTCCTGCGTACCTGACCACATTTTCTCTGTGTTAAGGGTGAGGACCCTTGTAAAATATTAAAAGGGTGCAAGTAAACTCTAAAAATCTCACTTTCAGTCATTTTTAGAAGCTTCTGGAAGAAATCTTGTGGTAGCAAGTCCGCTCTTTTCAGGTTCATGTATCCCATGCCTTAAGGAGCTAACCCCTTGATGTGAGGAGCTTATCCCTTTGAAGGAGGATTCTATCCCTTCATAGGTGGAACTATAACCTCCTCTTTTTCACTATAAAAAGAGGCATTGAGCAGCCTCAAAGGGTTACTAATGAACTAGACAATTGATGAGTTCAAGCTTTAGTGTTATTTGAGGTAAAGTGCTATTGGAACTTAGACTCCTTTAGCTGAGATTTTATGAGGAAAGATTACGTACCTGTATGTATCTTGGTTGGAAGAGTGCAAGGCTTGTCAGAGTAAAGGAAATTCCTGCTTCAGACCCCAGGAAGACCTGTTCAACATCAAGGCTGAAAAGGTTGTAAGGTTCTTCTACTATTTCAAAGTTAATACAAACAAGTTTGTTTTTCTCAATAAGCTTTCAACTGATTGTTTATTTTATGGATTCCTTGATCACCATAATAGATATGATTGATGAGTATATGTTATGCAAGTGCTATTTTATGTTTGTTTGTTTGTGATTGCAGATCTTCAAAGATAACCCTTTCGGGTGACTAAAGGATGACTACTACAAACAAGCATTGGATCAAGGTAGGATCGTAACATCTTTGTAGCATTTACTTATAAATCGTTATATATCTAGAGAAAGATAGTTTTGATTGTCTGTTTGTTGCTAGACTATCTTCTGATACTAGGGAGATCGGTCTTGTCCACAAGATCGATTTATTCGGCCAACAGGGACGCCTTCCATTTCCCATTATTTTCCTTTCTAGCCAAGGCACAATTCTCCTCATCATCAGTCTTTGATGAGGATCCACCTCTGGGTTTTTGCTGCATCTCTTCTTGTACCAAGTTGGACCACAAACACTCCCACTCTGGTAACTTCTCCCTCCCATTCACGGAGTCCTGGTAACTATGCGAGCTCTTAGGAATGCCTAGAAGTGCTAGGCTCACCAAATCATCCTGGAAAACTGTCACACGAACACTTCCAAGCTCATCTCAACACTGAGTGAACTTCGTCAAGTATTTTGGTATCGTGTCACCCTTCTCCATATTGATCTTTCTAAGCTTGTTATTCGGCACAAATTTCCTGTGGTTGCTGCTATTCTAAAACAAATCTGTTAAGGCCTTCCACATAGCATATGGAGTTTCCTTTCCATGGAGGTTTGAGACAATATTATCTCAAACTCCTTCTAACATAATCCTTTTCGCCTTTACTACTTTCTTCTTCCATGCATCAAGAAGTTGAGAATATGTTGCTACAGGCTAGGGAATATATGTATCTATGAATTCCTTCAGTTCGTTGTCCTCCAACACTACCTCCATCCTATCCTTCTATGTTATGTAATTCTAATTACCCTCAAGTGAATATTCGAGTCTCAATCTAGAGAAAGACATATTGATCTGCTACTGGTCCTGAAGAATAAATCTGAAAATTGTATTCACCTATTCAAAAAATTCTCTAGTTCTTCTCTTCTATAGTGGTTCCTGCTTTGATACCATGTAGAAATATCTAAATAGATTCAAATGTTATTGTAATATGCTAAAACAAAATATTGAATCACTTCTACAAAATGCAGCAACCAATTATGATCACACAATCACATGATCAATAAATAGAAATAATTTCAATCGCATAACACAAAGATGTATCTGGGAAAAGCCTTAGCTAAAAATCATGCTATATGTATATTGCATTAAGTCAAGGGTATGAAACAATACAATTCTATTTCCCTTCCTGAGAAACCTCTACATTATCTTTGATTGTCTCACTCTGATCCCAATAAGAATGGTCTGATACTTAACCAATTTCCTGCTTTGGGTTTTTCAGCCTTGCTTACGTATTCTTAGAGGAATTGAGCCCTATTAATTAGGAAATTCCCAAAAATTGATTAGCACTTCATCTAAGGCGTCTTGCTAACCTCATGCATGACCTGCACAATTTTATAATTATACAAATGATAGTTCTCTTCCCTTTAACTCTAATCTCAACTGGGTCACTCTTAGAACTGACATGAAACAACAATTTAGAGCGAATTATCAGTTATTTTTTTGATCACTGCATGTGAAGTAAATCAGATTTAGTTGATTGGACCTATCATTAGCTCATCTCTTAGTTAGAACTAGTTAAGCCGATTTTAACTCAAATAATTGAGTTAACTAATTACAACTCTAAAGAAACTGTAACTGGATCCTCTAAAACTTAGAGTGAACTCTACATGCCTCTAGTTTGAACCCCAAATTGAATTTACTAAGCTAACTAAGTCTTCCTGACTCATTTAACTCGTACAAGTTGTCATGTGATGTGGAATTACAATTTACTTCTAATTTAATTAAGGGAAAATTAAATTAGAAGCCCTTCTTATTGCCAATTTCAACATAACAAGATTTTGGGGGCCAATCTTTTGGCTAGGCTTGGGCCTAGGAAGAGCTTGACAGTTTTGTGAGATCCTTGGCTTCTTCATAGTGTAGAGGGATTATAATTCTTTGGATGAGAAGGTGTTGTTGAATTCATGTTCCACTATTGGGGCAAGTGATTCGTCAATGGTGTATGTATGATTGGAACTATCAATTATAATAAAATTCAGAGCCAACGCACTTTCATGCCTATGTTGTGGATATAGTAGGACTATTCTTGTTGTATTTGCAATATATGTTGTTTAACTTAGGCATATGCTTATGAAATATTTTGTTTGAATTTGTATGAATCTTGTTGGATGCGTGTTGATGTATTCATTCGTCACTTTAACTTGTGGACTATTCTGCATGTTAGTTCGTGTGATGTCATTATGATAATGTGTTCCTTCCAAGTTGGATACATTACAGGCTTCTAAGGGGTGCACTTCATTTCCCGTTCATGTGTTGGAACCTTCACGCATCACACTTGACTTTCTATAGGGTCACACACTTGCTGTCACAAAAGACACCGTGCACCACTCTATGTGTTTTGCAAACCAAGGAAGATCATTAACACCCCACTACTGGGACTCCTACTCCAAATGGTGTGAGGTCTAGTTAGGACTTCATATCGGGGAGATCACCTGAATATTTGTAGGTCCAACACCGTCAATATTTTTGGTGCTAGAAGGAGGGCTAGATGAAAAGCTGAGCCCTTGAGGTATGTTTTTAATTTCCGCACTCATCTAATGACTTCTACCCAAATCATAACCCTAATATGTTTTTCCAAACACACAAATCTGAAAGTGTTGACCATAGTCATTGATGACTTGTCAAGTCTCAAATACAATGGCGAGGGTGAAACAAACTTATTTGAGCACGCCTCACATTCTCTTGATTTCTGCACGAAACACAACATCCAATGTGTTATCACTTATAAGTTTGTGAAAAATTAATTGACATGGTCATTCAAGTTCATTATCAAAGGTCTCAATTTGGTATAGGAAATTTTCATTTTTTCATATTTAACCTATCCTAAGGTTCAAGACCACCTTCATTTCATCTCAATCCACCTCCATTCAGGTCATTTCATGTCACATCAATCATCATTTGCTGTCATATTTCATTTCCCAAGCGCTTAAATTTGAAAAATGACACTTTAGCCAGTCTTTTCTCATTTCGTATCATTTTGCACTGTAAAATAACATTTTTCGCTATGAAATTGCCTAATAGTTTCGCAGTGAAACTGTCAGAAAATGAACTAGCCATGCTACGAAAAATAGTTTTTTGTCTATCTTGTCAAATTCGGTGCAAGGTGTTAGTTCATGATTAGAGGAGATAGGGTGGATCTCATTCCAGTCAGTTAGGGTTATTTCAAAGGTACAAGGTCATGCCTAAGGTCATCATTACCATTTTTAGCATGAATGAGTCATGATTAGGGCATGAGTTGTCACCAAAACCATAAAAAATTACCCAATTGAGTCTTTTTGTCAGTCTATGATTTATCCTTGCATGTTATTGAGTTTCTGGAGAGCTGCTTCACCGAGCCAAGCTGGTTGCTGGCATTTTCAAAAGTTGCAGGTGTCACTAATCAAGTGAGGCTGAGAAGATATAAATTCACCATGGCTGCAAGAAAGAAGACTAAAAAAGGTGGTCACTACCTCAGATATGAGCCCATGGACATGAATTTGTTAAATGAAGACCCAACTACCTTGGAAGTGTTTAGAAGAACAGGTTTCTTGCAATTCTGTCAAATATTGCAAGGGTGCCATTTGCAGGTTTCAAAGGAGTTTGCCAAAAATTTTACTGGATCAGCTACAAAGGTGGGAATTTTAAATCTCACAGTAACACCAAACAGTATTTTAGCAGCAACAAGAATCCCTAGAGGAGGGGAACAATGGTTAAAGGCATCAAGTTCACCATGCAGGACTGCAAAGAATTCATCAAGCCAGAGCATAGTGAAATTGATCTCACAAATGCTATCCCAAGGAGTTACATGAAGGACAACTACCCAAAGGTGATGATGATCATCCAGAAGTACTTCACTTGTGAAGGGAGGTTTCAAATGGTCTAATCCTACCACCTTAGGCTTCTGCTACATTTTTTGGGTAAGAGGTCTCTTGACTTTCCCTTTCACTTATACAAAAGTTTAGGTAAAATGTTAGATAAGGTTCAAGTTAAAACAGAAGGAAATGAAACCTCTCTATTTCATCATGGTTTGATTAAGTTGTTGGTGTTAGAGGAGTTGACGATATTAGGTAGATATTGGACATCCTTGCTGTTCATAAGTGGTTTTGAAGTAGATGTTGTCACTCCTAAAAGAGTTCCCAAACCTAGAGATGTTTCATCACCTACAGTGGCAGAGCAAGTTGAACTAGTGAGCATAGGGATAGAGCCTTTGTAGAAGATTAACTCACCCAAAGCTACACTTGTAAAATAGAAGCCAAAAGTTAGGAAACACGACAGAAAGAGAGTTACAAGGAGAAAAACAATGGTTAAGGGTAACTTAGAGGACATCTTGCATGCCATTGATATTGAAGAAACTCCCATTGTCCAAGCTGAAGACATAGATGAGGGAGGAAGGAAGCTTAAGAAAGGAAAAATAGCTAAGAAGTTAGAATTTGCAAGTGATGATGTTGGTTTCATGTTTCAAGCCAGAAAACCAATGAAAAGACATGCAAGAAAGGTCTTAGAAAGTAGCAAAGAGGCTGAGAAGGTCAGTGAAACTACTCAGCCACCACCAAGCATCATATACCTATCCTCACCTGCAAAAGAAGAATTAGCCATCAAACAAAAGAAGGGTAAAGATAAAATTATTGAAAAAACAGAAGTTGAAACCCTTAAGAAAAAATTAAAAGAGGTAGGTGAAGATATATCAGTCTTGAGGAAAGAGGCAAAGAATCATAGAGTTGAAAGAGTGCAGTTTGAAAAAACGAGGAAGATTTGGGAGGATCAAGTCACAAGTGTCTCAAAGACCTTGGAAAACACAAAAAAACTGATAAAGTGGACTCAGCCACTAAGAAGAGAGGTAAAGAACCTTAAAAGGGTAAACCTACACTTGCAATCCAAGAATAGGACACTAAAGGACCAAGTCAAAGACCTTCAAGAACAATTGGAGCTGATTCATGAAGAGCTGGAAAAGAAAGGTTTAAAGATGACTGTGGTTGAGGAGCCCATAGCTCAACTGATCATAAATGAGGAGGAATCACCAAAAGAACAATAATTTGAGATTGAATATGCTTTAGAGGGCTCATTACATGTAGAAAATAAATTTTTTGTAGTGGGAGGTCAGTTTTTGGAGACAATTTTGAAATGGGCAATTTCTGGGTTTTTACAGAGCTTAGTAGCGTTTCCTAGGCTTAAAGCTAGGAAAAAGATATGAAAAAACCTATAGCAGCCTTTTTTCTTCTAAAGTCACTTTTTGCAGTTTTAAAGGAGGGATATTCATGGTGGTATTGTTTCATGACTTGATTGACATCATGTAACATCAAATGAGTGAAGTTATTGGGTGCAGAAGCCACCTTTTCAACGCTACCAAAACTCGCTACGAAATTGTCCTGTTCTCATAGCGAGAAATTGTTAAAGGTTTTGGAGCATCTTAATGGTAGTTTTGGACAACTGGACTCCTCCAACATGTCAAGGGAGCTTATCATCAAATACTTATGACTTCAAGGGAGTGCTATGAAGACAAGTCATTAGCCAAAGCAGATTTGAAGATAAGGGTCATGCATTCCTAAAAAATAGGGCTATGCTCCACAAGTCTAGGAGGGTTTTAAATATGTAAAGTGGTAATGAAATATTTCATGTGTATTTCGAGCACGTGATACTTATTTTGTAACTATCATGTAACTGTTTCACATATAAGGTAAAGCTATGTAATAAATGGGATTTAAAGTCCTATTAGGAGATGTTTTCTTTAAGGTGTAGCTGTCAATTTTCTGTTAGAAGTCATGTATTTCAGTTATGTGATGTTTCATAGGAGAATTTGATGGTACAGCCATAGGCAGATCATCCTTGTTATAAAGAAATGTCTATTTAAAGACAAAGCATCAAAGTAGTAAAGGGTTGGAGATTTTTTGCGCCAAACTGTTGCTTTTATGTATTTGACTTATATTAGTAATGCATAGTGACCTTCTTCTTGATAGACCTGAGATTCTCATGAGGTTTTTGATGTCTTATTGATCTATATCTTTATGTTTTACCACTTGTAGATTTCATCTCTATTACTCAGAATTCATAAGTTTATTCTCTAACTTCCTTTAGTGATGAAATAATTGAGTTATCCTATGTTTTATGTGTGAATTACCTCTCTTAAAGACCTCTATCTACCTCAGCTTCCATGTCAAGAAACTTTGCCACTGAAACTATTTATTGTTGACTCCATAAGCCCAATGGTAGCAAGTCTACATTATTTTCAACCTGCAAACATAAAAAACAAGTTACCTTTCCCATAAAGTTAGCCATTTAGTACTATCATTATTCAATATCATAAAACCCCCTTGAGAGAGCCCTCTAAAACTAAAGAGGCTAAGCTTCAGTTAGAAGTGGTTTGAAACAATTACATAGAGTTGTTTGATAAGCAGCCAATCAAGTAAAAATTTGTGATAACACAATGTGAGGAGGTTGGTTGTAGGTTTTTCATTCTAACGTTCGAAGGGTGAGTACAAAATTGGTGTAATACATCGCCTGATGACTCCATACACTCTTTCAAACATATTTTCCAACAACTGTTTTTCGCGTTTGACATGTACAATCAGAAATATTTGTGTCAAAAACTTTTGAATTTTTTAAAAGAAACTGATGAATCCATCCCATATTTTCACGATCATTATTCATTTTTTCTTTGAATTTCCCGAAGATGAAGTTGATTGGTCTTTCCTGGTACACAAATTCCTATATCTTATTCACATTTCAAAAAATCTGAATGAGTTATAATCTTTCAAACCTCTCACAACATACCTCGGTATTAGAGCTTCTAAATCTGCGATGAACAAGGTTTTTGTTCCAAGTAACCCACCGTCCCTTCTAATAAAAAAACTCTAGTTTCGCAAGTTGAGGTGAGAGATATTGATAATTCATTTGTTGACCCAACACCATCTTATCCCACCCCACATACTCAGAATTTCAGTGTAGGATTGGACTATGAATCTGATGGTTACAATGAAGTTTTTCCTTCTCATGCTCCATCCTTTGGTCCCTATGATCCTCCAAATTGTGAGTTTTTTCATTCACTCGTTTCAAATCTCTCTTGTGATGTTCGTGAGGATCAAGTGTTAGACGGATTTAGTGTTGACAAGCCAACTTGTGAAATCATTTACGATGATTTTTTGTGGGAGCCCATAGCTAAACAAGAATATACGATGAAGGATGATGTTCTTCCTTCCACATCTCTCCTTCATCATCCTCAAATTTTCCACGATTCTGTCATTCCTGTTGAATCTTGTGAAAATTTAGCTTATGATGTTGTTACTACTTCTGATCATTCTCAGAACACGTGGGATGTCAATTTTTCATCTAGATTTTGAGAGAACGAATATTCTACTCTTGATCTTCTTTATCTCTCATCTCATATTTGATCCAGGTGGCTCCAGACATGCTTAGAATCCAAAAGTGGCTATGGAAAATTTTAAACACCATGTTAAACAAACACATGGTGTATGAGAAAGATAAACACACACACACAAGAGACTCAACACACAATGAAGGATAAGTGTGTAGCTCTCTTATTTTTCCATTATACATGATGTACATTTATAATACAATGGTGTGACTCTTGGTTTCACATTCCAAGGTCACTTGGACTCCATTGTAATTTTTCATATTCCACACCTACCCATGTAGGATTAGGTGTTCCAACATCCCCCCTTAATCCGAAGGGGTATGTGTGAGTCCAAGAAGAGAGTTGTAATACAAATCTACAAAGTATACATGGCAGCACTTGGGCTGAATCAAATCTCTGAAATGTTGGAAAAAAAGAGGTGGTTTAAGGATGACCACCAACACTGGAACACAAAACTTGTTGCAGTTCCTAGAACTCTTCCAAAACTGGAAAGAAGCTGAAAGCTTCTGCTAGAGGAATTATCCCTCATAAAAAAGGGAGACGTTCAACCTAAAAGAAGGGAGGTCTACTACCTGTGATGGTTTTAGGATTACCAAAAACTCTGGAATGCTTGAAGCATTTTCTGGAACTCAACCAAAGATGGAAAGAAGCTGAAGGCTTTTGCTAGAGGAAGTGTCCCTCATATATGAAAGGGAGACCTTCAACCTCAAAGAAGGGAGGTCTACTACCTGTGATGGTTTTAGGCTATCCACCAACCAAAGATGATGGTTTAAGGTTGTCCACCAACCAAAGATGATGGTTTAAGGTTGTCCACCAACCAAAGGCATGCTCATGGGCATCCGTGTCTCTGGCTACATCTCTGAATCTAGAATGATGAATTGTGGCTCAGGCTCGCTTGAAATGTTGTGTCTCTGGCTACAAATCTGAACATGGAATGAGAGATTGTGGCTCAGGCTCGCTTGATATGAAGTTGAAGCTTGTACATGACCACCATTTTACCCCCTGTCAGGGACAAGGTGAGATGATGGTGAAAACTCAACTGCAAGTTTGCTCAATATTCGTGAACAAGTTCTGACATGTGTCTTAAACATCTTCTTGACTGCTGATGCCCATTGCCAAGAAGCGATCCATCCAAGATGAATCTTTGTTCTTGTAGGAGGCTTGTTTTTGAAGCATCTGTCTGAAGAATGGGTGTGCTGACCACAGTGCTCGCATGGATGAAGATCAAAACAATTATCTTTGATATGGCCAACTCGATCATAGTGTTGGCATTTGAAAATATGATGTTGTTGTGGAAGTGGAGCAGGATCTGGAATAGTTGTAGGTGAATTGTCATATAGGAATCCGACACTCTGAAATATGATGGGCTTGGTGTAGTCAGGAATATGAAAGGATACATCCTTGTCATATCCAAGACCAGTTCCGTGCTTGTTGTGGACAAGCTCTTCCCAAGGTCTAATGATGGGCTTGAGAAGTGTAGGCTGAGCTGCTGCATCTGCATGTAAATCAACTGGAACTTTATCTTCTTTCTTTTGATGAGATTCCTTCACAATCTTCTAAACAGAAACAGGTTCATAATGGTGACTCTTTTGCTAAAGTTCGTCTTGCTGAAGCTGAGTTTCCAACTGCAAAAACTCAATCTTTTCTTGTGCATCTTGCAAACAAATTTGAATATCACAAAGAGCATTCTTGCTCATTTTTATCATATCATCAACATTTGAATGAATGAGGTTATTCAACAACTCTAATGTCTCATTGATTTTAGCCATTTTCAACAACTTAGGCTCAGAAAATAAAGGGTGTCGGCTTCAACCAAAAATGCACTCGTTTACAATGTGATTCAACTTCAAATACAAATGACTCTAAAGAATTTCCAACTATGGAAATCTCAAAGTACAAAGTGTGCTCCTCAAATTATGGAGGCCAGACTGGCAAGCAACAATGACTTACATCAACAATTTTTCAGCTTCTTCAAATATCAATTGTAACTATGGATGAAGAAGCAATATAGTCAGTTCAATACACCATAATTTCTGCAAAAATGTGCAGCAAAAACAACATGCAAGAAGCCTTTGAGGTAGCTAATTTTTCTTCTTCAAACAACTCATCTTCACATGTAAATCTCTTTTAGAGAAAGTCACCCTTATGTCAATGCTACAAATCACAATGAAAAACTGCAATTTTCTCTATGTATTCAGTCCATGTTCTCACATGCCATTTCTTCTTTTCTACTGTTCATATCCTCTCTTCCTCTCTCTCTGCTGGTTTTTTTTAATTTTTTTTAATAATATTAAAAATTAATTAAAAAAAAAAGATTAATCAAAAATGGAATTAATTTAAAAATATGGGGGAGGTATTATATGGGAGGGGCGGATATTAAAAATAGAGGAGGTATTATATGGAGGGGGTTTTATTAATGTGGGGGGGGGGGGGGGGAAGGGGATATTATAGAAATTAAAATTAAAAAATCGAATTGTGAAGGGTTGTGAAGCGACAGGGGTGGGAGCTAAGTGTAATGGGCGAGTGTGTAGGCCGTGGCATTGGGAAAGGGGGAGCGGAAGGTTGGGTAGGCGGTGGTAGGGGGAGCGTAGAGTTGAGAGGGGGGCCGGTTGAGTGCTGTAGGGGATAGTCAAGGGTGAGAGTGGGTTAGGTTGCAGTGTGTGTGCAAAATCGAGGGCGGTAGTGGGAGCTTGAGAGCCGAGCGGAAGGGTTTGTAGGGTGAAACGTAAGTGTAGGGGGTGGGGATTAGGGGCAAGTCGAGAGTGTAAGGGATGGTGGAGTATGGGGAGTATAAGGCGTTGAGAGATAGGGGAGAAGGGCCATAAGGGGTGAGAGCGGATTACAATGTGCATGTGTGAGGGCCGTGAGGAATAACGCATGGAAGGAGTGGAGTATGGTGTGAGTTGAGTATGGGAGGAGGCTGCCGTTGAGAGTGTGAGAAAGCGCAGAGTGAAGAGCTCGAGTTGAGAGGGCCGTTGGGATTAGGAGCTATGTAGGTTTGAGCTGTAGCAATGTAAAGAAATCGAATAGAGAATTGCGTAGGTGTTGGGAATGGGGTTTCGAGTGGATGCATGCAGGTGGGTTTCGGTGAGGGTGTGCGCAGGTTTTAGGAGCTGTGTAGAGGGCCGAGGGTAGAGTTTGCCTAGAGATTTTTATTTTTATTTTATTTTTATTTTTTCATAAAACAACAGAGAGTAGAAAATGTATATTTTCTTCCAGCAGCAGAGGAGTAAAATTGAGACCCGAGACTTTGAAACAGCAGCAGAAAATTTCGCCAGAAATGCAGGATTTTAAGTAGTAATACACAGCAGCAGATAGCAGAAATTGCAGAAATAGGAGAATAATTTGCAGAAAACTCATAAATATCAGAAATTTTTTAGTGAAAACTCAGAAATTTTCCTTTCAGAAACCCACTTTGAAACACTATTTCAACAGCTCTTTAAAATGCATAATTTAAAAGACAAAAATTGCAGGAAGAATGAGCAGTGAGAAAATATTTAGATGCACAATGCTACTTTTCTCCAAACCAATGCTGCTCTTGTTCAAAACCATTTTCTGAATGCGGAAAAATGTCTGCTACAGAAACTCTGAGTGCTGCAAAAATGCCAAGAATTTTTTGCAGATATGCACAGGCCATAAACACAAATGGCTCACTCAAGGTTGAGCTGGTTATGAACGTATCAACTTTGATACCATGTTAAACACCATGTTAAACACACACATGGTGTATGAGAAAGATAAACACACACACACAAGAGACTCAACACACAATGAAGGATAAGCGTGTAGCTCTCTTATTTTTCCATTATACATGATGTACATTTATAATACAATGGTGTGACTCCTGGTTTCACATTCCAAGGTCACTTGGACTCCATTGTGACTTTTCGTATTCCACACCTACCCATGTAGGATTAGGTGTTCCAACAGAAAATATAAAAAATAAAATTCATATTGAAGTGAAACCAAGACCATATCGTAGTGCTCACTGCCTTGATTCCAAAAATGTGAATGACACTTAAATCCGAGTTTTTATGGTAAAGTTATGGATGGTCAAAGTTTTGGTCAAACCTAGCCAAGTGGTAGACTTAACAAGGCAAAAAATTTATCAAGACCCAATGCACATAATTTTCCCATTGGATGGTAAAATTTGTCAAATAGTTAAAATTCCCAATGACCCTTGTTTTCGGAAAAGTTGAAAAAAACTAATTTGTTTTAACAATTTAAAAAATATATATATATATATAGGGGTGGGAAAGGCCTGCTAGACCTGCCCACCCCAATGGATGTATGTTAAATAAAAAAAAACATATATTATAATTGGGGTAGCAAGTGGTAAAACTCCACCACCCCTAGTCCACTATATATATATATATATATATTTGTTACAAGAAACAAAAAATGGGTCAAGGCCACGTGCTCACGGACCTCGCCCAACAAAAAATGTTACCATTGCCACGGTTGATGGGGCTTGAACCCACCCTAACCAAACCGGATGACCCAAAAACCACATGAAAACCAATTGTTAACTGATGGCAAAACAAATGTGTTCCAAATTCGGGTGGTGAGTGGTTTGAACCTCCGACCTCCCCCAACATAAGTTCAAAATTTTCCAATAGGCCAAACGACTAATGTCGAATACTCCTCTCATGATTTTATATATAACATGTAGAAAATATCTAACATAGATATAATACCATGTATAAATTATATCAATGGGCTTAATCCCATCATGTAATGTACTAAAACAATATACTTAATCCTTCTACAAAATTTGCAGAATATAAACACGATCGCTTAATCACTTGCAAGCAAGAGAAAGGAAATTATCAATCACACAACACAAGATCTTCTTGGGGAAAGCACCTGCTCAAAACCCCTCTATCATATACTATACATATTTAAAGAATCATGAAAAAATACAATGCTTTCTCACACCAAGAAAATCTTGCACTATCCTGACTATCTCACTCTGATCCTGCTCAAAACTGTTTAGCAATTCTTAGGAAAAATTGACCAACAGTTAGCCAATTCTCATCCCCTCCTTAGCCTAGACTTGCTCACACAATCCCTAGGCAATTAATCCCTATTAAATAGGATAATCAACCTTCCTTGACTGTGCAATCCCTATGAATCCTTCCTCTCACTTTATAATTGCACTTGGGCAGTTCGCTAAAAATACCACTGATAGTTTACTTGTCTTAAAAATTTGTCTCAAATGGGTCTCCATCAGAATTGAAATTCATGCAACTATTAATAGTGAATCATTAGTTACTTGGTAGATCACTACTTGTGAATTAAATCTATTTTAATTCACTTGATCTTCCACTAGCTCATTATTTAATTAGAACTAGTTAAACTGATTTTAACTCAATTAATGTGAGTTAACTAATCACACTCACACCACACTAGTGATACAATTGCAACTGGACCCTGTAAATAATATAATCCCTCTAGATGCCTATCCTTTGACCCTCAACTTGAAATTCTTGAGCTAACTAAGTATATCACACTTAGTTAACTATTACAATTTGTTATGAGATAAGATTACAATTTAATTTTAATTTAATTAAGGATAATTAAATCAAAAGCCTCACATGGTAACCATTTTTTGGGTGTTGTTGAGGTATACAAGGTATCTTTTTAAGACCTATTTATGCTACATTAATCATCAATCCAGGAACGACTTTTTGTTTCAAGAGTGTACTCTATTTGAGGCTACGATTCAAGCTAAGAGTAATGCTTTGTAAGATATAGCACAATGTTCTAAATACAAGAGTAAACAGATTCTTGTAAAAGAAATATAATTACAATAACATGAACTCAAATGCTCTGAAATCCAACTATTCACTCAACAAACAATAATCAAGGATACAGTAGAAATAACTCATTCCTCTAGAAATTGATGCAATTGAAATCAAACTGGGACAAGACAATCAATCTGAGAACGTGGAAGCAATAACCAGTGTTCTCTATAGTTGACAATCCTGCTTTAAAGAAATTGAAGGGAAATAGAAATTGAACTGAAGCTACTATTGAAAGTAAACTTGGAAAACTCTTTAAAAGCAAACTCTTTGCAATCTGTGAACTAATGAATTGAAAATGAATAGTGCACTGGAATTGAACAGCAATGAAAATGAGTAGCAAACTGTAACTTAGAAGAATCGAACAACAAATACTAACTAATGAATCAGAACAATAGATCTTAAATTAATGGATTCAAATAGAAAATTCCATTAAACACCAAGCCCTCTCGACAGCACACGTTGTTAAACAGTAATCGAAATGAACAACAATCCAACGGAACAACAATCAATTGGAACAAAACATCTAATGCTGAACAAAAAAGCTTTGTAAGGTATGGCAAGATAAATAATATAGGAATTAAGGTCCTTGTCAAAACAGAACAACAATGCAATTCATTAACATAACGAAATCAATCAGTAGTTCAACATCAAACTAATTAACTTGCAAATGTAATGAAAACAACCACAAAATATCACACGACAATAATTAAAAGATAGAGATACAAACAATAGATCGATCCACTAGGGTCGGGCCCTTAGCGCTAGTGAAACACTGCTGGGTTACTGTAGATCTTGAGAAATGGAGCAAGAACATGTATTTGTATTAATCAAACATAAATAGTGTTTACAGCGATCGCTCTATGATTACGAGAATTAATAAGAAAATGCAGAGTTATACAGAGAATGCTCAATCAAATGATTCCGACCTTCGATCTCTAAAGGCATTGCCTTTTATAACAGTTTCGACGGATAAGACAAGGAACAAGATAAGAAGGAACAACGATCCCTCAGGATCGAAATATCCTGAGGGATTCACTCCTTTTCTCTCTTTAGCTAGCGCTTGATCTTTTTTGACTGTAGTCATGCTGTTCCCTGTCTTCTTTTGGCAATGTGTTCAAATTTCCTTCTCTTTGATTGGATATGGTCTATCACTGGGGGAAAAATGGTTACTCTTGCTTTAGCCTTGCCTTTCGAATAGTTGTTTACTCTTTTTGTTTCCTGTTTTTATAATAAAAGGCAATTTTTAGTGACTTTTCACAATAGACACAATTTTTTGCAATTCTATCATAATTCTACAATAAATCACATTTCTAGAATAAAAAGAGTTATGTTTAAAGGCAAAATATGAGAAAATACATGGTGAATTCATACCTTTTTCAATGCTCAACAAACCCCCCTGCTTACCCTTTTTCATGTCCTCATGAAAACCATAGTTTACATGTAAAGCAGTTAGAGAATAGGCTGGAGAGGATTTTTCATCAAGAGGCCTAAAACCATGATTTGTAGCTAAAGCTTCAAAGACATACTATGTCTGTCCTTCAGGTAATTCATAAATGGATTTATAATCTGTTGCAGGATACCATATAATGGGGCTTCGAAACCTACACCCTAGCCAGAATGGGCCTTCCCTTAAGATGAGGTTTCTATAGAGAACCATGCAGTTAGCAGCTAATCCAAAATTTCTATAATTAAATGGCTCTCGATTTTGAATATTCCGATTGGAAATATCCCATCGGACTTTAGCTACTATATAGGCCTAGTTTATAATGGAGAGAAAATATTATACCCCATCCAAAACAATTGCTTTATGGACAGGTCCCAATGCTTGGATAACACCCTCTCTTGTCATTAGGCTCTTCTGCCTAGCCCATAATTGTAATGGGTGTTTTTGTTCACTCCTAACCCACATGTCTAACCCATTTTCTTGCCTTTGGAAATTATTATAGGCCTTGAGCCATTTCAATTGATTGATAGAAAATGGAATAAATGCTTGCTATTTGATGTCACCCACAAAAGGGCTAGGATTTATCTCAATTTCATCCTCCAATATAAGATTGTGCAAATAGAACTCACAAAGAAGGCGTCGTACCTTAACCCCATAGAGTTTGTAGAATTTCACAAAATCATCTACACTTTTTAATTCTATAGACTTTCCTACCCTAACTGCCTTAATTTTTAACAGTAAATATCTCTCTAATAAAACCAAAGAATAATTCTTGGCAGGGCATCTACAAGCTAGAACATCTGTGTATAAGGAGCAGAGGGTATCCATTTGATTCTGGGCCATTTTTAATTTATTCCTTACCTTTTCAGCCTTCTCTTCTTCCTTCTGATACTTATCATAAGCTTCAGCCTCTGATGCACTGATGTCCTTTAGTTGCTACTGTAGCTGTTGATATTTCTTTTTGGGGATAGTCTCTTCCTCTAACTTTTCTCTTGCCTGTCGAGCCTGTGCTAGCTCCTTTTGGAGTTTTGCTATAGTAGGGTCAATAAAAATGGTTTGACTGCACGGCTGTGCATTTTCATTTAAGGCTGATGAATTTGGAACAACTACATCTAGAATAGCTACTTGCTGTTCCATGTCTTCTTGATTGGGCTCAGCTTGGGTTTCCACAGTCTCTTCAACCTGGGGTTTTTTTTTGGTTGCTACTTTCCTCTTTTTTGGAGTTCGTTTGGTGGCTACATTCCTCTTCTTTCGAGTTCGATTGGGGTCTTTCTTCATTCCGAGAAACCTAATACTCTGTTTGAGCTGTTTCAATAGCTTTTGAAGCTTCTGTCGTTCCCTGCGAAGTTTCTCAAGTTTAGTTACTTTCTTTCTCATCCTGGGAGGAACGACTATTCCTTTTTCTGAATCCAATTGCTCAGCTGGGGTTTGTTTTTCACTAGCCATGTCTTCGCTTAGGCTAGCATCTCTGTCTTCTACTTGGAACACTTCTTCAGTGTTCATATGATCTCAGCTACATTCTTCAGGGGTAGTAACCTTAATTGGTTCTGCTGTTCCCTGAGAATTTTTAGTTTGGAACACTTCTTCAGTGTTCACCTCTTCCTGGCCGCATTTCTTAGGGGAAGTAACCCTAGCTGGTCTTGTTGTTACCTGAGGGTTTTCTTCCTCTATTTCATCAGGTATTCCCTCAGCTGTGTCTTTACCGGTAGCAACTTGTTCCTGCAATTGGTTTATCTCAGTACTGAAGTTCAATGGGCTGTGGGGTTGTATGTATTTTCTCATGTTGGCCAAAATTTGGGCCAATTGGTCCTCCTGCAAAGGGATTTGTGGTGGGCTTGCAGTGGTGGTTTTAGGAGGTTCTACTCCCTCTCTTTCATTCTCACTATTTTGATTATCTTCTTCCCCTTCACAAGTATGGTAACTTCCTTCTTCCTCATCAGAGTAGAGAATCTCTTCTTCTACACTGGTATGAGGACTTCCTTCTTCTTCCTCATTTCATTCTTCTTCATCATTCCATTCTTCTTCATCATTCCCTTCTTCTGCACTGGTGTGGTGGATTTCTTCCTCACCACTGGTGTGGTGACTCTCTTCCTCATCATCCTCATCGGTGCGGTGACTCCCTTCTTCAAGTTGTGGGGGTTGCTCATCCTCCGAACTGGGAAATTCTAGGGGTTGGCTAATGCTACCCTGAAAACATTCTATCATTCCCCTACTTCTCCTTAACCTGGATGATTGTATACATTTTGATGGCTCTGCTACTGTGCTAGCAATTCTTTTGCATTTTGGGGCAGGCAGGGCTATGCCTCCGTCAATTGAGAATATCAGTTCTTCCCAACTAGCTTGCTGTTGGGCAAGGTTGTAACTCACTATAAATCTGATTAAGCAATGGTGGCTTACCACCATGTCTATATGACGAGCCTTTCTTATACTTCGGGCGATATCATGCAATAAGGAATTTAAAAATGCAGGAAAGTTTACAGTACATTTTTTCTTTAATACTGCCAATAACTTAAGGTGGCGAGGTCTTACCACGTCTTTTCTTCCATTGCATGTTATGTAGCCCTGTACTAATTTTTCCAATTCCGTCCATGGTTCTCCCAATGATGCCGGCTAAACTCCTTTCCCTTTGATGACAAGGGTCTGTCCTTCATCCTGGAAAATGTTCATGGCTTCTTGAAGCCTCACTTTCTTATGGGTCCATATGGTTCCTTCCGCTGGTAGGCCAGACACGCCGGCTAAACTCCTTTCCCTTTGATGACCAGGGTCTATCCTTCATCTTGGAAAATGTTCATGGCTTCTTGAAGCCTCACTTTCTTATGGGTCCATATGGTTCCTTCCACTGGCCGGCCAGACACCTCGGTAATTATTGAGTCTGTTACTAGTATCTACCTACCTCTGACCATGGAGTAACCTTCCTGTAGATTTTGTAAAAATTCAATGGCTACTATTTCATTAGGTTGTTGCAGTCTTGTGAGGTAGATAATCCACCCTACTCTCTCTAGAATTTCCCGTGTAGCATTAGAAACAACTAGCACCTGTGGCTCACTATGAATTGGTCATCCTCCCATCTTCTCTGCACACTGTTAATTCTTCGCAAATGCACAGTAATGTAATGGAACAACACAACACAATATATTGGAATAATACCATTAAGTTTTTGTTATTATCGAGAATATAGGGATTTGATTCGCATGCAAGCATAAAATATAGGGATTTGACCTAAAAGTAGGCATCCGTGCCCCCCATGAAGGGTGACAGGTCGTCCTCGACCGTCAAATAAGAGAGCAAGGTACTACACAGCAGGTGTACAACATTTGAACAACATACACACTTATGATATGATCACAAATTATTACATTACTGAAATCGATGCATATTATTAAATTGCGAATAGATATGGAAACATTTATGCAATGATTCAAAGATAATGGAAAGGGAAAACTGATGTGGAAACAAGTACTCATGCGATCATTACCCACATAAAATACAATGATTGAGTTATAAATAATTTTCATGTATAATAGGTTTAAAAAAAAGGGTTTAAGGGTATAATCTCATTTGATCTTATATAAATATATAAGAAAAAGGTTCATCGTTACTATTGATTTGAAAAGTGTGACTCCAATACAATCAGCAGAGCTTTGTTGCCCACAGGTGTCCATAACCTTGAAAAAGTTGTTTTTTCACCTTTGGAACCATTATCCTTTATTTATGCCCAGGGAAGTGCTTTATAATGTCATGATGGAGGCCACTGTGCTGGCTTGGGAACTAGATGAACCACAATACCATTCATCGGGAAGGAGTGAAAAGTGGGCAGGCCGGCTCGTGATGAGACCTCCTGTTCCAAGGACTTTTTATTATTTTTTGAGTTGCCCATTGGACTATATCCTTGTTGTGGTGGCCATAATGGGAATGCCACTTCATTACTTCCTTATGATCATGGTAGGCTGGCTCTTGATGAGACCCCCTATCCTCCATCTTCCATATCATAGAATTGTTAGCAATCATTTGGTATTTTTATTTTGTCTTATTTTTGTATATAGCACTTCCCTACTTATATATAGAGGATGGTTCAACACTCCTTGATCAAGAGATCAAGTCCTTAATGGAAAAATTCTCAAAAAATTAGTTGCTCAGAAATGGTCCAAACCAGAACGACAGGAAAGAGCTCAGAAAAACGATCCTGTAGACGTGAACGACACTGAAAATCGTCGCTGTATGTGAAAGTTCTTCAGCTTTGAAGTTTTTCAATTTCAGGAAAAAAGCCCAATTTGACTCAGTTTGACCATATTTAAAAAAATATTAAAAAAAATATTCCACAGAATATTCTGCAAAATATTCTATGGAGGAGCCAATGGCAGAGCGCCATGTGGCCAGCCCAGAGGTTGCCACGTGGCCCCAAGGGTCAAATTTTGAAATTGTTATGTGTTATAAATTTTTTTTTGGAGTGGGCAGGAGTCGACCCCGGGTCGGGGCGGAAGCAACCATACGGCCTGACCAATGGGCCACAGGTAGTACTTATTAAACATTGGGCGTGAAGTTCTATTTGAATTTTTGTTTTGATATGGGCGAGGTCGTAAAGGGGCCAGCCCCTCCGCATGTAACCTTGACCCAGAACCAAAGGCTTAGTCCATTGGCATGCTACACTGTTGGGGTTATGGTCACGTGGTGCGGAGTTAAGTTATAAAACAGTTATATATTAAAGTTTAACACTATGATGTGCCAAATTTTACGCAACCAACAGCGCCCAGTTCTCGGTCTTATGGATAAGGCCTTAACTTCTTAGCACCATGACTTGGCGAATTAAATGGCGGAGCACCCAATTTTAGCGCCGACCTCCTTATTTGTCGGGCTTAACTGGAGTTCCACCACATTTGGTGGAGCTTTCCTAGCCCTAACTGGGCAAAGTCAGTTTCAGTCATAACTTTGGCTAGGAAAATCCTTTTGGAACGAATTTTGTTTTGTTTTGGGGGTATTGAAGCATTATGAAGCTATTGGAATAGGTTGCAGAGCCATCAGGGCACTATATTAGTGATTTTAGCAGCGATTTTTCTTGTGGAGCCACCAGGGCTATGGGAATGATCAGCTGTATTGGGCTATGTTGATCTGTTTGAGGTGAATGAATAGTAGTTTTTTACTATTTCCAAAACTCTGATTCTAAATTTGTAGCTATTTTATCCTTTTGAGGCTTTCTTCATGGTGTAATACCAATCATATTTAATGTTATGAAAAGTTTCCATTGGAGGTTTCTTGGACCCAAACAGAGGTAGCCCAAGAGGAGGTGTGAACTACTAAGAAAATTACTATTATTTCTGTATTCTTGCTGTTTCTTCTTGAGTTTACAAAGGTTTAAACAATAATTTTTAATAAGTCCACTTTTCACAATGAGACTTATACAGTGATCAAAACTCAATTGTTTCACTTCAAACCACATTACTTCCATTGCAGAAAACTTGAACTTGCTTATTCACACATAAAAATTGGTTAATGAATACTTTGAAAATAGAAACAAATACTTTCATTGACAGATCGTTTTAGTGTTTACTTTATATTTCTTTAGGCAGAGACAGTAAGAGGGCCATAAGCTTCTGGTTTCATCCTTTCTTGTAAAGGTGAAATAACCAGTAAAAGCCCCTACTGTCAATCTTTGTATAAGAAATATTTTTTTCACACATTTCAGATCAGATAGGTATCAGAGCTCTAGGTTGTGCTCAAAAGTTTGTGAATTTTGTGCAAGAAAATTGTGTTATTCTACAAAATTTGATGCTTATTAGGCTGAAATTGAAAAGAGGGGAAGGTCAATTGGTTAGAGAACAAGATAATCCTCAACCAAGGAGGGCTAGGGTGCCATTATATCCAATCCCCTATTAGCCTGAACTAGCCAAACAGTCCTCATAAGGAGAAGCACATACGAAAGTTTGGACCTCAAGGAAGAAGAAAGAAGTCTTAGAAAATCTTTCTTGACTTGAGAGACCAGATGGATAGATTGCCATCAAAGAGAGAAACATAGGATTGGCTGAGAAGGTCTGAAACCAAGAAGAAGTAGATTATTCAAGGAAGAAAGACAAACATATTCAAGAAAGGAATGAGAGTCGGCATTCACCATTCCATTTGCTGATCGTCTTCCCTCCAGAATAATCCCCTTCTAACTCTGAATCAATCACACACAAAAACAGCCCCTGAAATCCTCGAGCAGCTGATGTGAAATTTGAGTTGCCTATGTTTAATGGAGATGTGAATGCAGAAAAATTGGATAAATGGATTAGACAACTGGAAGTATATCTAAGGATTCAGAATTTGCATGATGATGACACAAAAATCCAATTAGCCTCATTGAGAATGGATGGAGCAGCTTTGGTTTGGTGGGAAGCCAAGACCAGGGAGGAAATTAAAAAGCATGGTAAGATAAATCTAACATGGAATGAGTTTATTACTATTATTAAGAAACAATTTTATCTTCTTACTCATATTCAGAAGGCTATCATGAATTGGCAAAATTTAAGGCAATTTAAGGTTCAAAATGTGCAAGATTATACCCAAGAGTTCAGAAGGAGAGCACTCTTACTTGGGGTAGACTTACAAAGTCAGGACACTTTGTTAAAATACATAGGAGGTTTGCACAATTACCTTCAACATACTATTCTAATGTTTAATCCTACTAGCTTAGATGAAGTCTGTGTCTAGGCTACACATTTAGAAGATAGAGGAAAGAATGCTTTTGATGAGGATAGTAATTTCAAAAACCAAGGAAAGAAAAGAGTTGAAAATTCAAGAAAAGAAGAGGGAAAGTTCTTTTGCAAGAACTGTTCAAAGACAAGTCCTGATGAAGATCATTGTTGGAAGCTTCATCCTGAATTGAAACTAGAAAAATACAAGAACAAAAACAAGACCAAAGAAAAGGACAAAACTGTAGCAACAATTGAGCAAGACTTAGGGTCAAACTCAGGTGATGAGACAAAAAGAATCGCCATGGTTTTAAATAACATTAAGGGGAAAGAAGTGGTGCAAGACACAATTCCTAGTTCTAGCTCTTTAAATTGTCACAAAGATACTCATGAGGAAAAGAGGAGGATAGAGCTCTTCCATGTGAGGGTAATTTCAAAACATACCAAAATTGACACACTGTTTGACAGTGGGTCACAAGCTAATCTCATATCTGAAGACTTGGTCAAGCAGCTTAAACTTGAGACCATTCCACATCCGAAGCCTTATCCAATTGGATGGATATGCAAGGATGCCAACTTGCAAGTCTCAAGGAAGTGCATATTGCGCTTTGCAATAACTGCACATTTTATTGACACAATGGAACTTGATGTGGTGCCACTTGATATCTCAGGTATTGTTTTGGGAAGTCCTTACATATTTGA
Source organism: Pinus albicaulis (assembly GCA_034641835.2). Taxonomy (NCBI): domain Eukaryota; kingdom Viridiplantae; phylum Streptophyta; class Pinopsida; order Pinales; family Pinaceae; genus Pinus; species Pinus albicaulis. The sequence goes on from JAXQQM020091813.1 coordinate 31,423, forward strand.
TAGGAAGGCCATCTTTCATCTCCATGAAAACAAGTATCACTTGTTCAAAGATGGTAAAGAGTACATTGTGAGAGCACACAAGAAGAAGTTGAAATATTCTTTACTCCATGCAAGTCAATTGAAAAGACTGGTTAATGCAAGTCAAAGTCTAACTTTGTTAATGTTGAAACGACTATATTTTGAGCATTCACCCTTTTATGATGTTGCTAATGATATGTCTCAGTTTAATAACAGTTTGTCTTTGAAAAAGATGATGTTATGTTGCATGAATTACCTTTTGGGTAAGCCAATGTAGTGAATGAAGTGTCAAAGCAAAGCAGTGCAAGCCAGGAGGACACACCATTCAGCATGGGAAAAATTTGGTTTCAGAATGGTAGAATTTTCCATGGGAACAGTTTGCAAGGTGAAAGTTATTTTAAGTCTTCTTGGAAGTTTGATCAGTGTAGAAACGGTTTGTTTTATGCAGATTACAATTTCAGTTCTGCAAATTTTAATCATTTGCATCATGACTCTGTCAATCTTAGAAATGGTCGATCAGTTGATTTAAGAGACAATTTATCATTTTCTGAAAAGATCCATTTGATGAAATCAGGTAGATTTCAGTTATTCAAGGGTGGAAGAGTGGAGAATCAATCTCCACATTATCAGATTCACTAATAAGAGAGATTTTGGGGTCCAAAAGCTTTCCATTTGGGAGGTGTGATCAGGAGATAAAGTCCTTAATGGAAAAATGCTCAAAAAATTAATTCCTCAGAAATGGTCCAAACCAAAACGACAATAAAGAGCTTGAAAAAGCGATCCTGTAGATGTGAACGGCACTGAAAACCGTCAACGTATGAGAAATTTACTCAGCTTTGAAGTTTTTCAATTTCAGGCAAAAAGCCCAATTTGACTCAGTTTGACCATATTTAAAAAATTATTAAAAAATATCCCACAGAATATTCTGTGGAGGAGCCAATGGCAGCGTGCCATGTGGCCAGCCCGGAGGCTACCATGTGGCCCCAAGGGTCAAATTTCGAAATTTTTATGTGTTATAAAATTTTGTTTGGAGCGGGCAGGAGTCGACCCTGAGTCAGGGCGGAGGCAACCGGATGGCCCGACCAACGGGCCACAGGTAGTACTTATTAAACATTGGGCGCAAAGTTCTATTTGAATTTTTGTTTTGATATGGGCAGGGCCGTAAAGGGGCCAGCCCCTCCGCATGTAGCCTTGACCTGGAACCAAAGGCTTAGTCCATTGGCGCGCTACACTATTGGAGTTATGGTCACATGGTGCAGAGTTAAGTTATAAAAAAATTATATATTAAAGTTTAACACTATGATGTGCCAAAGTTTACGCAACCAACAACGCCCAATTCTCGGTCTTATGGATAAGGCCTTAACTTCTTAGCACCACGACTTGGCGGATTAAATGGCAGAGTGCCCAATTTTAGCGCTGACCTCCTTATTTGTCAGGCTTAACTGGAGTTCCACCACATTTGGTGGAGCTTTCCTAGCCCTAACTAGGCAAAGTCAGTTTCAATCATAACTTTGGCTAGGAAAATCCTTTTGGAACGAATTTGTTTTTGTTTTGGGGGTATTGAAGCATTCTGAAGCTGTTGGAATAGGTTGCAGAGCCATCAGGGCACTCTTTCAGTGATTTTATCAGCGATTTTTCTTGTGGAGCCACCAGGGCTATGGGAATGATCAGCTGCATTGGGCTATGTTCATCTATTTGAGGTGACTGAATAGTCAATTTTTACTATTTCTAGCACTCTGATTATAAATTTGTAGCTATTTTATCCTTTTGAGGCTTTCTTCATGGTGTAATACTTAATTTGAGCATTAATAAAAGAGGGAAAAGCCTATTTGGAGGCTTTTGGACCTAGAAGAGGTAGCCCAAGAGAGGGGTGAACTGCTTAAACAAATGCTTACTGTTATGCTGTGCATTCTTGCTGCTTATTTCTAGAGTTTACTACATTAAACAGTAATTTTTAATAAGTCCACTTTTCATAATGAGACTTATACAGTGATCAAAACACATTTGTTCCATTTCAAACCACATTACTTCCATTGTAGAATACCTTATCTTTCTTATTCACACATAAAAATTGGTTAATGAATACTTTGCAAATAGAAATAAATACTTTCATTGCCAGATCTTTTTAGTGTTTACTTCATATTTCTTTAGGCAGAGCCAGTAAGAGGGCTAGAAGCTTCTGGTTTCATCCTTTCTAGTAAAGGTGAAATAACCAGTAAAAGCCCCTACTGTCTATCTCTGTATAAGAAATATTTTGTTCACACATTTCATATCACTCCTTAAGAGTAGGGATGGTGGAAGAAGTCTGAACATCTCAATAGAGAAAATATGCCTTTATTCTTTATTCAATAAACAAAAATCAAAGAGAGTTATGAGAGTTTAGGGAAGAACCAACATGATAAAGATACTCGATCATATTAATTTAAATGCAAATAAGGATAGCAAAGTAATATAAATGGTTGTGTCCTTTCCTTTTCCTTATCATTGCAAACAATTTCTTAAAAATGACAATTTCTCTTGATTTGATGATTTCAGTAATCTCTAATTTGTGTATCCTTGCATAAATTATATGTTTTATTTTCAAGGAGTCATGAAGAATTCAAAAAAAAATCTCAAAAATTTGTTCAAAATCAAGAAAAATGCACTCAAAAAGTGTTGTTCCTTTGGAAAGGAACAGCAGAAACAATCTGCGAAAATGTTGTTCCTTTTGAAAGGAACAACAAAAACAATTAGCCAAACTGTTGTTCCTTTCGAAAGGAATAGCAAAAACTATCAGCGAAAATGTTGTTCCTTTGGAAAGGAATAGAAAAAATAAACGGCAAAAAATGTTGTTCCTTTGGAAAGGAACAAAAAAAACACTCGCAACAATGCTGTTGTTCCTTTAGAAAGGAACAACAAAAAGTGTTGTTCCTTTGGAAAGGAACAACAAAATTTCGCAGCAAGCAAAGTAAGAACAGCTTAAGAAATAACAATTTTATACAAAAAAAAACAAGCAAAGTAAAGGAAAAAACTTTATGTACAGGTTTCAAAATGAAGAAATGATTCAATGAATGGGTGCCGAGGAGGAGTTATCTCCCTCAGAAAGAACTTGCATGGTATCATATTCCCATAATTGTTGGTAAAAGGATTCCCAAGTAAGTGGTTTATGATAAAGTTGTACTCGATGACCATTTACTTTGAAGGAATGTCCAGACCCATCAATGGTGGTTAATGTGATGATGCCATTATCATGCAACTTTTGTATCTCATAAGGTCCAAGCCATCATGTCTGGAGTTTTCTTGGGAAATCTTGAAACCTGGAGTCATATAGGAGTGCCCAATCTCCTTCGTGGAAGATTTTCTCTTTGATGAGGGCGTCGTGCCATTTTGCTCTCTGTTGTTGAATTAATGCAGTGTGCTAAAGGGCAGAGAGCCTAATTTCATCCAACTCATTGATTTGTTGTAATCTTCTGACCTGGGCTTTATTTAAATCTAAACCCACCTCCTGGGCTATTCTTAATGTCTGAATTTCAAACTCTATTGGAAAGATGGGCTCTTTTCCAAATACCAATTGATATGGTGAATACCCCGTGGTACTTCTCCATGTTGTCCAGTACGCCCACAAGGCTTCAGGAAATCTATAAGCCCAGTCACGTCTGTGTGAGGCAACTATTTTTGCCAGTATAGATTCGATCATTTTATTCGTGCTCTCTACCTAGCCATTTGCTTGTGGGTGGTATGGAGTTGTGATTTTGTGCTGAATGTGGTAATTTTCTAATGTTTCAGCAAGTTTGTTACCTACAAAATACGGTCCTCCATCAGTAATTATGTCCCTTGGGAGGCCGTATCGCACAAATATCTGGAAAAGGAATTATATTATAGAGTCTTCTGTAGCTTTAGAAAGTGCCTTTGCTTCAACCCATTTAGTAACATACTCGGTTGCAACTAGGATGTATGTTCTTTGATTCGATGGTGGGTTAATGGGACCAACAAAGTCAAGCACCCAACTTTCAAATGGTTCAATTACTAACTGTGGGTTCAGGGGCATTTCGTCAGACTGTCCAGGGTGACCCTCCCTTTGGAAACTATCACAATCATGTACAAACTTTTTAGCGTCTTTAAAAATGGTAGGCCAATAGTAGCCTGTCTGTAAAACCTTGTGGGCAGTTCTACGGTCTGAAAAATTTTCGCCACATGGCCCGTCATGGCATGCTTTCAGAATATCAAATACTTCATCCTCTCAGACGCATCTCCTGATTAAAATATCTGACCCTGTATGAAACAGGTAGCCCCCAATCCAAGAGAATCGGGTACTACGCTGTATTATCTGCTTTCGTTCATTAAGCGTTATATGTTTAGGTAATTTACCTATTGCCAAATAATTTTATATATCAGCATACCATGGGGTTCTGACAGTAACAACGAAAAAATTCACATCTGGGAAGTGATATTTGACTACTGCTGCATCTTTTGGTTTTGGCATTCGTGACAGGAAATCAGCTACATGGTTCTCTTTTCTAGGTCAATATTTTATTGTGATATCAAATTCCTGCAATAAAATCAACCATATTGTTACTCTACCATTTGTAACAGGTTTATTTGATAAAAACTTAATGGCAGAGTGATCGGTATATAAAACTATAGGATACCCAGTTATATAATGTCTAAACTTATTTACAGCATGAATTACAGCTGAAAATTCCTTCTCAATCACAATATAGTTTAATTCAGCAGGAGATAGATTTTTGCTAATATAATAGATTGCATATGGTTTCTTATCCTGTTCCTGCCCAAGCACTGCTCCAATGGCTGTGTCTGAGGCATCAGATAAAATTTGGAATGGCAAATCCCAATTTGGGCCCCTCAGCACTAGGGTTGTTGATACAAGCTTTTTCAGATCCTCGAAAGCATGGTCACATTTATTTGTCCAAATGAAATCAACAATCCCTGTTAGTGCATATAGAGGTGCAGCTATTCGAGAATAATGTTCTATGAATCTTCTATAATAAGCGGAAAATCCGAGAAAGCTACGTACCTCTGTTTGTGTGGTGGGAGTAGGTATTAAAAAAATTATCTGAATTTTAGTTGGATCTACCTGAATTCCAGCTACTGAAATATAATGACCTAAGATGAGTCCTTCAGTCATCATCATATGACACTTTTCATAGATTAAACAAAACCTGGTGTCAATACATCTTTGCAACACCTTGTCTAAGTTTTCTAATGCCGACTCAAAATCATCTCCGTAAGGTGTGAAGTCATCCATGTATACTTCGAGCCCTTCATTTATTAAATATAAAGAGATGCTGAGAATAGACCTCTGAAATGTAGCAGGGACATTGCATAGGCCAAAGGGTAGGACTCGATAGGAAAATGTCCCCCAAGGACAGGTAAAAGTGGTTTTGTCTTGGTCATCAGGGGCAATCTAGATTTGATTGTACCCACTGAAGCCATCTAGGAAAGAAAAGAATTTCTTTCCTGCCAGTGTGTCTAATACCTTGTCAATGAAGGGAAGGGGAAAGTGGTCTTTCTAGGTTTTTTTTTCAGTTCTCGGTAATCTGCGCATATTATCCACTTTTCATTCTTCTTTAGCACCACTACTAGTGGAGAGACCCACTTGCTATCAGATATTGGGTAAATGAAATTGACATCCAACAACTTTTGTAATTCAACTTTCACAATATCTTTAAGGTGAGGGTTTAATCTTTGTTGGGGTTGGCAAATGGGTCTAGCATCTTTTTCTGTATAGATGTGGTGTGTACATAAATGGGGGTCAATTCCCTTCATGTCTGGATAATCCCATGCAAAATGTCCCTTATATTTTCGTAGTAATTGGACCAACTTCTCTTCTTGTTCAGCAGTCAGGTTTTTGTTAATGTTTAGAGTTTTTCCTGGTTCAATTTCCACAATTTTTCTATTGTAAACAGAGATAGTGGGTATTGATTGATCATGTAAGTCTTTTGGAAGATCTTATTCTTCTTTATTATCAAATTCTTCCTTAATCATGTGACATTACAGATGGGATCTGATTTTTGACTTATTGATGAAAATGTTAATAATGTCATCCTCTGTTTGGTCTTTAAAATCAAGGGAATATTCTATGGTTAATGGTGATCTCATATTTTCCATAAGATATGATACAGGTTGTTTCCTTTTTTTTATTATTGATAGGCTTGGTTGGGCTGGGGGATATAAAGCTAAGTTCTTGACATAGTTTCCCCTTATTATAGCCATGTTTCCTTGTCGGCAGCCAATGTAAGCATTGACAGTTGCCAACCAAGGTCTGCCTAGGATCAGCGGGTGTCCATCTAGCTGGTTCTTTGGGTTGATAATCAAGAAGTCAGTAGGGTACTCCCATGAATCTACAGTTACCATTACATCTTGTAGTGTACCTTCTGGTTTGACTACTGATCGGTCAGCTAATTCCAATAAGGTTGTTGTTGGATCTAATGATGTAATGCCAAGTTTTTGACAAGTGGTGGTTGTTAGGATATTAATTGCAGCTCCCAAATCAACTAAGGCATTTGGAAATGATTGCCCATTGATTTGCACTGTCACTATAGGATTTCCCGGGTCTTCATATTTTACAGGTGTTTCCATTCCTGATAATAAGTCAGATAGAGTATCGAATACTTGGACAGTTGGGTTGGTTGTTATTCTCCTCTTTGGCCTCTTTATACATAATTCCTTGATGGTCTTTGCATAAATAGGAATGTCCTGAATAGCTTGGAGGAGAGGGATTTTTATACACAAATTTTTTAATTCTCCCAGAAGATCAAAATCAGGATATTCTATTGGGCGAGGTATGATTAATCGTTCTGGGAATGGTGGAGAAGAGGTGGTTGCTTGTTGTTGAGTTTATTATTGAACCACATTCTCTTTTTCAATTTTTTGTTCTGCAGGTAATGGATCTTCAATTTGAACATTTTTGTCTCCCTCTGTTTCTACTATGCGCCTAGATCTCAATTGAAGGTCATTGCACTCCGTCAGTTCAGTTTCTAGTTCTGGTGGTTCCATTACTTGGACAGACTGAACTGGCCTATTGTTTGGGTTTGGGTTGGGTTGGGCTGGGAGTTGTGATCTTAAATTGGTCTGGGGGTTTTGTGGCAATGTATAGGGGGCTGGCAATGTAGGTTGAGAGAGAGGGATTGTTCCAGATGGCTGATTTGTAGGTCTTTGCTAGTTTTACTGCCAGGTTTGACTCTGCAAAGTGGAGGGGGACCATTGTGTTGGATAAGCATTGTTTTGCCAAAACGGTGGGCAGAAAGGAAAATTTGGCCAATTAGTTTGGTTTGTTTGATTTTTCCATGGTGATGTAGGAAATGGAAAGGTGGCTGATTTTTCCACATTCCATTATATTGCTGAGCATTATTTTGAGGAAACTAAAAAGAAGAGGATGGATCAATTAGCATACCTGTTTGTCATGGTTGCCATTGTCGGTGATGATTAAGTAGGCATACCATTACTGATTCTTCTTCCACTTCTTTGTAGATTTTTTTCAATCCAGGGAGTGAGGGGCAACCTTCTGTGGAGTGATCTTTTGTGCAGATGGCACAAACTTTGATTATATCCAGCAGGCACACTTTATGGTTGTGTTTCTTTTTACACTTAGGACATAATATTGCCAAGTTTTTCTCTGCTTTTGCTTGCTTTTGTTTGGCTTGCATAATGACAAACTGAATTGTTAGTGTCCCTATAATATTAGTTTTAAAATCTTCCAGCAGATTTCCAATCTCTACTCGGGTTACACCTTCACTGGAGGTCTTATTATCACTTGTGATCATGTCACGTTCTGCTGATTTTAGCCTTGTGTTGCCTCTCAAACTCCTGATACACAAATCAATAATGTTAGCATAGATTTCCTGATATATATCACCTTTTCCCATAATATTTATTATTTCAACCCATTGATCCTTCACCCCCCTAATTAATGTAGTTTTCAGCACATTATCAGGTAAGGGTAAATATGCATAAGGAGATCTCTGGAGGTTGTATTGAAATCATTCCACATATTCTTCCAGAGTTTCATTAGGTTTTGCTGTCATTTGAAATATTTCATCTTTTAGTTCCTGGGACCTACAATAATCTTGATATTTCTTTAGAAACACAGCTTTCATCTAATCCCAATCATTTATAACACCTCCACCTAATCCCATAAACCATCATAAAGCTGCTCCTTTTAATGTAGAAGGAAATAATTTTAATTTTTGGGGATCGGTGGTATAGTAATACCCCCGGCATAATACATCGAAATCAAACATAAATGCATCTGGATCTTCCGATGTTAAGCCATGAAATCTAGGAATATGTTGAAGAGGGATGACCTTCATAGGTGCATTAACTGCAGTGTCCACAATGGGATATTGCAGTGTGGAAGTTTGTTGAGGTGTTTGCTGGTTTTGGTTCTGATTCTGGGCCATTTGATCAAATATGTGCCAATATCCTTCTGGGATTTCAAGGGAATTCCTAGGCTGACTAGAAAGAATGAGAATGACCTTGACAACACTCCCTTGATCCAAAATAATAAGTGTTCCTTGCTGGCCTACTATCTGAGGAGATTCAGGTCCTTTGTTTTGAATGATGTTGACAGCACTTCCCTTATCTGGTTTTCTCACTGTTTGGGTTACTTCAAGAGGAGATTTTGGTTCTTCTGTTTCCCCTGTTTCTCCTCCTCCTTCGTGGAGGTTACTAGAGGTCCCTTCTTGCAGAGAAATTAGGCGAGAATTCTCAATTTCTGGGGAATTTTTCTCAATTTATTCTATTTGGCTATGTACCTTAGTAAAGGCTACAGATGGTGATTCTGTGGCCTGAAGGGAAATAGTAGGTTGTCTAGAAATAAATTTCCTAGGTCCTACTGATGGCTGAGATTAAGTTTTCTTAAGGATTTTTTCAATGAAAGTTGTTCACCCAAGGGTCACCGGTCCCTTAGGTTTTTCAGGTTTAGGAGGAATTTTGTTTTGTTTAGCTTTTCTATTCATTCAAAAAAAACAAGCCTTCATTCCTACCTAAAAAAAAAAGTTACCCAGTTCTGCTGTGAAGCGGGCCGTGAGCAAGTATGTTTCTTGCTTGGTGCGCAGGATCTTACCTTCCATCTTTAATACCCAATTCTTCTTGAGCAGAAAAAAATTCAAATGTGCATCACTCCTAAATGGCATACACTCTCCCCGGCAACGGCTCCAAAAAGTTGAGGTATAAAAGGTATCTTTTTAACACCTATTTATCCTACATTAATCATCAATCTAGGAATGACTTTTTGTTTCAAGAGCGTACTCTGTCAGAGGCTGCAATTCAAGCTAAGAGTAATGCTTTGTAAGATGTAGCACAATGTTATAAATATAAGAGTAAATGGATGCTTGGAAAAGAAATCTAATTACAATAACATGAACTCAAATGCTCTGAAATCCAACGATTCACTCAGAAAACATCAATCAAGGATACAGTAGCAATAACTCATTCCTCTAGAAATTGATGCAATTGAAATCAAACTGGGACAAGACAATCAATCTGGGAACGTGGAAAAAATAACTAGTGTTCTCTACAGTTGACAATCCTGATTTAAAGCAATTGAAGTGAAATAGAAATTGAACTGAAGATGCTATTGAAAGTAAACTAGGAAAACTCTTTAAAAGAAAAATTTTTGCAATCTGTGAACTAATGAATTGAAAATGAACAACGCACTGGAATTGAATAGCAATGTAAATGAGTAGCAAAATGTAACTTAGAGGAATCGAACAGCAAATACTAACTAATGAATCGGAACAACAGATCTTAACTTAATGGATTCAAATAGAAAATTCTATTAAAAAATAAACCCTGTCAACAACACACGTTAAACAGTAATCAAAATGAACAGCAATCCAATGGAAAAGAAATCAATTGGAACATAACATATAATGCTGAACAACAAAGCTCTATAAGGTATGGCAAGATAAATAATACAGGAATTAAGGTCCTTGTCAAAACGGAAAAGCAATGCAATTCATTAACATAACGAAATCAATCAGTAATTCAACAACAAACTAATTAACTTGCAAATGTAATGAAAACAACCACAAACTATCACACAAAAATAATTAAAAGATAGAGATACAAAAAACAGATCGATGCACTAGGGCCAGGCCCTTAGCACCAATGAAACACTGCTGGGTTACTACAGAGCTTGAGAAATGGAACGAAAACACATATTTGTATTAATCAAACATAAATAGTGTTTACAACGATCGCTCTCTGATTACAAGAGTTAATAAGAAAATGTAGAGTTTTATAGAGAATGCTCAATCAAATGATTCTAACCTTCGATCTCTAAAGGCATTTCCTTTTATAACAGTTTCGACGGATAAGACAAGGAACAAGATAAGACTGAAAAGTGATCCCTCATGATCAAAATATCCTGAGGGATTCGCTCCTTTTATCTCTTTAGCTAGCACTTGATCTTCTTGGATTTTAGTCGTGCTGTTCCCTGTCTTCTTTTGGAAATGCATTCAGATTTCATTCTCTTTTACTGGATATGGTCTATCACTGGAGGAACAATAGTTACTCCTGACTTAGCCTTGCCTTTCGAATAGTTTTTTACTTCATTTGTTTCCTGTTTTTACAATAAAAGGCAATTTTTAGTGACTTTTCACAATAAACACAAGTCTTTGCAATTCTATCATAATTCTACAATAAATCACCTTTCTAGAATAAAAAGAGTTATGTTTAAAGGAAAAAGATGAGAAAATACATGGTGAATTCATACCTTTTTCAAAGCTCAACATGTGCCATTTTATAGATTTTGTTTCTCTATGCCAATTTCACTGTTTCTTGTTGCAAATTTCAACACTCCCTCTCAACAAGAAAGGAATCAATATGTCTCAATTTGGTACCTTTGGAATGTTCTTGCATGAAACACTTCTCTAGTGTTGTTCACACATGAAACTCTCTTGAAACTGAATAGCCTCTAAACAATTGAATCAATATAATGCATATGTCATTAGAGTCTTTTGACTACTGCTAGCTACTGCACATGTCTACTGGACTCTCTGCGTTGCTACTGACATCTGCATACATGCACTCTGCACTGCTGCCAACTATGGTCTGTGCTCCAATTTCTGAGACCTACCACTCTAATTTCTATCTTCCTGAAATATGACTACATCAATATAACTGATCCTTCCTGCTATTGTTGTACTGTGGGCTCCTCGTAGCTAGGTTCGATCCATGGGACACACCATCTCAATGGATCCTGCCCAAATATCTTATTAGGATCATATATGCACATTCATTAGGGGAATTTTGAGGTCTAAAATGGGCCTCCTAAGGAAATTATAAAATAATAGTGTAAATAATAAAATAAGATTTGATTACATCATTAAATTTTAGTGGGAAAAAAGAAAAAACTACTTTTTCAACTCGTATTTTCAACTTATCTCCCAAAGTGTTTATTCAAATTTCGAGTGGAGTACTCATTGGATGCAAAATTTAATTCCACATCCATGGAGTACCCATGTTGCATACTTTCGATGGGTCCTGCTACATGAAAAATGATAGATACATGAAAAACATGATTGTAATTGTGTGTTTTTTTTTTTTTATGTATTTCTCATTTTTCTTGTAGCATGGTCCATCGAAAGTATGCAACATGGGTACTCCTTGGATGAGGAATTAAATTTTTCATCCAATGAGTATTCCTGCTCAAAATTTGAGTAAAAAAATTGAGATATAAGCTGAAAATATGAGCTGAAAAAGTAGTTTTATTATTTTATTATTTTTTAATATTTCTACCCTTTTACTTAAAAAAAGGTGAATCATCCCCCACGGTTGACATCATCATCTTGAATCCTATTGGTTCTTATAAAGTTTATTTTTGCTGTACATTTTTCTTATGAAGCCCATTTTAGACCTCAAAATTCCCCTAATGGCCCCACCTCACACCTGGAGGTATAGCTGCATGTACTTGCTCTACCCATCTGGCTCGAACTTTCCCTCTCCTGGAGGTCTCTGTTTGAGTGAAATCTTCCACTCGGTCTCCTCTCTGCTTCTCCAATTGTGGCTGCTCCACAAACTTCTAAGACTTCTTCTGAGGCTACATGTTGAGAGATAATTTCTCCCTCTCAACCACCAAATCATTAACCATTTCTTTGCTCCTCAAAGATTTTCATGCATCCTAAACCTCGAGAGCATATAGGTTCTTGACTCTTTAATTGATCTGCTTCACCTGTCCTGTGGCTATGTGTTTAAGGAACACCTTTCCTTTTCTAAACATCACCTCATAACCACAGTCTTCCAATACTGCTATGGAGACAAGATTCTTCCTTAGGCCTAGAACATAGAAAACATATGCTAGTCTGAGAGGGGAGCTAGACTCCCTCTGAAAGGTAACTGTACCTATGCCGGTCACGCTATACCTCTTTTCATCTCCAAACTCTGTGTTCTGTTGGAGGTCCTTCTCCTCCAATTCACTGAAGAGATCTCTATTCCCCGTCATATGGAATGAGGCATCACTATCTAGATACCACATGCATCCCATTTCAGTGCTGGCCATGCATGAAATGAGAGTAATTTCAAGCTTGAACTGTGAAGCCAATGCTTCACCCACTGCAACTGAAGGTTCCTTCTTTCTTGCCTTCTTCTGTGGACAATTCGAAGCATAATTCCCATGCTCGTGACAATGAAAACATCTTATCTTGGACAAGTCTCTCATGCCCTCTTCGCCTTGGGATTTATTTCCCTTGGCCTTCTTTTATTTTCCCAATAATTCAAAATCTTCTTCTTTGTTGGTGCTGGAGGTCCTATCTCTGGTGCTCTACCTTATCTCTTCTATTACCAAATCCGACCATAGTTTCTCCTAATCTGGTAACTTCTCCCTACCATTCACAGAGTCCTAGTAACTATGCCAGCTCTTGGGAAGCCCTAGAAGTTATAGGCTGACCAATTCATCATCAGCTACGGTCACACCAACACTTCCAAGCTCATCTCGACATTGAGTGAACTTCGCCAAGTATGTGGGTACCGTCTCGCCCTCATCCTTCTTGATATTTCTGAGCTTTTTATTCAATGCCAAATTTATTTGGTTGCTACTATTCTGAAAAATATCTGTCAAGGCCTTCCACATAGCATATGGAGTCTCCTTCCTATGGATACTGGAGACAATATGATCTCAAAATCCCTCTAACAGGATCCTCCTCGCCTTTGCTACCTTCTTCCACCATGCATCAAGAAGTTGGGTATCTATTGCTATGGGCTTGGGAATATCATTATCTATGAATTCCTTCAACCCATTGTCCTCCAACACTGCCTCCATCATGTCCTTCCATGCAATATAATTTGAACTACCCTCGAGTGCATATTCAAGTCTCAAGCCATTGAAAGAAATCTTGATCCGCTTATAGCTCCAAAGAAAGTATCTGCAAATTTGAATACTGTTCAACACAAACTCAATTTCTTCTCCACTATTGTGATTCCTAGAGCTCTGATACCAAGTAGAAAATCTCTAACACAACAATAATACCATTTAGAAATTATATCAATGGACTCAATCTGGTCATGTAATGTACTAAAACAAGATACTGAATCCTTATACAATATTTGTGGAATATAAACATGATTGCTCAATCACATGCAAGTAAGAGAAAGGAAATTATCAATCACACAACACAAGATTTTCTTAGGGAAATCAACTGCTCAAAACCCCTCTATCATGTATTATACATAGTCAAATAATCAAGAAACAATAAAATGCTTTCTCACACCAAGAAAATCCTACACTATCCTGGCTGTCTCACTCCGATCCTGCTCAAAACTGTCTAGCAATTCTTTTGTAAAATTGACCAACACTTAGCCAATTCTCATTCCCTCCTTAGCCTAGCCTTTCTCACACAATCCCTAGGCAATTAATCCCTATTAAGTAGGATAATCAACCTTCCTTGACTACGCAATCCGTATGGAGCCTTCCCCTGACTTTATAACTGCACTTGGGCAGTTCGCCAAAAATATGATTGATAGTTTACTTGTATTAAACCTTTGTCTCAATTGGGTCTCCATCAGAATTGACATGCATGTAGCTATTAATAGTGAATCATCAGTTGCTTGGTAGATCACTACTTGTGAATTAAATCTATTTTAATTCACTTTATCTTCCACTAGCTCATCATTTAGTTAGAACTAGTTAAACTGATTTTAACTCAATTAATGTGAGTTAACTAATCACACTCACACCACACTAGTGCTAAAACTGCAACTATACCCTATAAATAATAGAATCACTCTACATGTCTATCCTTTGACCCTCAACTTTAAATTCTTGAGCTAACTATGTCTATCACACTTAGTTAACTATTACAAGTTGTTACGAGATAAGATTACAATTTTCTTTTAATTTAATTAAGGATAATTAAATCAAAAGCCTCACATGGTAACCATTTTCTGGGTGCCATTTTCTAGATTTTGTTTCTGAATGCCAATTTCACTGTTTCTTGTGGAAAATTTCAGCATAATCCCTCAAAACCATTCAAGCGTGCAACAGAGGCAGAGGGCGGACAACATAATATTACTGAGGAGAGGGTGTGGAACCCTGAACATGGAGAACCTTGAGATTCCAAAAATATTCCCTTAGTGGTCTCGAGGTGCCAGTGACATAATTTGACAAATTTATAGTCAATTTTGCATGACTTCGTGACAAGAATTCAATGGTGCAATCCATTTCGTCAGCATATCTTTTCATTTTCCAGCCATCACCAAACGTGGAGGTATATGATGTAGTTATGGCATGTCTTTATTCTGATTTTCTAAGATGATTTTTTTATTGTTGAGTTCCCTAATTACTATTATGTTGAGGGATACTTGCTTGCCACATCATGTGAGATTTTTTTATTAGCTTGTCATGTTGAAGGAGGGCCCATTTGAGTGAGAGTTCCTATAGGGATAACGCCTCATGGAGAGACATGTCACTCAGGTTGAGGGTATTTTTCCTTGTAATGACAATGAAAATACCATTTGCATCATCATAATTTGCAACATTAAATGAAGCGACCTCCATTCTCTTGACACAGAGCCTAGAGACGTAACCCACACTGGGTGAACTCTGTTATCAATGTGTTTTGTGCTCATGATTTGATGGTTTTTTTAATGTTTCATCTTCTTTAAAGCATGAAAATGTGTTTGTTTTATACTCTTTCATATGAAATTCTGCTAACATCACAAAAGTAAAAGATATTGGTTAGTTCTGGTAGCTAAAGAGATCTAGATCAAGTTTGGTATTAGAGCAGCCTTCTCGCTGATGTGAATTACGAATGTGAATAATTTAACATGCAACAAGAAGGAGAATGGAGAAAAACAAAGATCTATAAAAGGACCTCCTCAAAATGGCCCACATGGTGGACATAATGTATGAAAATTATGAGGAGAATATGGTAAGAGATGAATGAGAGAAAGAACGAGTAGAAGCCGATGCTCCATCTCCATCTTTCAGTGAAAATTATTCTTCTTCATCGTCATCTCATCACTTAGATGAGGAGATTAATCAGAGCCTTCAAGTAGATAATGTTGAATCGAGGAGATTTCTACGAGAAGAGAAAGAGGAGAAGTATAGATTGCAACTTCAGCTACTGTTACACTAAAATTTGTCACCATGGATTCAGATATCTTGCCATCCGATGGAGTGTCTCAAGTGAATCCCCTATGAAGCTTGAAGAAAAATAATACCAGGGATAAGAGGAATTTTGGTTTCATTATTTAAAAACAATTTTTGAGTACCTGCATGGTTTTCCTGAACAAAACCTACGCATGCAAAATTTTCCTGAACAAAAACTATGCAGATCTGTGCAGTTTCTTCCACTAAAAAGTGTCCAAGTTCGTTCATGCACGTAAAAATAAAAAAAGGTAAGTTCTAGAAGCTTCAACTGAGGAATCTTATCCAAATTAGAAAAATCAAACCACTACATACCTACACCTCATCCCTTGGTATATGGAACTAAAATCCTTTTCTTAAGGATCATATCCCTTGAGAAGTGGAACTAGAAGCCCCCTCATCCTCCCTATAAATTCACATAGCACTAAAGGAATGGGGGAATTTTTAGAGACTTTTTGGGATTGCAATTTGTAAACTCATGCTGCTAGTTTTGGGTCTGAAGAGCTTGTCATGAAGGGAAGGAAATGAGACTATTGGAAGAGGCTTACGACATCAAGGCTCAGGTTGTAAGATTGCTCTTTATAATTCTTGATAATACATATGAATCTCTTTTTCTCATTGTCTTTTTTCTGAATTCATTGAAGTAATGACAATACTTAGTCTCCTTGATATTTAAGATGAACTATTTTTTTAATTATTATATACTACAGGTGCTTTGATCCTTTGCATTGTTTTTGATTGCAGGTTCTTCTCAGCATTTAAGGATTGATTTGGAGCGAAAGGAAAAAGGCTACATCAAACGTCTCGTTGAAAGGTAGGAGCATAACCTCCTCATTTATAAGTTATAATAATTTGAATGGAAATAATTTAGAGAAAGAGGTATTCAAATGGTTGTTTGTTTCTAGTTACCTATTGGGGTACTAGGGAGATCGCTCTTGTCCGCAAGAGGGATTAATCCAAAAAAAAAAGGCGACCATACTAAGGGAAGAGTTCTCCTTTGTGTCCTTTTGTAACCTTTGATGCCTTTAGACCCTTTTAAGAATTGAAATTTTTGGTTTGAAACCTTTTTTTTTCTTAATTTTCTTGATTTGCACAGTTTCTATTCAGAAATAGACCGCAAATGTGCATAGTTTTTCTTTAGAAACAGTGCGCATTGTAATGTTCCAATTTTTTCCTTCAATAAATTGGAACATTAATCTTGTCTATTTTCACTTAGGAGATGAATAATTGGGTGAGAAGACCCATTCATAATAAAAAAATGGATAAAATCCCTCTAGTATGAAAGGGGATTAGCCTTGGAACTAGATTTCACACCCTCATGTGTGAAAGGAGACATTTGTAAAGAGGTTCAACCAAGTCAACCAGTGCAGGGTATGAGGTGGAAAGCACTACATGGGACAGCACATAGATAGAGGAGGGAATATTCCTTTATGGAGGAAAACCTAATGGATGGGGCCCATGGAGAGAGAGCCTTCACTTGCTATATATGGAGAGGAGGAGAGCCATTGTTATCCATGCTTATGATTATTCATTTCATGTATATTCAGACATTATGCATTATTTGCTGTTTAGCAAGAATTGCCAGGGAATTCCTGTTTAGGATTTCCTCCTCCTTATTTCAGAAGCCTCTTGAAGGAGTTGTACTAATTTGTCTCACATATAGGCTTAAGGCCAAGCATCCTCCTCCAGGACAACATTATTGTTGCAACAACATAATTCTGTGTTGCAGGGTGTTGCAGTGAGAAGTTACAACACCTCTTCCATTACTTGTTTTTCAGAGGGAGACTCTTTCTTTCCTTTGGAGGATTAGTTTGGAAGAATTGGAGCTTATTTACAGATCTTGGCACTTGGCCATAGTGTTCTATTCCACCCACTGCATAGTCCCTCTTAGTGGCTGCGTTATTTTCATGGAGTATCTGCAGTGAGGGTTTGCAGATTGATTGGAGGGTGAGATCTCAAGTGTAAGGACCAGCCTTCCACTTAGGAGATCCATTGGAGGAGGTTTAATTCAGATTGCTTATCATCTCTAGCCTTCTCTATTGGGTTCCATATTTGAGTTGCAGCAGCTTCCCAGCAACTCCGACAATTTTTCCATTTTGTATATTTGAGCCAATCCCTTGGAGGGTTGTTGTATTGTTTCTTTCAGGGGTTAGATATTTTCTCCCCCACCTTATTTGAGCCATATATTTTCATATATTTTAGTTTTTATGTAATATGGAGTAGTACCTTCTATAAACTGCGTCCTCATAGCCTGGGTTTATGCAGAAATAGAAATGTTCTTCTATTTCCATGTACATGTCTTGTTGAGGCTTGCATTGCCTTTCTTGAGAGGTTGTTTCCTCAAGAACTTGTATTATATTTATTGCTATAACATTATTCATTGGATATTCAAATATTCATATGCTTATGGTTGTATAATAACGATGTCATGCCAGCTCTTGTGCTTACATTATTGCAAACCATTCACCGGGCATTTTCTGTGGACATCTAAGTGTGGTAGATTTGTTTAACCACCTTAGAAGGATTTCTTTGGAGCCATATCTTGGATTTTATTCTTAGATACATCGATATAAGGGATCCAGGTCTTGGTTTCAAATCCTTCTGCCTCCATTTCTGGAAAATGCGTTTTCCAGCCATGGATTGCTAGCTGTCTTGATTTGGGAACATTACAGTGGTATCGGAGCATGATCTTTGGCTCAGCCTGTGAGCATTAGCCAAAGAAGATCAAGATGATGAAAAATATGAGTTTACTCTCATCTATTTTCAGATCCAGAGAGAACCTCTCCAAGGAGGTCAAGAAGAATGAAGAAGGAGAAGTGGAAGGACCATGCACTTCCTATTCTCACATAAAAGAAGGCATGAAGCATGAAGAACACTTGGAATTCGAATTTATAAGTGAGTATTTGGCTGAATACTAAGCTAAACCTAGAGCCTTCAAGAAGACTCTATATTTGCCACAATTTATTCAACAGAAAGAAGAGAAAATACCCCACAACTTTTGGATGATGAGAGGCAATATATTTCTATTGTCAACATTTGATGGATCACACACTTGTGTAGCAGAGGTTTGGGTAAAGAAGCTAGAGGATTTCTTCCTGATACATCCTATAGTAGACAGAGAGGCTGTAGAAGTTACAACACTACACCTTGAAGGTGAAGGAAATAATTGGTGGATCAACCATCTAAGCCATGCAAGGGTTTCAACTCTTGCCGAGTTTTCTCAAAAAATGATCAGGAGATTTGGCCAGGTGAGGGAAGAGCCCTCACCACCAGTTGATGAGGCATGTAATAGCACTATTGAGACCATGGAGGAGAAGCCTTCATCTTGAACAGTTTGGAAGGACAACACTTATGAGGAGGAAACTCTTGCAGCCTTGCAAGGAGCTTCCAAATTTCACCAAGTTACGACTAAAAATCCATCTCTTGTCATTTCAGCAAAAACTTTGGATGGGTCTATATCATTGGATGCAGTTGATCTAGAGCAGAATAATAGCACTACATTGAGCAATGATGGATAAAGGAGGAATCATTCCTCATGTGAGAATTCAGAGAACAACTTCATTTAGGAACCCATGAGAAGGAGTAGACATCTAGAGATAAGAAACTCTTTCTCCTCTCTAGATGACACTCTCTCAATGAGCATGCCACAGCTTAAAGATAGACTTCTACTTGCAGCAGATCTAAGGCCTATTTGGTTTTGGAAGGACATGCATGAGGAGGAGATCTTCCAGAAAGATTTCAGTAGAAGCGCACTCCCACACATCATGGAGTGCAATATTCTTCATCAGTTTGAGGAGGTTATTCCCTTCTCTCAAGAGCAGATAGTAGATGGAGGACATCTTCGGATGGATAAAATCTCTCATGACTGTTTTGGAAATTCCTTGAGCCATTCACATCATGATGGGAGGTTTTTTCCTACCACCTATTTGGATCCTCATAGGGTAAAATTGATCCTTGGGAAGATTTCATTTCAAGATCCCATGAGATGCAGAAATCTGATTTGGGATGATGGTAGCCCTCATGGGAGGAGTACCAAGATGAAGATGGAATAAGACATCCACAATTGGTTGATTGGATGTGGATGGTGAGAAAGAAGTTGGTAAGCTACTTGCAAATATATGATACCAGGCAGTAGGAGGCTTGGATGCACTGGTTGCTCTTGAAATAGTTTGGCCATCACTTAGCAAACACTCTACCTAAGAGTAGGAGGATGGATACTTGCATCATTGAGCAGCATAGAGTATGGATGCATGGTATTGATGTGATACTCATATCATTCATTGTGTCTTCAACACATGAGTTGTATGATGGAAGTATGGGGAGGCAGCAAAATATTTTGTTTCTTTTCTTGTTCTTGGGAGAGAAAGAGCAGAATTGCTCTCACATTTTGCATGAGGTTGCAGGAGGAGGAGATGGCATTATCTCCTTGTCTTTTGATGATAGAGAGGTACTTCCACCTTGGTAGGAACTTCTTATGTATTGCAACATTATGGGAGATATCTTTGACAAGGAGCATGTCAAAGAATGGAGCTATGAGTTTGTCAGATATCATTTGCAGAGGCCAACAATGTTGTCACTTGAGAGCTTGGGGTTATTGATGGAGTTTCCCCAGGATCACTTCACACTTGATGCACTTGGAGGACAAAGAGGAGGTGAGATTGATGGAGTAGTGGATGGAGACATATATTACATTGGTATGACCTCACTTTCTATGATCTTCTTGACTTGGATTTCCAAGTATAAGGAGGGTGACCTTTGTGCAACATATGGTTCAATTCTCTTCCTAGGAATGTGCCATACCACTATGAAGTGGTCATTCATATACACATGCATCATTTTTCTCTAAACATATGGTAATAATATTGTTTTTACATCCATGGATTATCTAACACAACATTTTTATGATCTTAACATTCATATTCAGTGCATTGCTCCACAAAAGGGCAAGTTTTTCATTGGGCTCCATGTTCATAATTGGGCCAATCTGTATGATGGAGACAACCATATTTTATATGGCCTTGGGAAAGTGTTTTATTTCATGTATGATAAGTTGATATACTCAGCCATTTTCTATTCATTAGTAGCTATCATGACATACATAACTATCCATGTAACACAAAACAACTTGCCATGTGATTTTCTGAAGCAACAGTTTGGAAAAATGCGTTGTCACTATTTGGAAAACTGTTGGTACATTCTTGAAACACATGAAACCTGCAGGATTTTCCTCATTTTATTTTTGATCATGACTTAATTTTATGATATGGATCAGATTTGTATGAGAAGCATGATTATGAGAAAGACACATAAGTTGGATGTGTCCTTGAGGGGAGGAAATTCCCACATTTTCTGCACTACATGTTCTAATGAGAGCATGGGAGGAGATATGGCCACCACTACTACATATGTGTTCTCTTTTGAGGTGGACCATGGACTTGATAGTCATCCACTATACAACCATGGGCAAGTGTTTGGTCTTGTATTGTTGTTATATTCATCCATTTACTATTCCTTAGTAGATGTGATGGATTTTGTATGTCACTTGCCATGTTCCTTTCTGAGATTGTAGTGGATGAAACTGCACTGTATCCTTGTGAGACATTGTTTGTATCATTTATCATCATGTAAAACCTTCAGACAACTTCTCATTAGGATGTTCTATGATGACCATGTCCTATTCATCATGGATAGATTGTTTTGGGCCAGCTTGTTCTTCATTGTTGGAGGAGAATTATTTGGAGGATTGTTCTTCACTTTACCATTTGAGGGTAATAATTTTGCAGCCCAGGACCAGCACACACTCTAAAATTATCATGAGTGGGGAGGGGGATAGCATGGGGTGAGTTATGATGCTTACCATGTTCAGATTTTCATCCCACTTTCATTTCTGGAGCTTGAGGTGGAAGGAGATTTTTAGGAGTTGCCATGTTGGGAGGTGACTCATTTTGTTTGGATGATTGCTTGGGGATGGATGATAAACATGGGGAAGATGTTACTCATCACATTTCAAAATCCATGCCTTGAGTGGAGACCTTCTAGTTCTATCCTTGCAGTTTCTTGATGACAAGAAACATTTGGGAGGGGAGGACTGTAATGTTCAAAAATTTTCCTTCATTAAATTGGAACATTAATCTTGTCTATTTTGACTTAGGAGATGAATCATTGAGTGAGAAGACCCATTCATAATGAAAACATGGATAAAATCCCTCTAGTATGAAAGGGGATCAGCCTTGGAACTAGATTTCACACCCTCATGTGTGAAAGGAGAAATTTGCAAAGAGGTTTGACCAAGTCAACCGGTGTAGGGTATGAGGTGGAAAGCACTACATGGGACAGTGCAGAGATAGAGGAGGGAATATTCCTTTATGGAGGAAACCCTAATGGATGGGGCCCATGGAGAGAGAGCCTTCACTTGATATATATGGAGAGGAGGAGAGCCATTGTTATCCATGCTTATGATTATTCATTTCATGTCTATTCAGACATTGTGCATTATTTGTTGTTTAGCAAGAATTGCCAAGGAATTCCTATTTAGGATTTCCTCCTCCTTACTTGAAAAGCATCTTGAAGGAGTTTTACTGATTTGTATCACATCTAGGCTTAAGGCCAAGCATCCTCTTCCAGGAAAACGTTATTGCTGCAACAACATAATTCTGTGTTGCGGGGTGTTGCAGTGAGAAGTTACAACACCTCTTCCATTACTTGTTTTTCAGAGGGAGACTCTTTCTTTCCTTTGGAGGATTAGTTTGGAAGCATTGGAGCTTATTTGCAGATCTTGGCACTTGGCCATAGTGTTCTCTTCCACCCACTGCGCAGTCCCTCTTAGTGACTGCGTTATTTTCATGGAGTATCTGCAATGAGGGTTTGCAGATTGATTGGAGGGTGAGATATCAAGTGTAAGGACCAGCCTTCCACTTAGGAGATCCATTGGAGGAGGTCTACTTCAGATTTCTTATCATATTCAGCCTTCTCTATTGAGTTCCATATTTGAGTTGCAGCAGCTACCCAACAACTTCGACATTTTTTCCATTTTGTATATTTCAGCCAATCCCTTGGAGGGTTGTTGTATTGTTGCTTTCATGGGTTAGAGCTTTGCTCCCCCACATTATTTGAGCCATATATTGTCATATATTTCAGTTGTTATGTAATATGGAGCAGTACCTTCTATAAACTGCATCCTCGTAGCCTGGGTTTATGCAGAAATAGCAGTGTTCTTCTATTTCCATGTACATGTCTTGTTGAGGCTTGCATTGCCTTTCTTGAGAGGTTGTTTCCTCAAGAAATTGTATTATCCTTGCTGCTATAACATTTTTCATTGGCTATTCAGATCTTCATATGCTCATGTTTGTATAATAACGATGTCATGCCAGCTTTTGTGCTTACATTATTGCAGACCATTCACCGGGCATTTTCTGAGGACATCTAAGTGTGGTAGATATGTTTAACCACCTTAAAAGGATTTCTTTGGAGCCATATCTTGGATTTTATTCTTAGATACATTGATCTAAGGGATCTAGGTCATGGTTTCAAATCCTGCTGCCTCCATTTCTGGAAAATGCATTTTCCAGCCATGGATTTCTAGCTGTCCCAATTTGGGAACATTACACGCATGCACATTGAACTATGTTGTCTACCTACATAGCCCTGTAATTTTTTTGAAAAAGTTAAGGTTTCTTTGATTTAAGTCTAGATTTTTGGTTTTTATGATCCTGTTAGCTTGTTTATAGTCTCATTAAGTCTCTGTTAAGTTAATTGAGTGTTTTGAATTTTATTTTTTGAGAAATTCTTAATTTGGTTTCCTTTGGTCATTACTTCGAGGTTTGTTTTAGTTTCTTAACAATTTTTGCATATTTTTTCTTTTGTTTTTGTAAAACAAATTGAGTTCGAGTGTTAATCACCTTTGAAGGTTTTTACTTTTGACCTTTGGAATTCTCACCCAATTTTCTTTACTTACACTTGATTTGTTCTTTAAATTACATTGGTGAAGGAAAATAGTCTTTTTGTTCTTTCACTGATTTGGAATCATCTTGTGTTTGATAATTCTCTTGCATAGATTACACTTTCATAGTTAGAATTCCCATTTTCAGAAAATGAAAAATGTGCATAGATTACATTTGCATAGTTTTCAAGTGAATTGTGCATAGATTACAACTGCATAGTTTACATTATAAAAAGTCAACCGTAGATTTATATTAGTTTCTTTGATTGTCTTTTTGAGGAAAATCATTTATATTTACAGTTTTGGGTTTTGAGTTTTGTTGGTTTGCTGATCTATCAAAAAAGTGTATTTCACTTATGGAATTGGTTGTGCCAATCTCTTTTCTTTTAGTGAATATCATCATATATTCATTTATGCATGTTGTAAAGAGTTATTTCATTTATTGAAAGATAGTGTCTCTCATTGAAAGATAGCCCTGATATGAATTTACATGTTTTTATGCTTGTTTTAAAGCATAAAAAGTAAAAAAAAAATTTGTTTTGAATTGATTAACATTAGTTTTTCTTGCTAAAATTAGAGCATTAGAGAATTTGTTATATTTTCTCTTATTTATCATTTTTTACATTGTTGGAAGTGAATGGAACCTCTCTCCTTAATTTAGTTAGGATTCATTGAATTGAAAATATTACACTATCATATTCGGTTTCATTTAGTTTTGGGTCAGGTCATAACACCACTGGTTTTATATCCATTTACCCTTTGAGTAAAAAAGAGTCAAAATAACACAACACTAAATAAAATTCATCTAGAAATTTGTACATTTTCTAGGGATCTTTTCACCAATATAGTTCAGGATTAGTGCTTTGGAATAAGGAGTAGTTAACTTTCCAAAGAAACTAAACAAACAATACTATCTTGCGGTAAGGAAAAATTCCAATTGTTTCAATTTTTCTCTAGAAATCTCTTCTTAAAAGAGTCAAGCACGAGGTAATGTCAGACCCAGTGGAGTAATCGTACCTACTTCATTGGTGAAGATAGAAGATGTGCATAGAATACAAATGATAAACCTCAGATTAACCATTGTTGAGGAGCCTAGGATCACTTGTTAGTAAGACTTGTATTTACCATGTCGAGGAGCTTTCAAGGGGATTGAGCTTTGATACTCTGCCCTTGCGTATATATCAGGCCACAAACTATTCCCTTAGGTTCAATTGTCTCAGTTGGTGACCTTAGTGGCCATAATATTTAGGATTTTTCCCAAGGTGATGGTGGAGGGAAGATCCCACTGTACCTAGAACAAACATTGACTAGACTCACTTGGAATTTCCAGAGGGTAGTCTTCACTTCGAGATGGCATAGTGGAGTTACCTGCACCATATTGTTTCATTGAGAAAGTTGTTAGGGTAGCTGTTCCAAATGCTATTTTTCCACATTAATCTTTGCGAGGTTGGATTTCATCACCAACTAGTGATTTTATTATGGAAACATACTATTTGTGTGTGGATTTATTCTTATATTTTGTAGCGTGTGTTCATTTGTTTGTTTTTACTTTCTAGAGACCTTAGGTGTGGATTGTGAATTTGAATTGTTAATATTTTTAAATTTTTTAATAAAATTCACCGAAGTTGAAACTAATGGCAACAATTACGGAATTTACCAACCAAGGAACCCCTCTTAATGAGAATCCTAGTGCTTTTCCTTGCTTTGGAAATGTTAGTCCTCCTTATATGGATACATTGTCATTACCTGGATTTACCATAGGTTTACCAGTATGGTTATTTTCAACTTTGTTGGCCTCGAGTACTCAAATTGTTCCACCGCAAGTGGATGCTTCACCTCAACGGAGTGCATCGTCTCAACATCAACAACCTCATGTTGACCCTTTACCTTCTTCAACCAACATTTCTTCCTCCCTTTGTTATTATTTGCTTGGTAAAAGCCTTGATACTAGTAACCAGGTGGCTGAGAAGAAGAAGAAGAAGCAAGATAAGAAAGAAGTCAACCAACCAACCATGGTTGTAAGTGCTGGTAGTGTTGAGTAAACCTCCAACATACATTGTAAACCCAAATACCCTTGCAAGATTTGTAAGGGTTACCACTTCCTTATCAATTTTCCTCATATCCCTGAAGTCTTGGAAGTATGGTCTACAAATTCTCATCAACTTACTGTTGATCCATCAACCAGTGATTGTCAGGTTCCAGGGGAAAAGGGTAAATTTAGGTTACCTTGTAGGTTATGTAAAGAGATCCATCAAAGTCACCTTTGACCTCATATGAATGAAGCCTCAAAATTGTTGGAAACCTTATTGTTTCACATCAAAAAATTCCAAATGGTTACCGTAAAATTTCTCCCAACCTACCGTTAATTGATGAAGTAATTGATCTAATTCAAAGTATAATCAATCCCACTTTTCCATTGGAGAGTGAAACTCATATCACTCAGGTTGATGATCCATTATTTGATCAAGTGGTCGACTTGATTTCACATTCGATCGATCCCACTCTCCCTGTAGAGAGTGAAATTCATACCACTTAAGTTCTTGTTGCATCAGATTCTTCTACGCCAGGGGGAATTTCACTTGTTTCTACAGAACCCCCTCCAAGTACTCAGGTATTTTCCTTTGATTGTAATAGACTGACAAAACCTCATCTTCCTTCTTCCATCCCTTTCTAAATCACTGTGAAGGTTTATGGTAAGAATGTGCATCGTACTAATGTAGATGAAGGTGCTTCTGTTAGTGTTTTATCCTTAATTTCTTGGCAAGATTTGGGTTCCCCTCAGCTTGTGCCTGTTACATAGAATCTGTCAGATTTTAACAAACCATTAGTGAACCTTTAGGGATCCTTCCTAATTTTCCTATTACCTTGGAAGGTAAAATTGTCTGTATTGATTTTATGGTAGTTCGAGGCCCCTTGGATTTCAATTTTCTCCTAGGGTGAGACTATGTCTATGCAATGAAAGCTATCGTATCGACACTCTTTCGCATGATTTATTTCCATCACAATGGAAATATTATGACTATTTACCAGATTTCATTCGTTAGTCTTGATTCGACTACCAACCATCTGACACCCCTGAATTTTCCTTATACGGAAGTGGTATCTACCCTGCCGCTGGTTAATTATGTGGCAACCAGTCCCATGTTTACATTTACTGATGCAAGCAAGCCTCTCACTGTTTGCTTGACTTCCTTTGACTTAGATCTGGTAATTGACATAGTGAACCCTATGGGGGTATTTGAACAAGATTTTCTTATCCCTATTGAGTTTCTTGACCTGGGTTCCATCCAGAGAATTGTTATTCCTTTTGATGAAGACCTCTTGGAGGCCATGATCGATGTCTGTCCCTTGACATTTGTTCCTTCCAGTTGGAAGCCATGATCAAGTCTCCATGAGTATATTTCTTTTAATATGTCAACCTAATTAAAAAAAGAAACAAATTATGATGAGGATAGTTCCTTTTACTGTGTCAACCTCATTAAAAAATGAAAAAAATCCTTATGAATATAGTTCTTTTACTGTGTCAATGCCATTAAAAAAAGAAACATGTCTTTATTGAGGAAATTTCCTTTTACTATGTCAACCTCGTTAAAAAATGAAACAATTTCCATGAGGATAATTCCTTTTATTATGTCAACCTCGTTAAAAAATGAAATAGGCCCATGAGGATAGTTCCTTTTCTTGTGTCAATCTCATTAAAAAATGAAACATGTAAATGATGATAGTTCCTTTTACTGTGTCAACCTCATTAAAAAATGAATCAGGTCCTTAAGAGGATAGTTCTTTTACTGTGTCAACCTCATTAAAAAATCAAATAGGTCTCCATGAGGATAGTTCTTTTACTGTGTCAACCTCGTTAAAAAATGAGTCAGGACCTTAAGAGGATAGTTATTTTACTGTGTCAACCTCGCTAAAAAATGAAATAGGTTCCTATGACCATAGTTCTTTTCGTGTGTCAAGCTCGTTAAAAAATGAAACAAATCCTCTCCTATTTGAGTCGAGTCTTTGACTAGATCTCGTAAATGTTGAGTCGAGTCTTTCATATGATCTCATGAATGAAACTTCATTCCATCCAACTATTAGTAACCAATAGTATACTTAGGTGAATGAAATGAAGCTTGGGGGGCATATGCTCTTGCAGGTCATGCTTGGGGGGCATTGAAACTTATCTCAAGCACAATTTTCTTCGTTTCAAGCTTGTGTAAAAATTAAACCTATCTCAAGCACATTTTTCCTCTGTTTCAAGCTTGTATAAAAATGAAACCTATATGGAGTCCATTTTGGTTATTATTTTCAAGACACGTTAAAATCATGAAAATACCGAGATTATTTTTCTATCTTTCATGCTTGTAAAACACATTAAAATGTCAAGTTCTTTCCATCTTTTCCTGCTTGTAAAACACATAAAAATGTCAAGTTATTTCCATATTTTCCTGCTCGTTAATTAAATTGAAAGTCATTGATATGAGTACATTTTTATCACTTTTTCGGACTCGTTAAAACTTACCAAAAAGAGAAACCATAGAGTCCTCTTTAAATCCCTTTTCCAACTCTCTAAACATGAAAATATTTCCGAGCACTTGACTATTCAAACTCGTTAAAATAAATGAACATTCATCTATTCAATCTAGGTTTACCCCTTTTCCAGATTGAACTAGACTAATTACGAAAGATGTATACATTCACTAAGCATGGTCAATAGAGTTCTCTCCTACATAATTTTATCCTTTTTTGGGTTTGAGAGACTAAATTTACAAAAAATAACACTGTGGAGTTTAATTATGTTTTTCTCCTGACTCCCTAAAACTGAAAAACACCGAGTTTTAATTTCTCCGGGATCGTTAAAAATTTACGTTGAATGAACAACATGGGTTTTATTTTTGTGTATTTTCAAACTCTTTAAACATGAAAACGACATCAAGTTACCCCTACATTGGATTCGTAAAAACTTAAACAATGCAGGGCTCGTCGATAACAACAAGAATTGCCCACTCCTTCTTAGGGTTCGTTAAAAATACTTAGGAGGACTCATCTGCAGGATGAGATTATACAAACAAGAAAATTTTATCCTCCTCAAGCTTGAAAAAAATAAAGAGGTACTTGCAAGTAATGTTGGGGGAAAATTTGAGACAAGGAACGTTCATTTTTGTATTATTAGAGGTAGTATGTCACTCTTGAACATGAAACTTCGTCACATTTGTGTAAGGGTTGGGAAATCCATTTGTGTTAGAGCTAATCAAACCTCATTGAAAGTCTTCAGCTAGTTTTGGGTATTATCATTGAGTAAAGTGCTACCAAGTCATATGTTGTGTGGCCAATATGTTCAAGAGAAGTCCAACCTCAGTAAAATTACCTTGCTATTCATAACCTTCAATCGCGTCAGTTATCCTCGAGTCAGTCCTGAATTACTCCAATTTTTTCTTCAAAACTTGACATGAAGTTTCATGTCGTATACCCTCCTACGATGGATCGCTTCCTATTGACTCCAGCTCATTATCTAAAAATTTGATTTAGAAACCATTTTCGGTACCTTGAGGCTTGCATGCCTTAGTGGCAGGTAGGTTTCTTGCTTTTGAAAATAAGTTCTCATCATTGGCCTTCGACCGAATGATTTTATGAGTATTTGACTTCAAGACATATTTTAACACTTCATAGATTGTACTGGGAGTACCTTGAGATCTATTGTCATTGTTGGTGGTTTCTCTCACATTTGTTAACGATTCACATCATTGACCAGTAATCAAGTGGTTTCTACCATGTTCGACTTCGAGACATTCACTCGCATGCTTAGATTCGTACTATGGATTGAGAGATGGAGATCAAGACCCTGGATATAGTTTTATCCGTCTAGGTTGTGTGGAGTTATTAAATATTCATGATTGTAAATATAGATCCATTAATGGTTGCATCCATACTATGTATAATATTAACATGGATCTTTTTGTATTTCCCTACTAGTTCATTGAGTTATGTTTACTCTGAGTATCAAAATGCCTACCTCAGTGATGTTTATATGAAATCATGATATGGTAATCCTTGATTTTTTGTTTCAGGTCACCAACCAATTGGTCTCTGATTTGAATATTTGACATGATAAAGTGCTTCAGTCATCAAACATTTTTTTTGGCTTTGCACTTTAGGGGGAAATCTGCTACACTAAAAATTTTCACCATGACTTTCGATTCAGATATCTTGCCATCCAATAAAGTGTCTCAAGTGAATCCCCTATGAAGCTTGAAGTAAAGTAATACTAGGGACAAGACAAATTTTGTTTTTCACTGTTTAACAACCATTTTGAGAACCTACGTGGTTTTCTTGAACAAATCCTGCACATGCAAAATTTTCTTGAACAAGAGTTGTGCAGATTTGCGCATTTTCTTCCACTAAAAAGTGTGCAGGTCTGTTCACGCACATAAAAATAAAAAAATGTAAGTTCTAGAAGCTTTGGTTGAGGAACCTTATCCAAATTAGAAACCTCAAATAGCTACATACCTATGCCTCATCCCTTGGTATATGGAACTAAACTCCTTTTCTTAATGATCATATCCCTTGAGAAGTGGAACTAGAAACCTCCTCATCCTCCTTATAAATTCAACATACGACTAAAGGAATGGGGGACTTTTTAGAGACTTTTTCGGATTGGAATTTATAAACTCATGCTACTGGTTTTGGGTCTAAAGAGATTGTCATGAAGGGAAGGAAAGGAGACCATTGGAAGAGTCTTATGCCATCAAGGCTCAGGTTGTAAAATTTCTCTTTATAATTCTTGATAATACATATCAACCTATTTTTCTCATTGTCTTGTTTCTGAATTCATTGAAGCAATGTCAATACTTAGTCTCCTTGATCATTAATTTTAATTGGTGTTTTTAATTATTATATACTAGAGGTGCTTTGATCCTTTGCGTTGTTTGTGATTGTAGGCTCTTCTCAACATTGAAGGATTTCTTTGGAGCGAAAGGAAAAAGGCTACATCAAACATCTCGTTGAAAGGTAAGAGCATAACCTCTTCATTCGAAGTTATAATAATCTGAATGCCAATAGTTTATAGAAAGATGTATTCAAATGGTTGTTTGTTTCTAGTTACCTATTGGGGTACTAGGGATATTGCTCTTTTCCACAAGAGGGATTAATCTAGAAAACAACAACGAGCCTCAAAAGAGGCCTTGGAAGAATTGAAGAACAATAAAGGCTTAGTGAAGCCATCATCACCTACTTTAGAATATACAACTGAGGTAAACAAGGTTGATAGTTATTCGGTTTCATTTTCACATGATGCTATTTTTGTTGGAAATGTGGAGGTACCCATTTTAGGAATTGACATGAGACTCCTTACCAAGATGGGGTATAAAGGAGGAGGAATTGGTGTTAATGGACAAGGAATCACTCAACCATTAGAGGTTTATACAAAGACCTCAATTTTTAGGTTTGGGATAAACTGAAGGAGAGTGCTCAAAGGTATCAAAAGCTTCCAACACATTGTCTAAGCCATCAAAGGAAGAGTATGATTGGAACACATCACAATCCTACCATGGAAATGCACATTACAAAGGAAGAACTAAGAAAATATCTCATCGCCATAATTCCACTAAAGACGATCAATAGAGGTATAAAAATTCTTAGTATTCTGAAGTTAATTTTGATTACAAGCATGTTAATGATGAAACAAATCATGGCATAGAAAAATATGTAGTTTTTGTGGTTTACATAACCATGTGGTCACTGAGTACTGGGAGAGAATGGCAGTAAGAAAAAGGATGAGGCGTGAAAGGCCTTCTACAAATTAGGGAAGGAAGCAGGTTAAGAAGTTCTGAAGGAAGAATAATTTTTGCAATCATTGCAACAAAGGTGGAAATCAAAGAGTCACGTGTTGGAGGCTCCATCTAGAGTAGCATCTCAAGGACAACACACGTATGTAGGAACTAGCTATAAAAGATGTTCAACAAGTGAATCCACCACATTCTTGGTGGTTCACTTTGTTGAGTAAGAGATGGTTTTACTAGATAATGTAGCTTCTCATGTCCACATTTTGTAAATCATGTGTTGCAATGTAATTGTAAAAGTGATGATGTGTTTTCCATCACTTGTTAAAGCATCGATGATGTTTTCGCATTGTATTGATACCTGTGGTATTGATTTCTATTATGATGTAAACTTGACCACAGAGTGTGTGTTATAAACTCTTGGAAAGTATGGGGATGCTCGGTTCATGATTGGTCATGTAATTGAGCATGCAGTTTGAAAATATTTTACTATAGGTTTGTAGAGGATGAAGTTGTCGACTCATCACTTATGGATCCGAAGAATAAGGGTGAAGGAGAAGGAAGGGTGACCTATCAAGACACTTATGATATATATAATTTAACACAAAAATTGCAGATTATGTTCATGATTTTCGAGGACCAAAATCTCCTCAGTGGGGAGGAATGATCTATGTGGCTCCAGACACACTCAGAATCCAACATTGTCTATGGAAAATATAAAAAATAAAATTCCTCAAATTGAATTGCAACTAGGATGAGATTTTAGTGCTCGTCACCATGATTCCAATGGTGTGAATTCCACTCAAATCCAATTTTGTATGGTCAAGTTATGGCTGGTAAAATTTTTGGTCAAACTTGATCAAGTGGGAAGACTTAATGAGGCAATAGATTTACTGAGACACGACACACAGAATTTGGCCACCGGATGGATGAATTTTTTGAATAGTTAAAATGCCCAATGACCCTTATTTTCAGAAAAGTTGAAAAAAACTAATTAAAAAAAAAACAAAAACTATTAAAAAAATAGAGGTAGGTCAGGCCTGCTAGACCCACGCACCCCACCGGACGTATGTTAAATAAAAAAAAAATATATATATATTATAATTGGGGTGGCAGGTGGTCAAATCCCACCACCTTCAGTCCACTTTATATATATGTTACAACAAACAGAAAACAGGTAGGGGCCACATGCCCACGGACCCTGCTCAACAAACAAAATTACCATTACTAGGGCCAGCAAGGCTTGAACCCGCTCGAACCACATGGGATGGCCCCAAAAATCATATTAAAACCAATTTTTAACTGGTGGAAAAACAAATGCGTTCTAAATTTGGTTGGCGAGGGGTTTAAACCTCTAACATCCCCCAACCTAAGTTCAAATTTTTCCAACACACCAAACAACCAATGTTGAATAATCCACCTGAAATTTTATATATAAACCCTCAAAACCATTCGAATGTGTAGCGAAGGCAGAGGGAGTGTTAGCCACCCATATTTTTCAATTATAGCAGTTGGTGGCTAAATATTCTTTGCAGCCTTCAAGAGACAAGTTTAAATCCTGAAAATTGTTGGTACTTGAAGTCTGTTGGCAAGGTTATAAACTACTGATTGGTTCTACATACTCTCCATCCCCTCTGCCTCTGATATACCATGAAAATCCTAATCAAAGTGTTGCTGCATCCTCCTCCTTTTTCTTCTCCCCTTCTTCCTTTTTCCTCATTTCTTCAACTCTCCTTTCACCCATAAAGAACCCCATCAAACCCTTTGCTATCCCATATTCCTCCATTAATCTCATTTCCCAAGGTCAAAAACCCACTTTTTGATCTATCGGAGCCTTCTCCTCTTGCAAAAATCACTAAAAAACCATAGAAAAACACACATTTTCTATGCGTTGAGCTTTAGCCCCTTAGGCTAAGCCCCTGCTTTCTCTTCATCCATATGTTCTCCCGCCGGAACCGCGTGCTAAACCCGCCAGGCGCTTAAACCTCGGAAATAATTTATCACCCGAAAACGTTAAAACCTTTGTAAAAGTAAGGTTGAGTTTGTTTTATTTTTCCACCAAAGAAAATCAAAATTAAAACTCCGCCGTTGATCTGTCCCACGGATCAACGGTGCGGAGTGTACCCCGCATCTGGTGGACCCCTCCCCCCTTTTTCGACGCGTTGTTTTCCTTTCCCACCGGTTTGTGCCCGCACCACCTTTCGTCCGGACGCGGTTTTATGCCGTCGGCCAGCGATCCCACCCGCCGGCCGACACGTGTTCTCCACCTCACCCTGAAAACCGCCGAGACATGTCCATCTCCCGCGCGTTAAACATTGTCCTGTGTCCCCGCAGCGGGATTTATCCCCGCCGTCGGATCTGGGCCCTCCCATCCGACGGTCCCCGATCACCTTTTCCCCGATTTATTTTAACCACCCGCCGTCCGTTAAATTTGCCCCGCGCATTTAAAACCTGTCCCCGCCGGGGCCGATCTCTCGAGATCGACTCGGCCCCGCATCTCTCTCCTCCCGACTCCATTATACGGTCCACTTTCTCTCCTCGTTGACCGTTTGATTTGCTCCCAACCACCGATCGTAATACGATCAACGGTTCCGATTTCTCCATCCACCCGCACGCCCTCCGATGCAATTTGCCCATATAACGCGGGATTTCCTCATTTTTCTTGTTTTTTGCAGGTTTTCAAAGGGTTTTTCTTCGTATTCTACGCAATCTGAAGGATGAGAGTGACGACTCCAATCCTCCCGATTTGTCCATGGGATTGATCATACGGAGAAGAACAGAGATATTTACAAAGTTTCATGAGCTTTGGTTGCCGAACGTCCCTGCAAAGCTTGAAGAAGGCCGCCAATATCCGAACAGAGAAAGAGTATCGGGTTAAAGATAAAATGAACCAGATCAGTGGTTTTGTGAGAAGATTAGCGGGGATTACGGCTAAGACAATTATCAAAAGCCTAATTCCCGGCTCTGAACACGGATTAAAGCAAACCTAAAAGTGTTCGGCAGACAGATCGCCTCCACCGCCATACTTCGAGGCGAATTGATTCCTCAACCACTACAGTGCCACCTATTGCCTCAGAAAGCTCAAGCAGAGGATGAATTTATTGAACAGGATCAGATATTATGCCTCGAACAACCAAAGAAGTTATTGCTGCACCGGATTTCAACGACAGAACGTCTGCAGTGCAACCCTAACAGTACGCAGAGCCTCAAAGGTCAATATAAGCTCTCTTCGAGCTTACTTTTTAGTAGAACCACATTAATGCAATATAACACCTGTAGAATTTCTTCATCGAACTTCTCAGGATTAGGAATACATTAATTCTGCATTGATTGTGTTTGAGATCTTTCAATTAGATCTCACCTCCTCATTCTTCTATAAATACCTCAGTAGAAGATGAGTAAGGGGTTGGATTAGTTGGTTGTTAATGTAATTGCTGAAGCGCTGTAACCATTTCTGAGTGGAAAACTCTTGACTGTAAATAGTGGTTTCATAGGCTCTTGGAGCTCTGCTTGTAACAGATAGGTTAGGTTGTGAAGAGAGATGGATTAAAACATTGGATTTGAAGATTGTAACCGGTTTGAAGCAATCAATACAAGCTGATTTATGGGATCCTGGTCTATGCCGATGGTGATGTTATTCTCACTGTAACTTGTCATTTTATTTCTGTTTTCGATTTGTTTCATTTTCCACTATAAAGAACAGTTTAAACGGTGTTAGAGTTTGCTGTACACCAGTGACCTTCTCTGGCTGAAAAATCTTTATCCCAATGTTTTCTTCTTATTGTCTTATTTAGAAATGATTTAATCCAGTCTAAGTACAGAGATGTTGGTGTTCCCTCATTTTTTCGTCACTGCTGAATGTTATTTTTAAATGTTACTTTCATGTATGTTGTGTAAGGAATGAATTGAGGAAATCAAATGTTGGCCCTGAGTCCCTTTCTTGTTTGCTCAGCTACTTGTCTGTTTCCCTTAGGATGTGTCAAAAGCTGACTAGTTTCGAAGTACTTATCAGATCTTGGGCCATTCTATGTTATCTTTGTGATTGTCTTGGAAGTAACCAAGTAAAGAAGAACTAAGATGAGGAGAAAGGTGATCCCTGCCCGCTAGTTTCTGCTCCAAAGGTTGCCTTCAAGTTTCCCTTTATTTTTTATCTGTGTTCTATTAGAAGTGTATCAAAGGCTGGATAGTTTCAAAGTACTTACCAGATCCTAGTTGGCTTCTATTTTTTTCCTAAGTGCCTGGTCAAAGGCTGGCTAGTTTCAAAGTACTTACCAGATCCTGGGCTGCTCTTTGTTCTGCATCTGTTAATTCCCTTTCCTTTTTGTATCACCCCATTCCATAAATCAAACTTCAAAGAGATCCTTAGGCCTAGATGACTTGCCCCATAGATTACTCTTGAACCTGGATGCTTCAATTAAATTCTCTTATGACTCCATAGCCTAATGGATTGGAAACTTGCCATCATCTTTCTTTAGAATCAAAGCTTATTTAGTTTACTTGCAACTTCTCACCTTTGAACCTATTTGCATATAGATATTTCCGTCTGAGACAACAACTATGTTCAACCATCCAAGAAAACCAAACAAAATCCTTGGCCTTCAGAACTAGCCTAATATCATCATCCTAAATTTCAAAGACAATAATCCATCATTGTACATATTGGAGAGATCCCTCTCCAGATTCAGGAGGGCTAGATCCTAGAATCCCAAAGTTGGTTGAAATGATGTTAACTCTGTGATCGGACTTTGCCAATCTTGCTTGTTACAGAGACCTAACATTTCTGGCGACTCCGCTGGGGACAACTTAGAGTCTTTTACATTCAAATCTATTTCAAATCTACTCATAAAGAAGTTTGCGTTGGGGTTCATAGAGCACTTGCTTTATTAACCAGCTTGAGCCACCAGAACCTAACATTTCTGGCGACTCCACTGGGGAAAAACCTAGAGTCTTTTACATTCAAATCTATTTCAAATCTTTTCATAAAGAAGCTTGTGTTGCAAACCCAGAATATTCATATAAACATCTTGAGAGTAAAAGGCAGCTTTTCCAAGCACTACCAAAGAATGGTAATCATGATAAAACTCGTTTGAATCAGTGACAAACTAGGTCAACCCTAGGGTTCGTTTAAATCTTTATCTAACCTTGGAAAATCAGCTAACTTAGCCACAAGGATAGACTGTCTTTGTTTCATAACCGTAGCTAAGTTTTGAGGCAAAGCTAGGACATTCTTTAAAACCACAAATATAGACAATTCAGAAAATACCAAAAACATTTCAGATTGGTAGTAAAACACTAATTTTGATACCTGTATACGTCTTTGATGTGTTTTACCCTATACTCTTAGACAGAGCCTGGAAAGGGCCAGGTAGCCTCTGGATCTCATCCTCTTTTGGGGGGTGACATATCTGGTAAATGCCCTCCAGTCAATCTCTGGTTAGATTTGTTGTATTTTGAGATATCCTTGAAAAGGAATGTTCCACAAACACTGAGGTGGACAGTGTACTCCTGTAAAAACTCTCTAAACCTTCCACCTGGCGACTCCATCATCCTGAGCAGATCTTAAGACTCCACTGGGAAGAACCCTTATCACTATTAAATCCTTCAAACTCAGTTAGAGGACTGTAGGATGTAAGTTGAGAAAACAAGATTAGTTAACCGTCTAAAGATTGTCATACCTGGTTAAGCCTCGCTTGTTTGAAGTTGGGTCTAAATAGATAAACATTGTGGCTACTAAAAAGATTCACACCAGAGCCCATCCTGACCCCGATCCTCCTGAAATAGTTGACAACCCAGAAAGAATTCTTAGGAGGTCTCCTGGGATACAATCCTCAACTATCTTCAGACCACCCCTAAGAGCCAATTCAGTCCCTGAGAACCTTTCAGCTCTTCATGAATCACAAATTGACTTATTAAAACCATTCAGAACTAGGTCATTTGGTGATTTAGATCAAATAGATTCTGAGCCTACCCTTTCATCTCCTGAAACATGTGAGACTCTCGGGAATAGAGAATCAACACCTCCCGATTCATATTTCTTACACAATCTAGGTGTCCCTCATCCAAGATCAGCTCAGAGATCTACTGCTGTTCCATCTACTTCTGTTCATCCTTCATCCACTGTTCAAACCACTCCACTTCAACCCACACATCCTCTTGTAAATCCACCCCCACCACATATCATGGCAGCATGGTATGCTCCCTTAGTCCTTCCTGTACCATTAGTCAATCTTCCACAGGACTATCAGTCCAAAATTCCATTATATGATGCTAATAATACCATAACAGCATATCAACATGTGGACAAGATGAATGACTACTTTGACAGAAATGAAATTGATAATGAATCTGTCAAAATCAGATTGTTTGCTCAAAGTTTGGGGGGAGATGTGAGAAAATGGTTTAAAGGTTTAACCCCCCACAGTATTAACGACCTTCAAGCCTTCCATCAATCATTTTTAAACAAATGGGAAGTAAGGAAAAACCCTCTCCAAGTCCTTGCTGACTATAACAATCTCCATAGGAACCTTGGGGAAAGTGTACAAGCTTATTGTACCAGATTCAACAGTGTGTATAACGCACTTTCCCCTGAACTGAAACCCCCTCAGGGTTCAGCTCTGAACAAATTCCCTGAAGGATTTGATCCAGACATGACATATTCTCTCAGAGAAAGGGTCTTTGCAACCCTTGAAGATATGCAAAGAGGTGCTCTTTCGGTGGAGGTAAACCTGATGGAGAAAAGAGCAAGGATGAAAGCTGAAAAGAGAGTATCTTTTAGGGAGGAACCCACCCCATCTACTTCAAGCTCAAAGATGGAAAGAATGATGGAAGAAATGATGAAGAAAATGAGCATTCTAGAAAGAGCGCAAGCAAGTTTAAATCAAACCGCTCCCCAAAACAGAAACCAAAACCAGAATCAGAATCTTAGAAGAAATTAGCCTCCAAACAGACCCAGGGAAGATGATCAGCAGATCATCCCTCCCTTTCATCAGAACTTTTTAAGTGAGGTTGAGGAAACAAATGAAACAACAGAGGATAACGACATAAACTTATTTGGGGTAGATGATGATGACTTTGAGGTTCATTATGAAAATAAACAAGGTCTTTATACACCTTATGATGACAGAAGAAATGATGCTGAGAACAGCTATCAAAACATGGAAAACGCTGTCATAGAACCTTTAAGGGAATATGAACTCAGAAGTAGATCTAATCAACAAACCCCCAACAATAAAACCTCTGACAAACCTTCTCAGAACAGCACTGCAACCAAGTCTAAAACAATCAAACAAAAGGACAAAACAGTGGCTGTCGATTCTGGTAGTGGTAAAGAGAAAGACACTCAAAATATTGAAAAACAGAGTGAAAGCATTAGTAGTACTAGCACCTCAGTTAGTACTCCTGTAAAAGTAACTGTTTCAACTATAGATAAACCAAATCAGCAAGCTGTTAGTACTGATAAAGTGGCAGTAAACAAGGCTGAAGCCAATACTTTGAAAAGTCAAAACCTTTTCAGCCTGGAACAGGAAATCTCAAAGATAAAAATCTCTGTTCCTTTGACTGAGTTGACTGCTCAGCATGTGTATAGGTCCAAAATTTTGAAGGCTTTAAACTTAGAAAATAACGAAGATACTCTCAATCTTAGTGATGACCAACCAGAGCTTATTTTCGGTCCAAAGATTGAAGGAAAGTTCCAAGAGGGTCCTGTCCCTCCCTTTTATGTAAGATTAAACATTCATGACAAAATTCTCCATAATGCTATGCATGACTCAGGCGCTTCCCATAATTTAATGCCAAAAGCTGTAATGGAAAGCCTGGGTCTTGAGATTACCAGACCTTACAAAGACATGTACTCCTTTGACTCGAGTAGAGTTAAGTGTCTAGGTTTGATAAAGGATCTCTGTGTTAACTTAGCCCAGATCCCAGCCAAATGTTTAGTTATGGATGTTGTGGTGGCTGATGTTCCCCCAAAGTATGGAATGCTTTTATCAAGATCTTGGGGTGCTAAGTTACAGGGGACTATGCAAATGGACATGGCCTATGCAACCATCCCTGTCTTCAATCAAACTAGGAGGCTTTATAGGGAATCTCACATGCAATACACAGTAACAAGCCAGGAGCGGCCTCAAAACTCCCCACTCTATGCTATAAACACGAGCCTTGATTCTTTTATCATGTTCAACAATGAAACACTCACCGAACAAATTGTTTCAAAAGAATCCATGGCTAGAATAAAAGAGGAAGAGAACGATGCCGAATTGCCAGAACAGTCTACTGTGTCTAAAGGTTCTAGCAAATTAAACACAGATCTTGAATTGCAAGTCATCCACCCTTTCAACTTAAATTTCGGCAGTCAGGGAGACAGTCCTCAACCCGATGAAAAACTTGAGGGATCAAATATTACAATGTCCATTCACCAAACGAAAAATCAACCTCTCTGGACTATGTATTTTGATGGGTCATGCACCAAAACAAATGCAGGTGCAGGTGTCTGGATCACTAACACTGAAAATAATCATATAGAATGTATCTCATGCAAATTAAACTTCCAGTGTTCCAACAACATAGCAGAATATGAATCCCTTCTCTTGGGCTTGCATCTTTTGAAAAAACTAGGTGCCAAGAAAATCGATGTATATGGGGATTCTGAATTAATCATTAGGCAAGTCAATGGGGAGTATAACGCAAATCACCCCAGACTTAGGGCCTACAGGAATGATGTCATTGATCTGTTAAAAACATTTGAGGAGTACACCTTATCTTTTGTCCCAAGGAAAAGAAACATGGCAGCCCACAATTTAGCCTTTGCTGCTAGGACCTGCCCAATGCCGTATGATGACACCTCTCAAATAAAATTCAGACTAGCTATCCCAGATAACAAGAAATATTGGCAGGTATTTGATGGAGATAAAAAAATAGAAGACTTCATGCAATTCAGAAATGAGTTTGAACTCAATAGTTCAGATTCAGACTATGATACAGACTGCAGTGAAGAAAATTTTCTTGGTGAAGAAGAACCATCTCCACAGCTGGTAGATATAAACCTTCAGACTATCACATCCACACGCCCAACAGAATTACGACCGAAACCTGAAACAGAAGAAATTGAAACTCTGCATTCGAATAACGATAGTCTGCCCAAGGGTTTGGCCCCTCTAGAAGAACTGTTTGATTTTGAGGATGTGGCCAACAAACCAAAACTGGAACCTGTGGAAACTGAAGTAGAGGAATGTAATATAGGCAGTGAGGAAAAACCGAGATTGATTAAACTGTCTAAAACTTTACCAGCTCACATTAAACTCAGATACTTAGAGCTGTTTAAAGAATTTTCTGATGTTTTTGCATGGAGTTACGAAGATCTTAAGTCCTATGACACTGAAATAATACAGCACAAAATCCCTCTTAAAGAAAACCAAAAACCATTCAAACAAAAACTGCGCAGAATCAACCCTGTCTAGTTACCATTGGTTAAGAAGGAACTTATGAAAATGCATGATGCTGGCATTATTGTCCCTATTAGATATTCTGAGTGGGTATCTAATCTGGTGTCAGTTAGGAAAAAGACTGGAGAAATCAGACTTTGTATAGACTTCAGGAATTTAAACAAAGCTTCATTAAAGGATAACTACCCTTTGCCCAAGATGGATCATATTTTGCAAAGGGTGGTAGGGTCTAAAAGAATTTCTTTGCTGGATGGCTATTCAGGGTATAACCAAGTCCTAGTCCACCCTGATGATCAGTTAAAGACAGCCTTTACTACACCGTGGGGCATTTTCATGTATGTGAAAATGCCTTTCGGTTTAATGAATGCTGGAGCAACCTTTCAGAGAGCCATGGACATAGCATTCTCGGAAGAATTAGGCTTCTTCATCATTATCTATCTTGATGATGTAACTGTGTTTTCAAAAACAGATGAAGAACACTTAGAACATTTGAGAAAAGTTTTCGAGAAGTGTAGAAGGTTTGGGATATCTTTGAACCCCAAGAAAACTTTGTTCGGTCTCCAAGAAGGTAAGCTTCTTGGACATATCATTTCAGAAGAGGGTATAAAGATAGATCCCATGAGGA
Organism: Pinus albicaulis; assembly: GCA_034641835.2. Classification (NCBI taxonomy): domain Eukaryota; kingdom Viridiplantae; phylum Streptophyta; class Pinopsida; order Pinales; family Pinaceae; genus Pinus; species Pinus albicaulis. The sequence continues at coordinate 72,794 of JAXQQM020091813.1, forward strand.
TTGAAGCCATATTACAAATCTCCCATCCTCGGAATATTAAAGAGTTGCAGTCTTTCATAGGAAAGATTAACTTTTTAAGAAGATTCATCCCCAACTTGGCTGAGCTCCTTAGGAATATCACAAACATGTTGAAAAAGGAGCAAGGGGTAAAATGGACCGCAGAAGCAAAGACATCCTTTGAACTGGTTAAACAAGCGTTAACCAAAACACCAGTTCTCATAAGTCCCGATTTCTCGAAAGATTTTTATATCTTCTCATTTGCATCAGAACATACTATAGCTGCTGTCCTTTTACAGAAAAATCCGCAAGGACAAGAGCAGCCCATTGCATTCTTTAGCAAGGCATTGAGGGATGCCCCTTTGAAGTATAACATTATGGAAAAACAAGCTTTTGCTTTGGTGAAAGCTTTAAAAGACTTCAGGGTATACATCCTTCACTCACATATCATTTCCTTTGTCCCAAATTCAGTGGTAAAGGACATTTTAACCCCAGGATCCAGATGGTAAGAGAGGTAAGTGGATTGCTGTTATTCTTGAATATGATTTAGAGATTAAACCCACTAAGCTTATCAAAGGTCAGGGTCTAGCTAGGCTAATGGCTGAATCGAATTGTGAAGTTCTTGATATCAATATGATTAATGCTTTGGATGACCAAGAAGAATTCTCAACCCCCATTGTTGAAGATTATTTTGCGAATTCTCCCTGGTATACTGATATTGTTTATGTTTTGCTTAATTTAAACACTCCTCCTGGTTTATCCAAAACAAAGGCAAGATTCCTAAAGTTAAAAGCTGTAAGCTATTGCATTATTGATAAATGTCTTTATTGGAAAAATGCTAGTGGTATATTGCTTAAATGTTTGCCTGAGTTTGATGCAGAAAAGATTAAGCAGGAATTCCATGAAGGAGAGTGTGGAGGCCATTTGTACTGGAAGTCAACAGCCAACAAAATTTTGAGGGCTGGTTTCTATTGGCCTACTCTTTTTCCTGATGTACACAAACTTACGACCACTTGCCATAAATGCCAATTGTTCGAAGGCAAGAGAAAATTACTACCCCTTCCCCTGCATCCAATTACTGTTGAAGCCCCTTTTCAACAGTGGGGACTTGACTTCATAGGAGAAATCCACCCATCATCTTCTGCTCAACACCGGTGGATCCTCACTGCCACAGACTATTTCACTAAGTGGATAGAAGCCATTCTGTGTAGACAGGCCAATGATTCAGTCATCATTAAATTCATAGAAACCAACATCCTCTCCAGATTTGGCTGTCCTACCAAGATCATTACAGATAATGCAGCAGCATTTGGATCAAAGAGAATGATAGAATTCTGTCATAAATATCAGATAGTACTGGGGCACTCCACTGCCTATTACCCTCAAGGTAATGGACTTGCAGAGTCTTCCAACAAAAGCTTAGTGAACATAATAAAGAAACTGTTGGAGGACAACAAGAAGTCTTGGCACATAAAGCTGGTCCATGCACTATGGGCTGACAGGTTAACGTTGAAGAAATCCATTGGTATGTCGCCTTTCCAACTTGTATATGGTACAGATGCAATTTTTCCTAACAGCCTTGGTGTACCAGTTATGAAGTTAATTCAAGAGTTGCAGACTGAAGAGAATGACATAATCAGAAGAATAAATCAGACCATCCATCTTCAGCAAACCAGAGAGGAAGTGTACAACAAAGCATTACAGAAACAAGACAATATCAAGAAGATATTTGACAGAAGAACAAAGGCCAGCAATTTCAAAATTGGGGACAAAGTCTTAAAGTGGGACTCAAAGAGGGAAGACAAGGGAAAGCATGGTAAATTTGACAATTTGTGGCTTGGCCCTTACTCCATTCATTCAGTAGCTGGGAACAATGCACTCTTCTTACAAGAGCTGAATGGGACAGAATTGTTTGGAGGTCCTGTCAATGGCAGGATGCTTAAACATTACCTTTCTTGAACTACTTCATGTTGAAGCCTTTTTACCTTTTCCATTGTAAATACTTCATTTTCCATTTCGTTTAAAGTTATGAAAAATCAAAAAACACAAAAAACAAAGAAAGAAAGAAAAGAGGGCAGAATTAAAAAACAAGAAAGGCAAGGCCCCATGCCAAAAAGAGAAATAAATCTGAAAGTGAGCAAGCTTAAATGCCACTCCTTGAAACGCTCTTCTAATTGGTCAAACTATTTAATCTTGACTAATTAGCTTTCAATTTTCTGCTGATAGGGTAGCAAATTTGATTTGCCAAACTGTTTAATCTTGGCTTATCAGTAGATAGAGTAGGGTAGAAATCAAGGTTCAAACAAACTCAAAATCTGAACCAAAGTTCCCAAAGAGATGACTCAAAGCTACTCTAATTTCTGAGTCAAAGGAAAGACCTGGTTCTAATTCACTCAAAAACTCGAACCAGAAGAGAAGCAAAGATAGCTCACTGAAAAGAAAAAGCAGAGCTGTGAATACGAGGGAAGGCCATAATGAGAAAATTTTCAGATCTTAAGCCTTCTGTTTTGATTTTAAATTTTCTGCAAATAATAATCTACGTGCAGCTTGTCTTTATGCCATAGATCATAGCAAGTCAAACAGTTCAATCTTGGCTTGTCTATTTTTAAATTGCTGTTGTAGAATTTAGAGAATGAAAGTTTGTTGGACTGTTTAATCCCAACAAACAGTAGAATAGGTAGAGGAATATCTGAACTCAACTGTTTAATCTGAGTTCAGGGAGAAATAAGAAGTAGAAGTAGATTAGATTCACTGCTTTTAAAAGAATAAAAAGTTGTATGAAGAGTTTGCCAATCCAAGTGCACTCTGATGAAGAAAAAATGTTAGATCAGTAGGATTGGGGTAGGTAGAAGTTGTATTGATGAAATTCATCTCTCTTTGATGACTGACATTATTTTGTCCAGAAGAAAAGCAAGAGCAAGTGATGGGTCAGACACCAGTCAACCTCCCAGAGAAATCAAGTCTGAATTCTTGATGCCTTCAAGAAGGCACCATCCCCAAGTGGAGCCACTGTTAGCCACCCATATTTTTCAATTATAGCAGTTGGTGGCTAAAATATTCTTTGCAGCCTTCAAAAAACAAATTCAGGCCTAAAATTGTTGGTACTTGAAGTCTGTTGGCAAGGTTATAAACTACTGATTGGTTCTACATACTCTCCATCCCCTCTGCCTCTGATATACCATGAAAATCCTAATCAAAGTGTTGCTGCATCCTCCTCCTTTTTCTTCTCCCCTTCTTCCTTTCCTCATTTCTTCCTTCCTTTCTTATAGAGCCATTAGCCATACCTTCTCCATATTATCACGATAATCTGTTTAAGTCCAAAAACCCACTTTTTGGTAGTCTACCAGAACCCTCTCCTCCTGTAAATCTTTCATGTAGAAACACATTTCCTCGTTGAGTTTTAGCCCCTCAGGCTAAGCCCCTTCCTGTTTCTCCTTCCATATGTCCCCCCGCCAGAACCGCGTGCTAAACCCCCCGGGCGCTTAAACCTCGAAAATAATTTATCGCCCGAAAACATTGAAAACCTTTGTAAAATGCAACGATGGGTTCGTTTTATTTTTCCACCAAAGAAAATCATATTAAAACTCCGCCGTCGATCTGTCCCACGGATCAACGGTGCGGAGTGTACCGTCATCTGGTGGGCCCCACCCCTTTTTCCGCCGCGCTGTTTTTCATTTCCGCCTGTTTCGTGCCCGCACCGCCTGTCGTCCAGAAGCAGTTTTGTGCCGTCGGCCAGCGATTCCACACGCTGGCCGACACGTGTTCTCCACCTCACCCCCAAAACCGTTGTTCCGAGTCTTTTCCCCGCGCGTTAAACCTTGTCCTATGGCCATGCAGCGGGATTCATTCCCGCCGTCGGATCCGGGCCCTCCCATCCGACGGTCCCCGATCACCTTTTCCCGCTCGCCCTTTAACCAATTCGCTCGTCCGTTAAAATTGCCCCGGCGCATTTAAAACCCAATCCCCGCCGTCGATCTCTGTAGATCGAAGGTCTGCATTCCCTCTCTCGATTCCATTATACGGTCCACTTTCCTCCGCGTTGACCGTTCGATTTGCTCCCAACCGTTGATCGCGATACGATCAACGGCCCCGATCTCTCCTTTCTCCTGCACGCCCTCCAATGCAGTCTATCCATATAAACGCAAGGATTTCCTCATTTTTCTTGTTTTTTGCAGGTTTTCAAAGGTTTTTCCTTCGTATTCTACGAAATCTAAAGGATGAGGGTGACGACTCCAATCCTTCCGATTTGTCCAGGGAATCGATCATACGGAGAAGAACAGTGATATTTGCAAAGTTTCATGAGCTCTGGTTGCCTCACGTCCCTGTAAAGCTCGGAAAATGCCATCAATATCAGAAGCAGAGAAAAATTAATAAGTTAAAGATAGAATAGACAGCAGACGGTGGTTTTGTTGGGAAGATTGGTGAGATTCTTGTTACAGGCAGTTTAATAAAGCTAATCCGGCTGAACCACAGTTGACAACCTAGTGCCAAGCCTGTCTGGTCAACTCACCATCTTGCCATTGGCGAATTGATTCCTCAACCACCACAGTGCCACCTATTGCCTCAGAATGCTCAATCAGAGGATGAATTTATTGAACAAGATCAGATATTATGCCTCGAACAACCAAAGAAGTTATTACTGCACCAGATTTCAACGACAGAATGTTTGCAGAGTAACCTTAACAGTACGCGGAGCCTCAAAGGTCAAAACAAGCTCTCTTCGAGCTTACTTCATCAGTGTGAACACATTAATGCAATGTAACACCTATAGAATTTCTTCATCGAGCCTCACGGGGTCAGGAAGACATTAATTCTGCATTGATTGTTTTTGAGATCTTTTCATCAGATCTCACCTCCTCATCCTTCTATAAATACTTCAATAGAAGATGAGTGAGGGGTTGGTTTTTTGTTGGATTAGTTGGTTGTCAATGTAATTGCTGAAGCGCTGTAGCTGTTTCTGAGTGGAAAACTCTTGACTGTAAATAGTGGTTTCATGGGCTCTTGGAGCTCTGCTTGTAACAGATAGGTTAGATTGTGAAAAGAGATGGATTAAAACATTGGATTTGAAGATTGTAACCGGCTTGAAGCAATCAATACAAGCTGATTTATGGGATCCTGGTCTATGTTGATGGTGATGTTATTCTCACTGTAACTTGTTATTTTATTTCTGTTTTCAATTTGTTTCATTTTCTACTATAAAGAACAGTTTAAACAGTGTTAGAGTTTGCTGTACACCAGTGACCTTCTCTGGCTGAAAAATCTTTATCCCAATGTTTTCTTATTATTGTGTTATTTAGAAATGATTTAATTCAGTCTAAGCACAGAGATGCTGGCGTTCCCTCATCTTTTCGTCACTGCTGAATGTTGTTTTTAAATGTTACTTTCATATATGTTGTGTAAGGAATGAATTGAGGAAATCAAAGGTTAGCCCTGAGTCCCTTTCTTGTTTGCTCAACTATTTGTCTGTTTCCCTTAGGATGTGTCAAAAGCTGACTAGTTTCAAAGTACTTATTAGATCTTGGGCCATTCTGTGTTATCTCGGTGATTGTCTTGGAAGTAACTAAGTAAAGAAGAACTAAGATGAGGAGAAAGGTGAGCCCTGCCCGCTAGTTTCTGCTCCAAAGGTTGCCTTCAAGTTTCCCTTTGTTTTTAATCTGTGTTCTATTAGAAGTGTATCAAAGGCTGGATAGTTTCAAATTACTTACCAGATCCTAGTTTGCTTCTATGTTTTTCTTAAGTGCCTGGTCAAAGGCTGGCTAGTTTCAAAGTACTTACCAGATCCTGGGCTGCTCTTTGTTCTGCATCTGTTAATTCCCTTTCTTTTTGTATCACCCCATTCCATAAATCAAACTTCAAAGAGATCCTTAGGCCTAGATGACTTTCCCCATAGATTACTCTTGAACCTGGATGTTTCAATTAAATTCCCTTATGACTCCATAGCCCAATGGATTGAAAACTTGCCATCATCTTTCTTTAGAATCAAAGCTTATTTTGTTTACTTGCAACTTCTCACCTTTGAACCTATTTGCATAGAGATCTTTCCGTCTCAGACAGCAGCTATGTTCAACCATCCAAGAAAACCAAACAAAATCCTTGGCCTTCATAACTAGCCTAATATCATCATCCTAAACTTCAAAGACAATATCCATCTTTGTACATATTGGAGAGATCCCTCTCCGGATTCAGGAGGGCTAGATCCTAGAATCCCAAAGTTGGTTGAAATGATGTTAACTCTGTGATCGGACTTTACCAATCTTTCTTGTTACAGAGACCTAACAGGGAGGATGATGAAACCTTTCCCAGGAGAGGGTGTGGAACCCCGAACATGGAGAATCTTGAGATGCCAAAAGTATTCCCTTAGTGGGCCCGAGGTGTCGGTGATAGAATTTGACAAATTTATAGTCAATTTTACATGACTTTGCAACAAGAATTCCATGTTGCAGTCCACTGTTTCAGGAAATAATACCCTAAAGATCTTGGGCTGACAACCTTCATAGATCAGGGGCATGCCATTCAAGAATGACTCACTTAACCAACTTTTATACTGAAAACTAGATACTATTGGTTGCAAAACTTAACCGAAAGTCCCTCGGTTGATGTAGATCCCGCGGGGTGCAAACCGCATGCAACACTTTGTGCTCTGAAACTTGTAAATCCATAAATAACAAACACAAAAACCCAGTTGTACAACATATATAGTTCCTAGATGTTAGTGAAAACCATGTGTAATATCATACAAACAATATGAAATGTTCAATTAATGATTATTACACATATATAAAGAATCATAAACACGTAAACATCGGGAACAAGATGGCTCTTCTTATTATGAATGACACGTACAGTAATCAAAATGTGGATAGATCACCTGAATCCTGCCATGACCTTCGAGCATACCATCCTCTAGATCCATCCAGCCCTAGCGTCGCAAGAATTCTTCCAAGATGTGTGCACAACATATGTCGTATAGGGCGATGAACATCTCAAGGAAACAAGAGTTTCTTGAGTATAATAAGGCTCCAACAGAGTATAATATCTATATATTTTCTCTCTCCCTTAGGCCATTCCTTTGAGGGGCTTCTATAATCCCTCAAATTAGTTTCTGCAGTTAAGAACAGTTAGGCCACGAGCTCGGGTGGTTAAATTACTGGAATAACCATCAAACCCACCTCAATAATAGGGAAACTATTTTTTTTAATTAATTAAAAAGGTATATGCGGATCTCTATGAATGGACTCGTGTGTATACGGGGAAAAGTCTAGGCAGAGTCGCATATGGGTTTTAAGATACTGTTTTTTGAGAAAATGTTCAAGTCTGGGGGAAAGGGTGCCCAAGGAAAAAGTGTAAATCATCAAGGACATGAAGGTGAAAAATGACACTATAACAGATGCCCCCTAATATATGAGGTCAGAAGGGGTACGTGATGGCCGAAATGTATTATGTGCATAGAAATAACCTTTCAAGGACTAGAGAGGACTTCACCAGATTTCAGCCTGCCAAAAAACCAGTGAAAGAAATCAAAGAGATAGCTCATGTCTGAGGCGGGCATACCCATGCTTAGTGAAAGAAAAACATGTCCGCATATGAAGTACATAGTAGATCCAAAATGTATACAAGTATAGCTAAAAATGTAAAGTACATAGTGAATCATTTGATCACTGCCCGGAAGGACAAGTCAAAATCAGGTCCAAGTATCACATATAGAAGACTGTTCAACGATGCTACAATATATATCTGATCACAAAAGTCACAACTGAATCTCCAAGTACCAAATCATAAGTGGTGGAACAAATGGTACTACACACAACTCGGGAGCCAACATATAGGATGCTACGGTGGTGAAACTGCAACATATAAGGGTGGACGGTGTCATTGGCAGAAAAATGAAGAAGTTTTCTAAGTGAACCAAATCATGCTAATGCTAACCCGAGGTCTTCACCGATCATTATGGCACAATTATACATGATGGGAATAAATGAGTTGAAGTTGACCATGTGAGAAATAGTTTGATTACTGGTCACTGATGTATACTATTAACAAACACGAGACAACCCACCGATAATGATAATGAGTGTCAAGGTGCCCCAGTACAATCCAAAAAGTGCAAATAAATGAATTGAGGTTGAACACTTGAAAGAATCTATCAATCAGGAGGCAATGATGTATCCTCACTGTTGATAGTGAAAATTATACCACTGATGACTGCAAACTCTAAGGTACTGACAAAAGGACTCTAGACCTTATTCCCAGGGCAATGAGTCAGAGTTGATGGGAAAAGATATATTGGAAGGAAGGAATTAAGGCATCCCACATCAATCCAACACGAGTGTAACCCGTAGGCCAAGATTTGGAAGGAATCAGACGAAGTAAAGTGAAGTAACCAACCCGAAGTATGTTTTCGGCATGCACAAGATGAAGCCAGCGCACAACAGAAACTCTCTAAACCAACCAATAATGAAAGTTGAAAAAGGAGTGAGATATCCACCGATACAGTCAAATGGAAATCAAGGTACTGCACAAATCCCAAGTGTGATAATGTAAGATGATGTCGAACACAAGGGAAACCACTTAGTCAAAGACCCTAATGATGATCAAATGCTGAGCACAAGGTCACCTATCAATGATATAAATAGGGCCAGGGTGCAACTCTAGGTTTGTTCTCAGAGCAATATGTCGTAGTCGATAAGAGACAAACCCGATGGCAAGAAGTCAATGGAGACATTCTAAAACCAGCACGAGCATAGGACCAAACATCTGATGTGATAGAACAAGATACTGAAAAGACCAGGTATGCCGAATGAAAAATGAGTCAAGAGACACCGCAGAAAGGCCGACTCAGGTTAACTTCCCTTGAAAAAAAGCATGACTCATATTGACTATGGTAGCAAATGATAACTTTGTATAAGTTTGTCATGTAGGAGGCATGAACAAACCCTACATATGATTGGAAGAGATAACCAACCAGGGGAGAACTAAATGATGTAAAAAGGTTATGGATTCTCCTAAGTCAAAACTAAAACCATCCCAAATGAAGGAAAGACATAGTTTTTTGTTCTTTGTTCAAGGGAAACAAAACTGACATTGTATTTGCCATCAAAATATGAAGTAATATCCTGTTCCCACTCTTTTTCACATATTTAATTTTTTTTTTCTTTTTCATATTCAAAGCCTAAAAAATAATAAAAGAATGCTAGAGTACAATGGATAGAATGAGTATCATGAAACAAATGCACTAGTTCCTGGGATAGGAACAATCCTATGCTCAATGCAAAAACTGGTAAGTGATACTCAAAGGAATGTTCCATCCATGGGTAAAAAGGTGTCATGTCATGGTAGCTAAGTGATTGCATGGCTAACTTGTAGAGAAAGTCATGGTCAAAAGATGGCTTAAAAATTGAGTCTAAATGAAGTCGGCTGAAGTCCAAGATAAACAAGTAGTCAATATGCAATGCAGTAATACAACTTGACAACAAAAGGGAGCCTCTAGGGTATTTTCCAGAAAAAATGATAGTGAAGAAGACGAAGAATGAAGCTTCAACGTATATGTCATGGCGAGACTAAAGAGGACTTCTGAGCCTACATAAATTGCAGCATGGGTGCCAAATGCTAGCGAGGAACTAACTAGGAAGCTCATGTAAAGGAAGGCTCTACCACCAAGTCATGGTTAAAAATCAACGAGTGAAATGGGTTAAGTACTCATGACATGATGGGATTGACCATATGGAAAGTGATCAGAAAGGAGGCTAGAATGCAAAATGAAACAGGAGGTGGATTCCCTAACCTATATGCTATTTTGAAATCATATACCTGCCATGACAGGTCAGTAGTCATGGATTCGAAAAAACCGGAAAAAAAATCTCAACTTCAGTAAAATGTCCCTGAAAAAATACCTTGCCCAACACTTATAAGAAACATGGTTATACATCCTTAGATAGATTTTGAAAAATAAGCACAAAGGAATTTTGCAAAATTTTTCAAATTCTGGGTATAAATACACCATTTACCTCATATTTGGGTCATTGTTACTTTGCAAAAGTGGAGAAGGAGTTTTTGGAGCAAAGATTTGTTTTCTCAAACCAGAGCAACCAGCCATCAAATCGTGCCGAATTAGCCAGGTAAGCTCTAAATTCATCTTTGTCATCAATTTCGTTCCAATTTAAGATACAAATTTAGAATTTTGACCGTAGAAAACATTTGTTTTGATGAAACCCTCTACGCATATGCGGGTTCGTGTGGACGAACTTGCATATGATACGTGACTATGTGTAAACAAAGCCGCGTATGCGCATACCAAGAATTTAAAAATTGAACCTAATGAATGATTTGATGAATTTTCTCAGGATGTCAATTAGTTGGAGGGAGTGTGAACATAGTGTCATCAACAATGAAGTGATGGAAGATAAAAATTCGCTCGATATCCTTCGAAACTGTGGATTTCTTAAGTTCTTTAAAATGCCAAATATGAAAAGTAATGCCTGGTTCCTCTAAATGTTGTTAGATAACTGGGAGCCGGAAGAAGACTGCTTCATGGTAGATCAAATTCCTATACACATAGATGTGGAAGACATATATTTCATCACTATACTCTCTCGAAGAGGAGATCCAGTAGATTTGCATGGAAAGCCTTTGGGAGGGCTTACTGTGGAAGATTACGTCCAAGTATATTGCGTAGAGGGGTCTCAAAAAGTAGGTACATATATTGCAACCAAAGATTTGAAAGAATTATATATGAAGATTCTCCTTTTCACCATTGGCAGGGTAGCAGGATTCGTTTCCCTACATCAAGCATTGACGACTCAAAGGAACATTGTAGTGGAATGTTTGATTCACCTCTTTAATTGGTGCACAAAATTGCTGAGAAACATGAAAAGATAGTTGAATTCAAGCCGGAAGGAAAAAACTAAACATTCTGGGTATGGGACCATTTTACTGACATTATTCTTTGAGAGGATTCTAGGGCTTCTGCCTAAAGTCATCTTAACCATCAGCAGCCCTAGAGATCCAGGAATAGCCCAGTGGGCTGATCTGATGAAGAGATTGGGGGGGAGTGAATTTCCTTGAACCACTTGGGATGACGAGTTCTTCCAATGGTGGGAGGAACAAGTTATCGCAATGGAAGATTATCCCTATGCTGGGATGGATTTTCGCGGTGATACAGATCTAGTCCTTCCACTCGGTGCAACATGGGGTGCAATCGACGAGATTGCAATTTTGATTTTTGATTATATGTTTTTTTATTTTTTATTTTTTTTCAAAATATGATAATGAAAAAATAATTTTTATTGAACTCAAATGACTTACAAGATTATTGATGATCATGATACAGATATGGGACCGGTCAGACCTAAGGGATACCCAAGGCATAAGCACCACAGAGGTGAGGCGGATGCTAAAGACCTTGGGAGGACTCTCCATGCTATCTAGAGAAACTTGGAGAGTTTGAATCATCAAGTGCCTATGTCTTTAGTAGAGGACCTACCAGAGGCTATCCAGAGATGGGTAATCAAAGTACCATGAGACTAGGTGCAGTTATTCTGCCGTGTAGTGACTGCTATCATGTTCTATAGGAACATGAATGTTGGGCAGGGACCACAGGATTAGATATATAGATTTTATCGGATGACTGTAATATATTTTTGATACTGAACATGATCAGGCGTAAGCCCTAATTTTGTACGACAGATGGGTCTAGATTTTGTATATTTTTGAACACTCTAACTATATATATATATATATATATATATATATATATACGACAATTTATATGAAGTGATGACTCAAAATATATGCAAAAATGAATGATGTATTTGATATATTGATTAAAATGTTGAATGATGATATATATATATACAACAATTTATATGATGTGATGACTCAAAATATATGCAAAAATGAATGATGTATTTGATATATTGATTAAAATGTTGAATGATGAATATGCTGGTAAATTTATTGATTAGCCAATAAGTCTTCCATCCAATTGGTAGCTCGAGGAATGTGAATTAGAAATTGAAATGATCTTTGTAACAAAAGTACCCTAAAAAAAAATCAGTGCAAAAATGGATCTCGAACCCGATATGTGTTGTTCAACTGTGAAACCACCATCTGGGAGTCCAAGAAAACTACTAACGAATCAATACCCAAGGATATTTCTTCCGAGAGTAAATAAACTACTGCAGTATATTCTGCTACGGTTTTGAAGAAAGACCAATGCAGACACCTCTTGAAACCAACAACTGACTAGATCGATAATGAAGTACCCAAGCTGCGGAAGCTAAGTTCTGGGTATGTCTACTAGCACCATCGGCGAAACCAAAATGACTCATGACATCCAACACAACCTGCCAAAGCAAATCAAATGCATCATAATCACACCAAAAAATTGGAAACTCAAATATGTACAAAAAACAAATATATACAAAAAGCAGGATGCCAGGCCAAAGCCTAGGCATAATATTTTTTCAAATAGAGCCCATTTCTGGGCTCCAACAACTCATTTCTATTAAAATAAACCAAGGCATAAGCTCCTTTATTGAGGACCTTTTTAACGATGAAGGGGCCATACCACATAGACTTAAACTTTCTTGCTCCTAGGGCATCCTTCTCTTGTGCATAAACCAAGATAAGGTATCCTTCAGAAAAAACTCTAGGTTTGACTGATTTATCGTACTAGATCTTCATCCGCTTCTTATGTGCCTTGTTCATCATGGTGTCATCCCGATGCTACTCATCAAGATGTTCCAGATGCAGGAGCCTTTCTTCGAGACTAGAAGTGTCAGGAAGAAGTTCTACAACTAACTTAAGAGAAGGAATTTCACATTCGATGGGAAATATAAATTCCAACCCATAAGCTAGTTGAAAAGGAGTAAAACCAGTTGCAGTTTTGGCTAACATCTGGTATGCCCAAATCGTAGGATACAACATAATGTGCCAATTGGATCAAGCTTTATCAGTTGTCTGTTGAAGAATTGTATTCAAGGATTTGTTTACAGCTTCCACTTTCCCATTGGCTTGAGGATAATACAAAGATGAATGTTCCTGCTGGAAACCTAATTTCAGATCCATTTCAGCCATCATGCTATTCTGAAAGTGATTGCCATGATCAGTGACAGCCTCTTTGGAAATACCAAAACGAGAAATGACCTGGTTGAAAAGTAAAAGAGAGTAGCTTTGTTGTCTCACCATCATTCCCAAAAGTAGGCATAGCCTCAACCCACTTCATAAAGTAGTCGACTGCTACAATAATGTACTTGTGACCTTTGGCCGAAGGCGGGTTACAAGAAGTATAATGGTGATGACAGGAAAGAGTGGAGCTAGATGAGTGTGCATCTTCTGAGTATAAACTTGACATGAATGACACCTTTTGACTGATTCCATACAATCTTTGAAAATTGAAGGCCAAAAGTATCCTGCACGCAAGATTTTTTGGGCTGTAGCAAGCCCAGATAAATGACCACCACAAGCTCCATTGTGGCAGTCATTCAACACAACCTCAGCTTCTTCAAGATTTAAGCACCATATAAGGATTGAATCAATCCCGCGACGATATAAAGTGTCACCAATGATCAAGTGATTTTTAGCTAGGTGACGTAACTTACAGTGCTCATCTTTCGAAAAAATCGAGGGAAACTTCACAGTCTGGAGATATACTATGAGATCCCCATACCAAGGATCCTGTGAAGAAATGAGAAAAAGATGTTCATTTTGGAAGGATTCATCATAAACCATCTCTTCTCCACAGGGCAACTCAGAAATCAATGCTACAAAAAACAATGATTTCTTGGACTTGGCAGACATGAACTCAAGATCAAATTCTTGCAAAATCACAATCCATCGATTTTGTTTGCCCCTAATCACTTGACTACTGAGAAAAAACTGAAATGGATTGACTGTTACCAAAACATAGGTTTTTTGAAGAATAATATAATGTCTAAGCCACTGCACAACATGAACAGCTTTTAAAGCAAGCTTCTCTATCGGAGAGTACCAGAGTTTAGGTCCTGCCAAGCCTTGACTAAGGTAGTAAATAACATGCTCTGAAAGAACATCGTCTTCTTGAACCATAACCATACCAATGGTAGATTATGCTGCTGCAAGATACAAAAGGAAATCCTTGCTATAATGACGTGGACCCATTAGAGGAGCAGAGGTCAATGCTTTTTTCAAAGCATCAAATGAACGTTGAGCAAAGTCATCCCAAAATAATGGAACTCCTTTGTTTAATAATCTCATAAATCCTTTCATAATCTTAGCATAATTTATGATAAATCTCCGCAAAAAATTAGCTTTTCCTTACAGACTTTGAAGTTGACAAATCAAAGACGGGGGAGGCAACTAAAGTATTGCCTCAACCTTGAAGGGATATACCCGAATCCCTTCCATAGACACAATAAATCCCAACAACCGACCAGATGTGATAGTGAAAACACGCTTGTTTGGATTCAACCAGATTTTGTAATGCTGACATCGTTCGAATACTTGACGGAGGTGAAAAGGATGATCAATTCTCTTACGAGAATGAGCAGCTAAATCATCCAAGTATGCCTCGATAATATGTTTGATGTCATCAAAGGTGTTATCACCCTAGTAATTCTTAGGTCATGGGATTTTGGTTTATAGTTAAAGAAAACCAGGGGTAACCAAGAATCTCTTTTAGAATTCAGGATCTAGCCTTCCTGAGTTCTGGAGAGGGATCTCTCCTTAAGATTTAGCTTTGTTTTGTAATGGATTTTAGGCTAGCTATGAGTGGGAAATTTGGTTTGATTTTTTGAATGTTGGTAGGAATAAAGGACTACAAGGGAAACCATAGAAATATCTACCTAACCATTGGGCAATGGAGTCAAATTTATAGCAAACAAGACTAGAAAACTAAGGTCAAAAGAAAAAATATACTAAGGGCAAGATAGATGATCTTCAAAGGGTTTAAAAATGCTATTTTGATGAAGTTCTATGATCTGGACTAAGGGCAATTAAGAATCCTTAGATCACAGAAAATGAAGAGGGAAATTGAGGTCAAACGAGACTAAAGAGCAATTAAGAATTCTAAATTCTGGAAATCAGCAGAAAACATAAACATGAAAACTAGTAAAAACAAAGAGCTTTTTACACTAATTCTATAATACCTTTCCTAGTTATTCATTTAAGATGGAAAATAACATAATATGTATGAATGGAACTTAAAGAAATAAACAATGAAAAATGGAAGATACAATACTCATCTGATCAACACGAGCGTCATTAGTTATGATGTCTATTTGCTTCAGTTTCCAGCCTACTGCTTCAACTTAACTCACATAAAATCCCAATGTTTCAACAAAAAAGTATATAGTAGTCTTGATAATTTTATTCCACCCTGAATAATTCGAAAGATGAAGTATTTATACAATTTAATTACTTAGAAAATATCTAAAGTTTGAGATAATATCTCAAGAAAAAATAGGAAATATTACATAAGAAGAGGGACAACAGAAAAACAGTTTGCAAGCTATCCTCTTTTACAAGAAAAAATAGAACTGTTTATCTTATTCAAACTGATTTTTTGATTAGCTGGAAGCGTTGCTGAAAATTGAGACATTATCTCATGGAGGATGACTTGTAGAATACTACTCCTTTTCACCTTCTGTTTTGATACTCTTTATCTCTGCTTTTCACTGTTTCACTGCTGTAATTGAAAAATAACCAGCAGTAACAATTTGCTTTTACTGATACACTTCGACATCTGATACACTTTGACCTTGATTTTTTCACCATAGAGTAACAGTAGAATATGACTTTTTTATGTGATTTTCTTGCCCTTTACCTGTCAAATTCACATCAGATTTGTGAATTCTTGACACTATTCAGTAGTGGGGATTTTCATATTCTTCAATTTTCTATAGCTTTCATCAGCTTCTGTGTACTTAGAAAAATTTGGCTTTACTATGAACATGTGTTTAATTTCATTCTCCAGCAAGAATAAATTCTCAAAATATTGAAGAACTATTTTTCCACTTGGAGATCCTTAAGGAAAAGGTTTTTTAGCCTGCTCTTTAGCATGGGCTCTAATATTCTGGTCATATTCCTTCTGTGCCATTAATTTCTCATGAAATCCATGAATATCTGGAAGTCCTGCTTCTAGTAGCAAGTCATATTTTGTCTTGAATTTAGTAATTGATAAGTTCATTGTATCACACTTTTCTTCTAGGTTATTCATAATATTTCTTTTTTTCAGGACTTTTCTGATTTGAAGGATGGCCTCTGTCCTGTCAGGAATTTTCAATTCTTCTAATTCCTCCCTGTTTTTACTATTAAAAAATGATATGAGTTGAATTTATTATGGTGGTTTGTTGCCAAGTTCCTTCTTTGTTTTGTCAATTTCTGCTAAGGCAGCTTGTAGCAGATTCTTTTGCTCATATATTATCTAAATAGAAGGCCATTGTGAGTGAATGCCTTCAGTGATTTTTGTCCACAAATTAATTTTGATGTAGGAAACCTGATATGTGAGATTTACTTCCTTTTGGAGGACCAGGATCCTTTCTTCTAATGTCTTTACTCTTTGTTTGTGGCCCTTGGAAGTAATTACAACATATTTGTAGGCAGATTCCAAGTCTCCATTAGCTTTTCTCAAATTTTTTATCTCATCATTCTTTAAATTCATCTCTTCCATAGCTTTTACCAAGTCTGTAGTTCTTGTTTCTGTCCCTGTTTGTACCTATGTATTTGAAGATGCAGCCACAAAATCATCCTTTGATGAAATTGACACTACAGTTGCCAATTTCCTTTGAGGTGCAAGATGTTCAGCTAGAGTAGAAGGTACAACAGTGCTTACTAATGGAATAACTGTAGGAATGACTTCTTCATCCTTTTTCAATGGTTCATTTTCCTTCATCAAGGCTTCAGTTTGTTTTTCCATTTCTTTGAGCTGTGCAGTCATTTTTAAAACCAATTGACTCAATTCATCTTTTTTAGTTTTCTGTTGAAGGATCTCCTTTGTCTAGGGATGTTCACTTTGAGGCAATTTCATTTGCCTCCTTAGAGAAGCTCTGTCTTCATTTTTTTGTTTGATTAAAGCCTTTGGAACTTCAATGTTAGTTGGATCAGCTCCTACTTCAATCACCAAGTCTTCCAATGCTTTGATTCTCAATCCATTAGCATGTAATGATGCTTTGTCCAATTTCATTTGATTTTTCAGATTTGTCATTGTCTTTTGAAGTTTAACAGTGCTCATTGTTTTGTTGACTATCTTTGAATACAACATCTTTCTATTTCTCCTGTGGAATTCTATTTGATCTAGTTCATGGACGGCATCTGCATCTACTTCCAAATCAGTCTTTGAATGGTCTACTATTATCAGTTTATTGGATGAATAGTCAAAAGCACTGAGAAGTCTATCTTTATTTCCTAGTTTCTCTTTGAGAAAATTGGAATAGACTTCATTTTTTATTTCTTCATTCTTCTCTCTAATTTTCCTGAACTTGATCTGAATGTCTGAATCTTTGTTATCAGTTTCCTTTGAGGAAGAAGGAATTTCTACATCAGTTTGTTTCTCGACCATCACTGTATCTTTATCCTTTGTTTCAAATTGATTCTTTTGAAGTTCTCTGAGTGTTTCAGTTACTATATTCGTTGCCTCATCATCATTTTCATGACCATTATTATCATCAATTTCCATTGCTTTATCCTTATCTTCAGTAGTTAATTTGGTTCTCTTGCTATAGGAGGTTTTAAATTTCTTGTCTATGATAGTTTCTGCTGTATAACTTCCTTCCTCTCTGCTTCTTTTATGAGAAACTTCAGCCTCTCTATCAATTGTAAGAACCTATGCTTGATCAACCTATTTTTCCTGTACATTACCTGCCTGCATACCATGTGTATCTTTCTCAAGAAAAGTTTTTGCCTCCCTCTCAATTTGATTGGCAAATTTTTCAATTTGTGGCTTGGAATCATGCAAGAAAGGAGACAACTTGCATTTTAATCTAATTGTGCTCAAGACACCCTGAGGGTCATAATTCCACATAAATCTGTATGGGAACTTGTATTCTTTCAACTTGATATTAATCTCATTTACAACTTCTCTATTGTTGACAATGAATGGCCCAATCTGATTTTTGAGTTTAAATTGGGTATTTTTCCTAGAGGCCATAAAATTTACTTCATCTGCATTCAATATTTTCCTTAAATATTCTAAAGCAAAAATTCTTGTAGTTACAAACCTTGGAAGTTTGTATGGGGCCAAGAGTGCACCATACACTCTAATCTCTGTGTGATTCCTGTATAATTACCAATCCCCAGTCTTACAGTTCTTAGACAACAGTAAGATTCTCTTAGTCTCTTCATTAATTCTGGGAATTTCTTCTTTAGTCAACAAATTCCTAGCTGGAATTATGAATAAGTCATTGAAATATGCATATGTATATTCCCTGTTCTCTTTTCTCAAAATAGATGTCCAAAACACAACTGACAGGAGGTTCCCTTCTACATCCAATTTCTGCAACTCAATGGGAAATTTTTCTATTTGATAATACAAGAAAAGATGTAGTAGATATGATGTGTATCTAAAAAATCCCTCCTCTGGTAATTTTGTCAATTGGTAGTGCATGCTCTCAGCAATAAACTTGGAAAAATTGAAGATGATGGATGCAGGTTGGCCAGGAGTCAAGGTTGACAAAAAACCCAAGATGGAAGTATCAGTGAATTCATCATTGTTATATCCTAGTATAAATGACAGTATGGAGACAATCTGCCTTGTTTCCTCTATAAAGTAAAATGTAACAAAGGGAGGATTTACTTTAGGGACATTAACATGTGTAGGCCAAAAAGTCTGAAATATGTTGAACCTGGAAGAAAAATCTAAGTCCAAGTATAGCTGGGTCAGATCTTCTATTGATAATGAAACTGAATTGGGGTCATGTTTCATTTGCAACATGGAATTTATGGACTCAGCATTGATATAGAACATTAATTCCCTATCTTTATTGATAATACACCTTTGATCATGAAGATAATACAGTTGACACAGTCTGACAAAATTAGGGGCTTGATGAGTGAGAGGAACAACATATTTTGGCAGATTGGACTCCCAAATGGGTACATCACCTTTGGATTTTTCTACAGACTTTCCAAAACACCAATTGTGGACTTCTAAGAGGTTGAATTCAAATGAAGGATCAAAAATTCTATAATCAAGATCAAGCAAGGAGCTACTTTCTTGAGAAGTAATGGGAGGTTGTACAGGTCTCACAACTTCAGTTGTTTTAGCTATGAGTGCAGGAGTAGGTTTATCAATTTTTGAAGGTTCAGCCCGAGGTAACTTACTTGAGACATTTTTCTTGGATTTTGGTGCTCCAGACTTAGGATTTACTTGTTTCTTAGTCATTTTGGTGAACAAAGCAAGATTAAACAGTTTGCTAGGTTGTTTTTGGGAAACAAGGGACAATTGAAAGGTTTCACTGGCAACTTCAGACTCTGAGTAGGGATGTGAATGATAGAAAAGGTTTCTTATACACAGAGGATATTTTAGATCAAGTTTAGCAGTAAAAATGATCTTAGAATGGCTTAAAACTTGTTAAAATGGAAAATGTGGATTCTAAGGAAATTTTGACAGGGTTTCCCCTGTATTTTGGAGGTTTTTGGTATTCCTCAAAAGGGAAATTCGGATTTATTTGGTAAATGGCAGTTTAATTAGCTTCATTTCCTTTGAAACTAAAGATTTTATGGATTTTTTTTGATAGAAAAATACCTATAAAAGGTATAATTGCATTCGATGAAGTTACTGATCTGCAAGAATCTTCAATTATGTTGAATTTGACTGGCAGAGATCGTAGAAATTCTTTGGGAGCGAATTTCAAAGGAAATGGCTTTTTATCAGTCAAATTGGTTTGCAAACAGCTCAAAAATGGAGTAAGGAGGCTCTGCAAAGGGTTCTCAGTGGTTTGTATGCGCAAATAGGTGAAATGTTATGAAAATAGTTAAATTTTAAGGCATTAATCCTTAAGTCTAATCATATTTCAATCACATTTATTGAAGGTTGGGTGGGAGTGGTTTTGATTTGGGATTGGGTGGTTTTCGCGCGGCTTTAAGGTGGTAAGCTGAATTTTACTTTTTGCACGTGATCAAATAAAAATAAGACACATCGGCAAGGGGTGGTATCAGAAAACAACTTATATCGCGTAATTTTTAGAAAACTTTGAACGATCATTTCAATCGCGCGATATGGGATTGGCACCGTCAGATTTGACTTTGATAAGTGAACGGTTAGGATCAAGTGGAAAGATGCAGGGTAATGGTAGTAGGGCCGGGGTTTTGAATGCTAGCCATAGATCTGATGAGTGATAGATCTACGGTCCATGTTTAGCGTGATCGGGATGGTGGGGACGGGAGCAATACGTTGTCGGGTGAAATACAGATCGTTAGATTTAAATAGTTAATGATGATCTGAAAACTGTTATACAACGTGATGGGGAGAGGATGGTGTTATGGCCTAAATCTACCTCAGGCTGAAAAAGGCAGAGTCTAGGGTAACATCAAACCATGCTTAATTTGGTAGCTAGTCCTACCACATCGGGAGAGGGCTCTCTCCTGGTCAATCTCAGCAGAAAATTATTAGTGAGGCTTGAGATGACTTGAATAAAGACTGATTTTAGGCTAGGTATATATGTAAAAGAGTTTTATTTGATTTTCAAGGGTGTTTTGTTGGATCAAAGGGAAGGGCAGATTTTGGGTCTGGGAAATGAGCAGTTTTGCACGGATCTGAATGGGGCAAGGTAGGCAACTGCTTTGATGCTTCAAATTTGAATAAAATGGATAGCTTAGACCAGTGAGAAGTTGAAGAGGGCAAGATACTTTCAAGAATCCTCTTCAGACAGTTGAAAACATAGAAAATTAAACAAACACTAGGTAGAGCACTGCAAATCTAATGAATTCCACCTTTATCCTTGTTTGTTTAACTTAAGAATAAGTAAGAGGGAAGATGATACACATAAAAAACCAATAAAATTAAATTAACAAAGAGGAACACATCATCAAAACAAAGAGCCACATGAATCCCAAGGAGTTCTGCTGGTCTATTCTTTTGCCAAACTGCAGAGATGAAATGTATAATGAAGCTCAAAGAAATCCCAAGTGTCCAACCATGCTAATGACTGAAAAACTACAAGATATAGACAACACTAACTCATCCCCAGACTCTAGGGGTTGAGCTCACAAGTCTAGGAGCTGTTTCAACAAGATCTAAACTAAGAACTAGAAAATAAGCAGTGGAACAACTTGCCTCTATAAGATAGGAAACTGATTCATTCAGTTGCAATTCACCTTTTGATGGGTGAATCTACTTCCATGAGTAAAAAATTTCCAAAATTACATCAATACCCATGAAATTACATAAAATTACATCAATATTTTTACATTTTGAAGTAAGAAAGTCAAACTGGCCAAAACTAGGCGAAAAAAAGAGTTACTGAGTAAAAAATGAGCCAAAATCCCCAATGCGTCACGCTTGAATTCTCTATGCGTCGTGCCAATTTGGAGCTGATTTTGGAGGCCTTCCCATGATCCAAATTGGCTCCAAGTAAGATTTTTGGAAATTTCTACCTGTATACTTTCCAACCCAAGTGGAATTGCTGAATTTGGTTGCAATTTTCCCCTCCAAAAATGAGTTTTCCCAACACTGCTTCCTGTGTGTCCAAAAAGGGGCAGAAAGGTCATTTTTTAGGGTGTTTTTGACCCTTCTGGAAGCCCAAAGTCTGTCAAAATATCTTGGCCATGGGTAGGCATGCATAAATTTTCATGAAAAATAAAAAAATATAAAGTTTTACCCCAGAGGAGCTCCCAATCATAAGCGCACACCAAGTGGCGCGACGCGTTGAGTTGAAAAATCTGTGTTTAGGCCAAAAAAATAAAAATTTGAAAAAAGTGTCCCAAATTTCTTGAAATTTGGGCTGAGTGTCCTCCATCATGCACTATGCTGGGCCAAGGAAGTTTTAGCCAAAATTTGAAGTCTATCTTGCCTTCTCCGACGCTTTAATGCCCTCTTCAACTTAGCCTTCAGGATCTTGATTCGTGCCTTGCAAACATGATTTCTTGCCCAATAATGATTTTTCATGTGCCTCAACATGTTCTTTTCCTTTTTGTCCTTCTCCAACAGCTTTTCCAAATGAATATTGACCCTTTCAAGCCAATTTTCTCGATCAGCCTCAATCTCTTGCTCAATGGATGTTATCTCGGTTTGGCTCCTTTGGGCATCTTGCCCGTTCTCACGTATATTTTCCAACTCCATGATAGTTTTCCGATCTTCCAACAGTTTTTTTCTCTGCTCAAGGTAGTTTATTATCCATTGGGATCTTTGCAACTTGACGGAAAAAGTGTTTATTTCTGCCTTCTGCTCCTGAAAAATCTCTCTCAACTTTGAGCTTGGCGAGCCCAAATCCTCATCAATGAGTATGAAATCGGTATCCTGGCCTCCTGAAGGCCCCTCATCCTGCATGGGATTTTTACCCTTGTCCTCTACCTGTACCTATGCTGCTGATGACAGAAGTGAGACCCCTTCCACCCCGGGTGGAGATAATACTCGCCTGGCTGCTACAATAACCCTCTAGTGCCTCTCTGATAATTGACAAACACTGGCATACTAGTGGTATGTGTCTCATGACCTTCATGCTGATATGAAGGTTCACCTGCCTCATGAAAAGCATCCAAAGGTATCTGAGAAGCTGTGAATAAATCATTAGAAATGAAATCCTCCCATGAAATACCCTGCAAGCCGAGCTGATGCGTAACCACAATTTTGATAAGTGCAAAGTGATAGATACTGCTATACTGCTGCTCAGGAGTTTTCCTTTGCACGAGAGTGGTCATATTCTCAATATTCCGGCACATGAAATAAGGGAGGTTCATCATCCTCACCCTGGTAAAATGCATCAGCAACCTGATATGATAGGCATAAAGACGTGAAAACCGGCCTTCACAACTAAAATATTTGATAATAAGTTTCATCAGAGGAGCATATGAATCCTTTAGGAAGCAGAAGGGAAAAAATCTGCTGAGTTGTCTCACAAAACTAGGCTTGATATATGGCTCATAATGTACCCTGTCAATCTGCTGCCTTTTTTTCCATTGTTCTCCAACATTTGGTATTCTGGTTGTTTGAGAGATAGTTTCAGGTGTTAAAGCGAATGTCACACCTGCAAGGGTGACTTGACCATCATGTAATGCAACACAAACAAATGGGCCAACTCTTGATGGTGGTGGACCCTAGCAACCATTTCACAAAATTGATAACAAGAATGATGTTGAAAACATGCCATAGCAAGAGGACAAGCCTGCAATTTAGCCAATGAAGTAGGCTCCTCCCTCACATGTCTGCCACTCTTATGAGGTCTTCTAGGTGCATGAAATTCAGTTGTGGAGTCACTGTCTCGGTCATAAGATGTATCGGTCTCCATGATTTCCAAAGTCTATGTTGTCTTGGATGTATATGAGAAGTTTGATGTCTTTGGTTTTGTTGCCAAATATGTGATAACAAGTGAGGGACTATGGAGGGATAGGGTAGGGGAGATGATGGAATATTGCCAAGTGAAATCTGTCAATTGAAGAGTTTAGGGACAGTCACTAGGTTTTTTGGAATAATATTGGGGTTTGGGAAATTTATAATTGGGATGTGGGATAATGGGAATTGGGATAGGGAATAAGTGCTTTAGGGATATGAGGGAATAGGGAAATGGGATTGATGTAACAAGATTAACAGTGATGAGGGAATAACAAGGTGGGGAAGTGGGAATGACAGACACAAAACCAATTTTGAAACCCTAAGGAAACAATCCTTGCACAGACAAATAGGATTTGATTTTTTTTATTTAAATCCTCTTAAATATCACCAAACACATTTTCATTGGCAATGGAGAGGTTGCTTGACTTACTTGAACAAAGAGGGACCGAGCAGATTTGGAGTTTGAAAGGAATGGCAATAAATTTTCTTTCTGGCCCTATGCGTCGCACAACAAACCCAGTGTGTCGTGCAACTTCAATGCGTCACGCAGGAGAAATTTTGCATAGTGTGAGCCGACCCAATGCATCGCACTCACCCAATGTGTCGCGATACCCAGTCAATGCGTCGCGCAACTGAACTTGCAAAAATTTCTCCTTTAAACTACTTCTTCGCTCTTCACGATTTCTCCTTTGCTCACTACTGTCTTCTTGGCATATAAATGAACTTTGGAAAGATGAAAATGTTTTATATGCCAAGGATTTTGATTCTTCTTTTCAAAAAGCCCACTTTGCAATGTTTCAGACTTTGACATTTAAAAAAAAAAACTCTGTTTTGCTGCATTTGGCTTTTTAACTGAATGATGAGCTTTTTGTTTGTCCTGCAGGGAATCGATGGCTGGAGCTTTGAAAAAGGCGACAAGGGTTGCCAGTGAAAGTATTATTACAACTGAAAAAACTTGAAATCACATTACATTTATACATAAAGATGAAAAACTTTATTTTTCTTCAAAACAGAGTTTTGAAGAAAAATACATTATTAAGTATATGATGATGAGATTTTTAGCACTGAAACCTTATCTCAAAATCCTCATGTGCTTGCTGACCATTATTGGGGATTCTAAAGAGCTTATTAATGAAACCCTAGACCTAATGACACTAAAACGCTAAAAATGACTCTTTGCAAACTATGATACCAAAAGTGACTGCAAATGATTTTAATGAATAGAAATAGGCTAGCAGGTAAAGGACATGAGGGACATGAGCAACAAGCCACTACCGTCAGATGATCCATGCTCCTAATGGAATGCATCTGACTGAATGAGACGCCTAATATGCAATGCAACAAGAGAAATTTTGATCACTGACGGAGGGATGAAGATACCGACACTAACATTGGCTCCAATGGGGATGGTAGCTCCTTGGAGGTGCTAAGAACTACAGATCTCTGGGAAAGTAGGCAGTGCCTTTTTCCATTGGGCTATGGAGTAAATAAATTCGACAAACTAAAACAAGACTCTTGACTCATTTTGAGAATTGAAAACTGACTCAAAACTGACTCAATTTTGAAACCAAAATGACTGAAAGACCTGACTCGGACAAACTAAACTGAAACTAAAATCAACCTTCAGTTTTATAGCCTTCACCTCGAGCACCAAACTGAAAGAATGATGACAGCACATACTTGCAATGAAACTTTAACAAACTGGTATGTACAGTGATATGTATGACAGCAGAAAACATTTCAAAAATAGTACCGTTTGAGGAGCCGACCATTGACCGACCCTCCTGGACAATATTCTCCATTCATTTCTTTCAAAAGGAAAGCATTTTGGCCTCGATATGCAGAAATTCTGAAAGGTCCTTTCCAAATATTCTCGAACTTGCCATGCTTACCTTTATCTTTGTTTCTTGCATCCCATTTCAACACCACTTCTTCTAATTGAAACTTGCCCACCTTTGCCTTTCGATCATATATCTTCTTGATTCTCTCTTGCAGCTTGAAAGTGTTTTGAAAAACCTCGTCTCTAGTCTGCTGTAAATGGATCATTTGATTTATTCTCCGTTGCATATGATCATCTTCGTTTCCAGCTTCCTGTAGAAGTTTAACCATTGGAAATACGAGAGAGGTCGGGAATATTGTGTCAACACCATACACGAGCTCAAAAGGAGACATGCCAATAGATTCCTTTTGAATCACTCTGTCTGCCCAAAGTGCATTAACCAATTTCTTATGCCAACTTTTCTTGTTTATTTCCAGCAGCTTTTTGATAATATTGACCAAGGATTTATTTGAAAATTCGACCAATCCGTTGCCTTGTGGATGATATGCGGTTGAGTGCCCCAAAGTAATTTTATACTTTTCACAAAAGTCAATCATCCTCTTAGATTTAAAGGATGCTGCATTATCAGTGATCAGCTTGTTTGGACAACCAAAACAAGACAAAATGTTGTTTTCAAGAAATGAAATTATTACCGAATCTGTGGTTTGCCTGGTGGGAACTGCCTCAATCCATTTAGTAAAATAGTTTGTCGCTATAATAATCCACTTATGATGTGCTGAGGAAGCAAGATGGATTTTGCCAATGAAATCCAAACCCCACTGCTGAAAAGTAACACTTACTTCAATGGGCTTGAGTGGCAAAGGCTACAATTTTTTCCTCGCTTCAAAAATCTGACATTCATGGTAGCTTTTAACAGTTTTGTACACATCAACAAAGAGATTCGGCCAATAATATCCTGCTCTCAAAATTTTGTTGGCCATTGTTTTCTAGAAAAGGTGACCTCTGCAATCTCCCTTATGAAAATCTTCCATAACCTATTTTGCCTCTTCTTCAACCAAACAATTTAGCAAAACACCGCCGAAATCTCTCCAATAAAGTGCATTATTCATGATACAAAACTTGGTAGCCTTTAATTTTAATGTCCTACTTTTGTTTTTAGCCATTCCCGGTGGTGGTGATAGATTTTGGAGCACATATACAATGTCCGAATACCAAGGAGAAAGAACAAAGATTTCTGATACCTGAATTAGAGAACTTTCTTCATTTTCCTCGGACATAGCAGCAATAAGATTAATGTCCAAGGCATGCAAATTTGACTCAGCCATTAGCTTAGCCAGCCCCTGTCCTTTGATAAGCTTTGTAGGCTTTATCTCCATGTCATATTCCAACAAGGCTGCAATCCATTTGCCTCATCTCCCTTCTGGATCTGTTTGCACTAAGACATCCTTAACAGCAACATTAGGAACATAAGAAAGAATGTGAGAATGCAGAATATATACTCGGAAATCTTTCAATGCTTTTACTAAGGCAAGAGCTTGCTTTTCAATAATATTATACTTTAAGGCTGCATCTCTTATGGTTCAGCTGAAAAAAAAAATTGGTTTTTCATGCTGATCTCTTTTCTGCATCAAGACTGCTTCCATAGTATGATCTAAGGCAAATGAAAACAAAATAAAATCCTGAGTATAGTCCGGGCTGATTAAAACCGGAGCTGAAGAAAGAGCCAATTTCACTAAATTGAAAGACCTTACTGCCTCCTCAGTCCACTTCACTACACTATCTTTCTTGAGCATGTTTGTGATTTCCCTTAAATGTTCTGCAAGATTGGGCACAAAGCGACATAAGAAATTCATCTTACCATTGAATGATTGGATCTCCTTTTTGTTCCGGGGAAGATCAATTTGCTGAATAGCTTCTACTCGAGCTGGATCAATGCAGATGCCATCCTTTGCTATAATATGACCAAGAAGCTTGCCCTCATCCATGGCAAACAAACTCTTCTTTGGATTGAGAGACACACCATATTTTCTACACCGCTGAAAAACAATCTTCAAGTGATAAAGGTGCTCTTCATCTGAATTAGAAAAAAATGTCAAATCATCAAGATACACAACTAGAAAAACATCCTTTTCATTTTCAAATGCCATATCCATTGCTCGTTGAAAGGTCGCACCAGCATTCTTCAAACTGAAAGGCATTTTAGCATAATGGAAAGTTCCCCACGGAGTGGTGAACGTTGTTTTATCTCTATCATCCTCATGGACCAGAATTTGGTTATAACCAGAATAACCATCGAGTAGCGACATACAGGATGCTCGAAATACTCGTTGAAGTATGTGATCCATTTTGGGCAATGGATAGTTGTCTTTCAAAGATACTTTATTTAGATTTAGAAAATCAATGCATAAGTGAATCTCACCTGTTTTCTTGCGCACAAGCACCAAATTAGAAATCCAATCTGAAAATCTTATGGGGTTGATGATACCATCTTTATACAACCGATTCACTTCCTTCTCTATTGAGGGCAACAACTTTGGATTTATTCTTCTCAATTTTTTCCGAAAGGGCTTTTGACTTGGCTTGATCGGAATGGTGTGCTGAATTATGTTTGTGTCATATGTCTTCAAATCTGAATAATACCAAGAAAATACATCAGAAAAGGAAGATAATAAACTCAAATACTTTGCTTTTACCTGTGGGGGCAATGCTTTGGACAATTTCACCATTTTTGGATTTTTTGCTGATCCAATGTTCACATCCTCAACTCCTTTCTCGGTTGGTCGCAAGGTTGGTTTTCGAGCTACATCATCTTGGTCAAAAAGCTCCTCTAAAGGTATTAGACCTTTAGGAATGACATTATCCTTCAGCTGCAAAACTTCCATCTAATTGACTTGCACATCCGCCTCACCATCATCATGCTCCCCATCAATATAAGTGTCTTTGAACTTACCTTCATTTTGCAGAAACTTATCAATTTCTTCGTCATATTGAAATACTTGCCAATACCTTTGATTGTCAGGGACAGTCAGACGATGCTTCACATGAATTTCAAATTTGTTGCTTGAGTTCATCAGAATTTTCAAATTACTTGCTGCTTTTGCAAGTGCATCTGCAATGCCATTCTGAATACGAGGGACACATGTCAAAGTATAATATGAAAACAATCTCAAGATATCTAATACCGCATTGCGATAGGCCTGAATTCGAGGATGCTTAGCTTGATATTCACCTTTCACTTGCTTAATAAATAACTTGGAGTCGCCATACACTGCAATCCTTTTGGCATTTAACTTTCTAATAATTTTCAGACCAGCAATTAAAGCTTCATATTCAGCCTCATTATTTGAACAATCAAAAGCCAATTTATAAGAACAGACGCTTACATTACTTGGCACTTTGTTTGGGGAAGAGAAAGGGCTGCGTACCCAAATACCAATTCCAGCACCGTCATTTCCTACCGCACCATAAAAATCCATGGTCCACAAACTATCTTCATCCTCTTCCAAATACTGAAATTCTGTTTTCTCTATTACTTCTGCTTGTTTTCCATCAACATTTTGCTGCTGTCGGGAGGCTGATTGCTCATCAGTATTATCAAGTCTTTGTCTCTCTTTATTTAAGACTTTTCTGAAATTTTCAATGATTTCTGGAATGTCATCTACTTCAACTAATTGACTATTTACATCATTAAAGCTATCTGAATACAAAAAAAATGATTCTAAATTAGTATGTACATAATTGATTGGATGATTTACCAGTTTATCCTTGCTAGTAATCATATACTTCATCTTTTGCTCCTAGTATAATTTCCTCATCTGACCGAACATGGGAATAGTAGCATAGGAGAAATCAAGCTACAATGTCCCTTTAAGTTTCGCTCTCCAAGATTTGGAAAGAAGCATGCCAAATCTCAGAGGAATATCCGCCACAACCACGTCCATCAAAACATTTTTAGTCAGAATCCGATCCAAACTGACCACCAAATATTTGATAAGCCCAATGCATCTTACTCTACTAGAATCAAAAGAATAAAGGTCATGTTACTTTCTAGTGATATCCAATCCCAATTTCTCCATGATTTCCCTAGGCATGAGATTATGAGAGGCTCCGGAATCAAACATAGCATTGTGTAACACATAGTCATGCAATCTAAGGCTGATGCAAAAATGAGGTACATCACTATCTGGAGACTCACCATCCGATGCTGGACCAAAAATCAACTCAGGTTGATCATCTTCCACATTTACCATATCAGACAATGGATCTAAACTCAAAATCTTAGACACCTGACCATTATAGTTGCTATTCTTCATCAATTCAGTCAAAGGAATGGATACTTTTAACTTAGAAATTTCATTTTCTAAGTTAAAAGATGAATTTTTCTCTACCTCTTTAGCTGGAACATCCTTCTTTTCAGTTTTCTCCTTTGATACATTTGGCTGATTGGATCTTTCATTTGCTGATGGTGATTTTCTAGTAGTGGGATCAGTTGTCTCTTTCCCTTTCTTCTACACAACAAGTGAATCATTCTTTGGTGTTGTAGCTTCCTTTATATTTTGAATTGGATTAATGGGCACATCTCTACTTCTGAGTGAATATTGTCACTGCTGGGCGGTCAAGGCATTAATGTACCCCCTTTGATATTCATCAGACTCTTCTTCAAGAGCTATCTCATTTGCCAAGATGAAATTCTCATCCTTTTGTACAGTTGAGTTTTCAGAATACTCCTCATATTCAGTAATAAAAATTGGCATATCATCAGGTGTAAAGAAATGATTCACTTCTCTGACTACATCCTCCTCCTCATCTAATTCCGGACCATGAAAAAAATTCTGCTATAAGGGTGTCTTCACTTGCTGTTGTACTGCTGGTTCTTGTGCTCACTTCTTTCTTTGCTTGATTCTAAATTGTGGTTGCTGTTGGCCACGGAAGTTAGGATTTTTGATCTGCGGTTCAGAATTATCGGTTTTTAATATTTTAAACATCTTTTCCATCTTACGAAGCACTTGATCTGAAGTGGAAAACTCTTCCTTTATTGCTACTTTCTTTTCAGCTTTCATTCTAGCTCTCTTGGCATTCAAATTGGCTTCAACGCTTACTACAATTTTCTGAATATCTTCTAAAGTGCCCGGATCTATTTCTCTTAATTGATAAGCCATGTCAGGATCAAAACTATCCAGAAACTTAATTAAAGCTAACCCCATAGGTGGCTTTATATCAGCAGGAATTGCATTGTAAACAGAATTGAATCTAATACAATAATCTTGAACAGACTCACCAACGTTCTGCTTGATATTGTCATATTTGGAAAGGATTGAAAGAGGGTCTTTCTTCACTTCCCATCAATCCAAGAATTGTCTCTGAAGATTAGGCAATGTAGTAATACTTCTAGCCGGCAAAGCTCTGGACTACTTTCTGACTTCACCTCCGAAGGTTTGCACAAAAAATCTCATTGTCACATTTTCTGCATCAATCTCATGAAGGTCAAAGAAATATGCCATCCTATCCACATGTTGCTGAGTAGTAACACTTTGAGGAGTGCCATCAAATAATGGAATTTTTATTTGATAATCAACAGGCATGTCATCCAAGTTTTGAGGCAATGCGAGGGGTGCAAATCGGGCAACCATTTCTCTGGGTGGATTTACAACCCGGTTTGGGGATATAGGAGGAGTCAGAGCAGCTGATGTATGAGGTGTATGTGGTGTGGAGGGAGGTGATACTACTGCAGATTGTTGATCAGAGATATAAGGTTGCACGGGAATGGTGGGAATGAAAGGAGGCTTGGTAAGGATTTGTGAACTAGATGTAATTGCAGATGACCTAAGAGTTGCAGATGCAGACTCTATGAATTCGGGAATGTTCATTGCCACAATGGAATTCTAAATATTCAAGATGTAACCGTTAATGGATCTATTAGATTTTTCAATTTCAAGATATTTGACAAACTTTGGATTTAGGACAGTATAATCAATAGCACTTTCAGACTTAGTCTCAAACAATGACAATTCAAATTGTTCATCAAACTCAAGATCTTTAAGATCTCAAAGACAACGAGACATGAATGAGATTTGAACACAGGAATCACAGGACTTTCTCAACGAAGGATTCTTGAAATAAGATTTGGATTTTCATACACAGGAGGTGGATCGGGATCTGAATTAGCTCTGGTATGTCGTCTGGAAGCCAGTGTGTTGAATTATTCCCAAAAATCAAACGGACAAAATCAACTTGTTCAGCCTATCAAATTCTAGACTCATCACCCAAAAGTCCAGAATCATCTGATATACTGGGGCAATTTACAAGTCATATGTTACGTTTATAAAACTAGACCAAAGATTGACTGAAGCAGTGTTTATTTACTTTCGCTAATACAAAGCAAGAGCATTTCGAAGGCTACCTGGCATAACTTCAGGCTCCGTCTGTAGCTTATAAAACAAATAACACTAACAAGAAAACAATTTTGAGATTCCCCAGTATGGTCGCCACTATTTTATGGCCTAAATCTACCTCAGGCTGAAGAAGGCAGAGTCTAGGGTAACATCAAACCACACTTAATCTAGTAGCTAGCCCTACCAGATCGGGAGAGGGCTCTCTCCTGGTCAATCTTAGTAGAAAATTATCAGTGAGGCTTGAGATGACTTGAATAAAGGCTAATTTTAGGCTAGGTATATATGTAAAAGAGTTTGATTTAATTTTCAAGGGTGTTTTGTTGGATCA
Organism: Pinus albicaulis; assembly: GCA_034641835.2. Classification (NCBI taxonomy): domain Eukaryota; kingdom Viridiplantae; phylum Streptophyta; class Pinopsida; order Pinales; family Pinaceae; genus Pinus; species Pinus albicaulis. Next base: position 104,752 of record JAXQQM020091813.1, read on the forward strand.
AAGGGAAGGGCAGATTTTGGGTCTAGGAAATGAGCAGTTTTGCAGGGATCTGAATGGGGCAAGGTAGGAAACTGTTTTGATGCTTCAAATTTGAATGAAATGGATAGATCAGACCGGTGAGGAGTTGAAGAGGGCAAGAGAATTTCAAGAATCCTCTTCAAACAGTTGAAAACATAGAAAATTAAACAAACATTAGGTAGAGCACTGCAAATCTAATGAATTCCACATTTATCCTTGTTTGTTTAACTTAAGAAGAAGTAAGAGGGAAGATGATACACATAAAACACCAGTAAAATTACATTAAAAAATAGGAACACATCATTAAAACAAAGAGCCACATGAATCCAAAGGATTTCTGCAAACCCTGGTCTATTCTTTTGCCAAACTGCAGAGATGAAATGTACAATGAAGCTCAAAGCAATCCCAAGTGTCCAACCATGCTAATGACTGAAAAAATACAAGATATAGACAAAAATAACTCATCCCAAGAATATAGGGGTCAAGCTCACAAGTCTAGGAGCTGTTTCAACAAGATCTAAACTAAGAACTGGAAAATAGGCAGTGGAACAACTTGTCGCTATAAGATAGGAAACTGATTCATTCAGTTGCATTTCACCTTTTGATGGATGAATCTACTTCCATGAGTAAAAATTTGCCAAAATTACATCAAGACCCATGAAATTACATCAAATTACATCAAGAGTTTTACATTTGGAAGTAAGAAAGTCAAACTGGCCAAAACTAGGCAAAAAGCAGAGTTACTGAGTAAAAAATGAGCCAAAATCCCCAATGCGCCGTGCCTAAATTCTCTATGCGTCGCGCCAGTTTGGAGCTGATTTTGGAGGCCTTCCTGTGATCCAAATTGGCTCCAAGTGGGCTTTTTGGAAAGGTATGTCTGTCTAATTTTCTATCCAAGTGGAATTTTTGAATTTGGTTACAATTTGCCCCTCCAAAAATGAGTTTTCCCAACACTACTTCCTGTGTGTCCAAAAAGGGGCAGAAAGGTCATTTTTAGGGTGTTTTTGACCCTTATGGAAGCCCAAAATCTGTCAAAATCTCTTGGCCATGGGTAGTAATGCATAAATTTTCATGAAAAATCTAAAAATATAAAATTTTACCCCAGAGGATCTCCAAATCATAAGCACGCACCAAGTGGCACGACGCGTTGAGCTGAAAAATCTGTGTTTAGGCCAAAAAAATCAAAATTTGCAATAAGTGTCCTCCATCATGCACTATGCTGGGCCAAGGAAGCTTCAGCCAAAATTTGAAGTCTATCTTGCCTTTTCCGACGCTTTAATGCCCTTTTCAACTTAGCCTTCAGGATCTTGATTCGTGCCTTGCAAACATGATTTCTTGCCCAATAATGATTCTTCATGTGCCTCAACATGTGATTTTCCTTGTTGGCCTTCTATAACAGCTTTTCCAAATGAATATTGACCCTTCAAGCCAAGTTTCTCGATCGGCCTCAATCTCTTGCTTAATGGATGTCATCTCAGTTTGGCTCCTTTGGGCAGCTTGTCGGTTCTCACGTATATTTTGCAACTCCATGATAGTTTGCTGATCTTCCAATAGTTTGTTTCTCTACTCAAGGTAGTTCATTATCCATTGGGCTCTTTGCAACTTGACGGACAAAGTGTTTATTTCCGCCTTCTGCTCCTAAAAAATCTCTCTCAACTTTGAGCTTGGTGAGCCCAAATCCTCATCATTGAGTATGAAATCGGTATCCTGGCCTCCTGAAGGCCCCTCATCCTACATGGGCCTTTTACCCTTGTCCTATACCTGTAACTATGCTGTTGATGATGGAAGCGAGACCCCTTCCACCCCGGGTGGAGATAATACTCGCCTGGCTGCTGCAAATAACCCTCTAGTGCCTCTCTGATAAGTGACAAACACCGGCATACTAGTGGTCTGTGTCTCATGACCTTCATGCTGATACAAAGGTTCACCTGCCTCATGAAAAGCCTCCGAAGGTACCTGAGAAGTTGTGAAGAAATCATTAGAAATAAAATCCTCCCATGAAATACCCTGCAAGCCGAGCTGATGCGTAACCACAATTTTGATGAGTGCAAAGTGATAGATACTACTATACTGCTGCTCAGGAGTTTTCCTTTGCACGAGAGTGGTCATCTTCTCAATATTCCGGCACATGAAATAAGGGAGGTTCATCATCCTCACCCTGGTAAAATGCATCAGCACCCTGATATGATAGGCATAAAGACATGAAAATCGGCTTTCACAACTAAAATATTTGATAATAAGTTTCATCAGAGGAGCATATGAATCCTTTAGGAACCAGAAGGGAAAAACTCTGCCGAGTTGTCTCACAAAACTAGGCTTGATATATGGCTCATAGTGTACCCTGTCAACCTGCTACCTTTTGTTCCATTGTTCTCCAACATTTGCTATTCTGATTGTTTGAGAGATAGTTTCAGGTGTTAAAGTGAATGTCACACCTGCAAGGGTGACTTGACCATCATGTAAATGCAAGACAAACAAACGGGCCAGCTCTTGATGGTGGTGGACCCTAGCAACCATTTCACAAAATTGATAACAAGACTGCTGTTGAAAACATGCCATAGCAAGAGGACAAGCCTGCAATTTAGCCAATGAAGTAGGCTCCTCCCTCACATGTCTGCCACTCTTATGAGGTCTTCTAGGTGCATGCAATTCAATTGTGGAGTCACTGTCTCGGTCATAAGATGTATCGGTCTCCATGATTTCCAAAGTCTATGTTGTCTTGGATGTATATGAGAAGTTTGATGTCTTTGGTTTTGTTGCCAAATATGTGATAACAAGTGAGGGACTATGGAGGAATAGGGTAGGGGAGATGATGGAACATTTCCAAGTGAAATCTGTCAATTGAAGACTTTAGGGACAATCACTAGGTTTTTTGGAATAACATTGGGGTTTGGGAAATTTATAATTGGGATGTGGGGTAATGGGAATGGGATAGGGAATAAGTGCTTTAGGGATATGAGGGAATAGGGAAATGGGGTTGATGTAGCAAGATTAACAATGATGAGGGAATAACAAGGTGGGGAAGTGGGAATGATAGACACAAAACCAATTTTGAAACCCTAAGGAAACAATCCTTGCACAAAAAAATAGGGTTTTATTTTTTGTATTTAAATCCTCATAAATATCACCAAACACATTTTCATTGGCAATGGAGAGGTTGCTTGACTTACTTGAATAAAGAGGGACTGAGCAGATTTGGAGTTTGAAAGGAATGGTAATAAATTTGCTTTCCAGCCCTATACATCGCGCAACAAACCCAGTGCGTTGCGCAGCTTCAATGCATCGCGCAGGAGCAGTTTTACACAGTGGGAGCCGACCCAATGCGTCGCGCTCGCCCAATGCGTTGCGACACCCAGTCAATGCGTCGCGCAACTGAACTTGCAAAAATTTCTCCTTCAAACTGCTTCTTCGCTCTTCATGATTTCTCCTTTGCTCACTACTGTCTTCTTGGAATACAAATGAACTTTGGAAAGATGAAAATGTTTTACATGCCAATGATTTTGATTCTTCTTTTCAAAAAACTCACTTTGCAATGTTTCAGACTTTGACATTTTAAAAAAAAAAACTCTGTTTTGGTGCATTTGGCTTTTTAACTGAATGATGAGCTTTTTGTTTGTCCTGCAGGGAATGGATGGCTGGAGCTTTGACAAAGGCCACCAGGGTTGCCAGTGAAAGTATTATTACAACTGAAAAAACTTGAAATCACATTACATTTATACATAAAGATGAAAAACTCTATTTTTCTTCAAAACAGAGTTTTGAAGAAAAATACATTATTAAGTATATGATGATGAGATTTTTAGCACTGAAACCTTATCTCAAAATCCTCATGTGCCTGCTGACCATTATTGGGGATTCTGAAGAGCTTATTAATGAAACGCTAGACCTAATGACACTAAAACACTAAAAATGAATCTTTGCAAACTTCGAGACCAAAAGTGACTGCGAATGATTTTAATGAAAAGAAATAGGCCAGCGGGTAAAGGACATGAGGGACATGAGCAACAAGCCACTACCGTCAGATGATCCATGCTCCTAATGGAATGCAGCTGATTGAATGAGACACCTAATATGCAATGCCACAAGAGAAATTTTGATCAATGACTGAGGGATGAAGATATCGACACTAACAGATGGGAAAGAGATGAGGTTATCACGTTTAATGAGGATCATTGGATTGCAAAAGAATGATGATCGGACAGCTCTAATACTACGCGATAGAGAATGATAGGGGGCTGGGAATTATTTATAGCGTTCAAGGAGAACCGTAGGATCCATGGGGTGTTGGGGATTGGATGGTCAAGATTGAATCCAATAGGGTTGAGGGATCTGATAAAATTTATACATACAAAGGCTTTATTCATATGAAAAGGTGGTCGGGAGGGGTGAAAAAGGGACTTTACCCAAGGTTAAATACTATGGTAAGGGGATATACGTCGGGAAAAAATGATAGATTAGGGTTTAAACTTGGGTTAGATGAGTCAGGGAAAGGAATATAAACTGTGGATGGGTTTCTTTGAAGTTTAGTTTAAATTAAACTTCGGGTATTACAATTCTTTGTTTTAAACACATATAAAACATGTTTAATGACTTTTTGAGTATTTTTTATTATATAGTTAATTAAATCATGTTGATTTAATAACCATAGAGGGTGGGATATTTAAATAAGGTTTTTTTTAGCCAAAGGGGGTATAATGTGGGTTTTTATTTAAACATGTGGGGATAAATAACTTTGGCTAAAGTTATGTTAATGGGTTTTTGGGATTTATTAATATAAAAAGGAGTTATACTAATATGAAAATATTATTTCTTAGGGATTTATTAAATAAGTTAAAGTTAATATGACAAGGGAAAATGGAAACTCAAAATACATTAATATAACTAAGAAAGTGAAGATTAAAAGCAAATTTGCATTATAATAACTTCATCACTTAAACTTAGGATAAAATGTGATTTTGAGGGTTTTATGCTTTCAAATGATGTGAGAAGTTAATCAAATGAGGATTATAGTATATTTTAAGTAAAAATTAGGTTTTTACTTATGATTTTCAGGGAAATGAATGCATGAATGGAAAATAATGTGATTTTAGGTATTAATATAGACATTTAACACTTTCAACTGATTAGCCATAGAGCCTTGGGTCTGGTCCCAACAGAAGTCAAGGAAATGCCTTGAGCCTTTCTGACTGATAGTTTTATAATGATAAATGGCCATGGGGAAGGGAAATTAGTTATTTGCAGCCCTGGTGAATAATATTTACATTGATGCTTCTAACCTTCTTCTACCTACCCAAATTAACATGCTAACATTTTTTCTTCCATTTTTGATTAGGTGCATTTGAGCTAGCAACCTTTACAGCATTTATTCTTTCAGAAAGCAGTAAAAATATCTAATTCTACACTTATTTCATCCAGGAATCCAGATTAAACTGTTGGATTCACTTATTCTCTACCTAACTACTGAATTTTCATGATTAAACTATATGACAATTCTTTATTAACTATCTAAAACAAGTAAATTGAAACATGAAAAGTCAAGATTAAACTATTTAACTCGTCATGAATTATGGCATTTATTGACACTTTGCCATAATTAACTGCAAAAGGTAAAAGTAATGGCATTTATACTTGCACACTTTCATGTTTTATTCATCTTTTTCTTTTGGGGTATATTATTTTTTCTAAGTCCTTTGATTGTTCTTTTAGGGCTTTTTACCCTCTTTTTGATTTTTTGATTTTTTTTCTTAATTTTTATTATTTATTATTTATTTATTTATTTTTATTTTTACAAAATATGGGAATACAACTTGCAGAACGCAAAGTATGTACATATTTACAAGATTACCATCAATCAAGTCAAAATTATGAATCCTATATTTATAGGTCACTAACAAAAGGCATAGGACATAGCCCACTGAAAAATAGCTCCAACATTTTTAAGGCCAAAAGGCATTTTGTTGTAAGCAAAGGTAACCCAAGGACAAATAAATGCAGTCTTATGTTGATCTTTAGGATGGATATTAATTTGATTATATCCAGAGAAACCATCCATGAAGGAGAAAATCGCATTCCCTGCATACTCATTGATAATCTGATATATAAAAGGTGCGGGATAGTTATCTTTAGGACATACTTTATTTAGGTCCCTGAAATTGATGCAAACTCAAATTGTTCCTTGTTTCTTGTCCATGGGAACTAGATTCGAAACCCACTATGTCAAAGGAACAAGAAAAATGAATCCTGCCTTAAGCAGCTTCTCCACCTCAGCGTTGATAGTTGCTGCCTTCCTAGGGTTGACCGGATGAAGCTTTTTCCTGAAAGGCTTAGAATTTTTGTACACCTTGATCTCATGCTGGACAATAGATGGATCTATACTAGGAATTTCCTCATAAGACCAAGTGAACACATCCCTAAACTCTTGAAAAAGGTCAGTGTAAATTTGAACCTCTTTAGGGAAACATTCAGCTCCGATGAAAACATTCTCTATAATACTGGGATCTCTGGAAATGTTCATCGGGATAGTAGGAGAAATCACAGCCATGTTCCCTTCAGCAAAAACCTGTGCTGGTGCTAAGGGGTTCAAGACAGGGTGAACAAGACCAGAAGACTGAGGGCAAGGAAAACTTGATTCAACTTCTCTCAAATTAGGTAGAAAGTAAGACCTATGATGAAAATCATCCCATGGTCTCTCTACACCAATTATAGCTTCTAGGATGGCCTTTTCAAATGGAAGAGTGGTATCAAGACAATCTTGGGCTGAAGATGAACTAAGAGTCCAAGCCGGAGCCACATCTCCGTCCAATTCCTTCGATGAAAGAGAAACTGGAATGGATTCTGCAGAGTCAACAATAGAGCTGTAAGCAATCTCAGCTGCAGACATTGGAAATGCCTTTCCACCCACTTGACCTTCTGCTAATGTGGAGGTAGGAGAAGGTAAGGTCCAAGGATCCGAAAAATAATGAGTTCTGAAAAATGTCTTCGAATAGGAGCCCTGGAGGATGAAATCGCATTGATATCAACCAAAGGAGGTGGAAGATCAAAAGTACCCATCAAAGAAGAATACATTCCGACCCCCAAATTCTTGATAGGTGCCTTGGTATCCTTCACCAAAGGAATGGTTGAGTTAGAAGATGCATTTTTCTCTATAGGAGAACAATCCAGTTGGTCAAATGTGACAATTCTCCCTTCGTGACAGAAACAAACAATGCGAAATAACAAGGATGCAATAGCATCCATCTCATAGATCTAGTTTCGCCCCAACAGAAGGATATAGTCTAAGCTTGCATCGACTATCTCAACTTAAATATTAATAGTTTTCCCCCCAACACAGATGGGCAAAGCCAGAAAAATACCATGTAGCCTGTGAGAATGACCGTCAAATGCAGTCAAAAGAGTGGCTGAAGGAACAACTGCGGGAGATCCAATACCTTCCAACATGCAAGAGACATTACACACGTGGAGGCCCCTTCATCTATGACAGTTCGAAAGATATTTAATTTTCGATAACTCGATATAATATGGAAAGCCATATGATGAGGGAGTCTCTTTTTAAAATTTGACATATCAAATGTAATCATAAGAGAGTTCTTTGGATCTACAGCTCCGATAGCAGTGAGTAAAGCACTTCACTGAGCAGGACAAGACTGGAGCACCTCTAATGCAGACATGGTGCAAGGACTCTGAGCTAGATCTTCTACAATGGAGTAGTTCTAGGCGGCATTGAAATTTGGATTAATCGTCGAATGTTTTCAAGATTCCTTCGGCATCCGAGGTATAGGCTCAACAGTAGGCTTCATAGTATGAAGTGGTTCAGCACTATCAGGAGTACCCTTAGCTTTCAAAGACTCAGCTTCACCATAATAATTAGATCTCATAGCGATATCTGCATGAGCACTCATCATGTATATGTTTGACATATTTTCCCCTTCCTGGGTGCCCCCTGAGGGAGCCCCAGTATTTTGATTCGCACCAGAAATTAATTGCTACCCTTGGGGAAAAGGGTTTGTCAGCACAACCTGGGAACTGGAAGAACCCTGTTGAGCTAACAAGCGTTGTGCATCCTGGATTTTAGGGAAAAGGTGCATAAGATGGTCTCCAATGCATAACTTGCATGGAAACTTTACTTTCCTTTTATTTTCCTTTTGACCCTCTCCAACATGATCGTTGGTTTTGTTTGCATTCCCCTTCCCATCCTTGCCTTTTTTATTTTTATTATGTCCTTTCTTCTTCCCATCAGATTGTTGATTTCCTTGGGGGTTATAATTCTGGACAACATTAATTGCACAGGACTAGGAAGGAGTTTCCATTGAAGGCACAACCTCACTAGAAGAAGTAGATTGTATAGACAACTGCTGCAATTGACTAAGCAGGTTAGCTACACCGCTATCGATTGAACCAATAAGCCCATCACCATGAGGAATAGGTTTAGTTTTGGATAAATCCAATTTGGAGTGAGGAGCATCCGGTAAAATTTTATTGATGACTATAGACTGAGAATAGATCAATTCTAATTGTTGAGCCCTAAAAATAGCCTGCTCTTCAAAAAACACCCCTGAAAGGGATACATCTTTATAAATATCAGGCTGCAAAGATTTAAAAAACCATTCCAGAAGGAATTCATTCAAAATATGGGCTTTAATGATCCTCTTCCTTCTTTTCCATTCCTGAATATGATTAGAAATGTGAGTTGCCTTACCCTACTGAAAATTGGCCAAGAGTTCAGTCCTGGTGTCATAACAGACAGGTAACTGAAAGTGGTTTAAGAACATGATAGCCAAATCTCCAAAAGTGGAAAAAGTACCCCCAGTTAACTCAATATACCACTTAGCTGCATTTCTATTTAAGGTGCATTGAAATAACCTAAACCTAATCGAATCGTCAATCAGGGAGTTGGATGAACACCATAGATGGAAAGTGGTGATATGATCTGTCAAATCCTCTCCATTCTTCCCTTCTAAATTTGGAATTTCTGAAGGGAGTTTGGTGGGAATCAAAGGCCATCCTGGACTATACTGAATTGGATTGTTAGTCAATTTTGACAAATCTGGAAAGTTTAACGTTGCCAGAATTGGTAAGCGAGGAGAAGCTTGGGAATTCCATCCTCCATAGGAAGGATTCCCAACATTCTGAAAAGAATACCCTAGATTTTCTAAGGCACCGGGTTGCCAAATATTGTTTGTATAGAATGATGGGCCATAAAAAAATCCTTGTGACCCAACATTCAGATCAGGACCCCCCCCCCCCCAACATAGAGTTACTATAAACATGACTATTCCCCCCCACCGAGCTAGTGGACGGAGAGGAAACCCCTTGATAAGGGTTCCAAGAATTTTCAAATGGAGAAAAACCTAATAAGTACTCAATGAAGGGAAAGGAACATTCCGTTCCAGACCAGCGAGAAAATAATTCCCTGCTCCTAATGCTGTAAAATCAGGATTACAACCTATAAAGGTATTAGAACTTTGACCTCTAGACCATGGACTGAAACTTTGAGTCTGAGAAGAAAAAGGTAAAGATCCTAAGGAAGGGGTTGAATGAGGGATATGCCCACTTCTAAAGGGGAAACCTTGAAAATAAGTTGATCCAATAGCCATAGAGGGTATGGGTGTAGATGCAACTGAAGAAGTAGAAAAGGAGAAAGAAGGAATCCCACTAGTGGGTATTCCGAAAGAAAAGGGACCAGATTGTGAAGCAAGTGCTTGAGTGTGACCAGATCCAAACACAGTAGCACTAGAAGTGATAGTAGATATAGCAATAGTGCCCCCTCCTTCGACTGAAAGAGGGGTTTGAACACTTGCAGTGCTCACAGCCGAAGTTGTGTTCCCAGTCGTAGCCATCAAAAGGTGTGAATATGATGGATAAGGACTTTCAGGTCTCTAAGATTCTAGTCTGATGTATTGAATGATGAGGATAATTAGCAGTAAGAGGAGATGGGAAAGACTCATGAGGTTGAGGGACTTCCTCTACTTCTACTTCTTCTACCGAAAATAAAACTCTTAAGATGAGTGAGGCACTCCTCTCTGTACTGATACCAACACCGGAACCACCCACAAAAACAACAAGCCCTGACGGAGGATCTCTCTCCATTGCATCCAAAATAACCAGGTGAAACTCACCCTCCAAATTACTCCTACGCCTTCTTGAATAAGGCTCGACACTCGTGGGAGACAACCCACGTAGCCTTGATCAATGAGGCGATTGATCAACCACCTTAAGAGATTTATTTTAGGCTCAAAAAATATATGAAACTAAGCAATCTAGGAGTAAAGAGCACTCACTAAAAGTTCCTACGATACAGCCAAACAAACAATTCTCAGGTATTTCCGCTCCGGGTGATGAGGACCGAACACCAAATACAATAAAGTGAAATAATAGGACCTACTGAGAGTAGTCTTGGGTAATTACGACATTCTATAGAGGGTATGGGTGTAGATGCAACTGAATAAGTAGAAAAGGAGAAAGAAGGAATCCCACTAGTGGGTATTCCGAAAGAAAAGGGACCAGATTGTGAAGCAAGTGCTTGAGTGTGACCAGATCCAAACACAGTAGCACTAGAAGTGATAGTAGATATAGCAATAGTGCCCCCTCCTTCGACTGAAAGAGGGGTTTGAACACTTGCAGTGCTCACAGCCGAAGTTGTGTTCCCAGTCGTGGCCATCAAAAGGTGTGAATATGATGGATAAGGACTTTCAGGTCTCTAAGATTCTAGTCTGATGTATTGAATGATGAGGATAATTAGCAGTAAGAGGAGATGGGAAAGACTCATGAGGTTGAGGGACTTCCTCTACTTCTACTTCTTCTACCGAAAATAAAACTCTTAAGATGAGTGAGGCACTCCTCTCTGTACTGATACCAACACCGGAACCACCCACAAAAACAACAAGCCCTGACGGAGGATCTCTCTCCATTGCATCCAAAATAACCAGGTGAAACTCACCCTCCAAATTACTCCTACGCCTTCTTGAATAAGGCTCGACACTCGTGGGAGACAACCCACGTAGCCTTGATCAATGAGGCGATTGATCAACCACCTTAAGAGATTTATTTTAGGCTCAAAAAATATATGAAACTAAGCAATCTAGGAGTAAAGAGCACTCACTAAAAGTTCCTACGATACAGCCAAACAAACAATTCTCAAGTATTTCCGCTCCGGGTGATGAGGACCGAACACCAAATACAATAAAGTGAAATAATAGGACCTACTGAGAGTAGTCTTGGGTAATTACGACCTAGGCCTACTAGCGAAGGTAACATAAATAGTTATGATGACCTCCTAACAACAACCTTTGCCGGTGCAAGTACCCAAGCTTCACAAGGGCACCCTCCAGAAGTACTGATGGAAGTGATGCAACTTCTGCCTCAAATACCATAGGTATTCCCCCCCGCAGTCACCTCTGTGATCCCTAGGATAGGCAACTATGGGTACCAATCCGTATCGACAGCCGGGTGGAATACTCTTATGTCAATATTCAGCAAATAGGAGAGGGGGTATCTCTCTTCTCTGCCTGCACTATCCCTCGTGTTTGACTCTTTGGAGGGGAGCTTTCCCAGTCCACTTAACGGTATTGGATTTAGCTCATTAATAAACTTCTATGTTTAACAGTTTGAGCAGCCTTGGAGATTTTACTGTCCACTCACCTAATCCAAGGCCATACAACCTAGCTAGTTGGTGTATGATTAATGACAATAATACAAAAACTACTAGTTTCTTTTAATTATATCGCTTATTTTAGATTTGATGTTATTTAAGACAAGGGTGCATGGAAGTGAAAATGATGGTGCTTTTATGACATAGAAGAAACCAATGAAAACCAAACTACATGCAAATGCAATGATTTCCTTTCAATGAAGAGTGATTTCTACACAGGTTCTACGAAACTAATAAAAAAAAACTTTGTTTTCTTTTCAGATACTCACACTTCACAAGACTCAGAAAATTACGAAAAAAGACTAAAAAATTCTCAAATGCACTTAATGCAAACTACCAATGAAATGCAAACCCTGAGATGCTACCTCTAAAGAAGCAAAAAGAAGTCTCTAGAAAAACAAAGGTTCAATCACCTTTTGACAGACAACAAAGCTAGTTTCAAATCAGAACTCCTATATATAAAAATGCCAAAATGCACTTGAGAAAAAAGAGAGAAATCAAGAGCACACTTCCTTCCAAATAAAGTAAAAAACAAAAGACTAGAAACTGAACCAAAGCTTCAAAATATGAGAAGAGAACCATAAACAAAACTGAAAGCAAAAAACAATGAAGAACACAAAATGTTTTTGGGATTTTCGACTTATAAAAGCAAGAAAAGAGATTTCAAGTAGACAAATAAAAACTACCCAAGAACTGAATCAGCACACATGAATTCCAATCCAAGGCTTTCATAATATTCCCAATTAGCCCAAGCTAATGGGAATATACAATTTTGTTTCATTTTTTTGTTTCATGAATAAAATTGTAAAAGAGGATCAATAAAACTCCTAAACAATGAAATAAATCAATGCCACATGTGAACAAAGTTAAATCTGGGCTATTTACATAAACACACTTAGGTGTGAAAGGGGCTGGATCATTTGACCAAGTCAACCAGGACCAAATCAAGAATGTTTTCTAGATGCAGTGAACCTTCTAGATGCACAGCGCAGTTTTAGATGGAGGCTACACATGTGAAAGGAGCTAAATCATTGAGATGGTTTAGGGTTTGGCAAAGATCTCACACTTATAAAAGGAAGAGAGGACAACAAGAGAAGGTTGTTCATGGTATGATATTTAGGAATATATTTTTTATTTAGGCATATATCATTCTCTTGTTGATTAGCTGAGAATAATGCTGCTTAGCACTAGGGTGTTCGTGATCAAGGATCCCACCTCTTCCATTGAGTAGCTCTTGGAGGAGTCTTGCTGATCTTTTCCACTATCAGGAATTTGGCCAAGCTCATGTTCCAACTACAACACAGATCTTGTTGAGGGTTTGGTTTTCCTTGTAAGTTGCAGCAAGTGGAGGCTAGATCTACTCAGATCTAGGCCAATCTAGTGCCTCTTTTCAGTCGGAAAGCCTTCTATCCCCTTGAAGAGAGAGTATTAGACCTTTGGAGCTGCATTTTCAAATATTGGCATCAGACCAAACCATTACTAGAGCCTACAACATAGTTTCCTTTCCAGGACTATGTTGTTTGCAAGTTTACAGTTGCAGGGTGTTTTGACACACTTTTGGAGGAGAGATCTGTAGTGTTGGGGTTCTAACCTTCACTGTGGTGATCCATGGATTAAAGATATAATCCATGTTTTGTTCAGATATGATATGCTTATTATTGTATTTACTTTAGAAATTTATGAATATTACTATAGATCTGCAACTTAGATCTCAGATCTACTCTTTGTATGTCATGTTTTGCTCAAAACCCCAAGGGGAATTTGTAAAGGAGCTCTTCTACTGTACAGATCTGATATAGACCTAATATTTTGTACATAGATCTACCCCAGATATGAAGTGTAATATATATCTGCTAAAACTCTTTAAATTAATGCTGTAAAGCCTTTTTGTAGTCAATACATGTGTTGCAACACCTCTTTTTGAGGGATTTCTTCATATAAGTCTTCTATTATTATCTTGTACATTGTATATGCCACATTGTAAATATGATTTGATGATGTCCATGTAATTTTTGAGCCTCCATATTTGCCTCCTACTCTTACTCTGATAAACTGCATTATTTTCTGAGCAATATTGTTTTGTATTGCTGCAGTCCCTTCCTTGGGCATTTTTCAAGCCCTACTAGGTGTGGGAGGTCTGTTTACCTCACCTAGTTTGATTCGTTTCTGAGCTCCTCTTGGATTTTGGTCATAGATTTTCAGATATAAGGGATCCAAGCATTGATTTTGATTGCTGTAGCATACATTTTTGAAAAATGCGTTTTTCAGACATGTATTGTTGATAATCCCAATTCTGGGATATTATAGTGGTATCAAAGCAACCATCTTGGCACAGCCTATGCTTTGTTTTCTTAAGAAGCCAATATGTCTTCAGAATAATATGAGCCTCTCACTGAAAGAAAGAAGAGTTATTTAAAGATAAGACAGAATAAATTTGATTACACCAATGATGATCAAGACAAGGGTAAAGCCCCTGAATCTGGAAGTGATGTAGAAGGAAATGAATTTGCAAAGATATTTTTGAAAGCCATGCAAGATCTTGCTAGAGATATCAAAGGGATGAGATTGGATAGAATCAAGGAATCTCCCAGGAGAGTCCATCTTGGAGAAATCTCTGACATGTCTCATCACTGGAATGATCAACCAGTGAACCAGCCACAAGTTCCACAAGCTCAACAATGCTCCACCATGCCTACCTTTTTGGCTGTGGAAAATGAAGGGCCTTAAGAGTAGGCATCGCTTGAAGAATAATTTGAAGAATATGAGTCTCAAAATCAGAGATTCAAGGATCACTTGAGTTTTCAATAGTTTTGTCACCTTAAGGATAAAATAAGGCCAAGGCATCATCATAAAGATGGTGGATTCACTCATAATAATGATCGACATCACTATATGGGAAGATTATTTTTACCCAAGTTTGATGGGTCACCACTTGTTCTGCCAAAGCATGGGTAGAAAAACTGGACATCTACTTTCAGTTGAACAAGGTTCCAAAGATGGAAGCTATCAATATTGTAGCACTGCAATTTGAAGGTGAAGCACACAACTGGTGGTTCCATGGCTTGTCTACATTGGGTCATGCCAATGTGACTTCTTATTCTGAGTTCACTAGAAGAATGGTGGAAAGATTTGACAGGAAGGATCTAGAGGCACCTTTCATGAGCCTTGCAAAGTTGAAGCAATAATATAATACAGAGTCTTATATCTCTGAATTTTTAAGATTATCTATTATGGTTCCTAATTTATCTGTAGCAAGAAGGGTGTACATGTTCATCGATGGCCTAGATGAACCTCTTCATGGGTTGGTAAAATCTGCCAAGCCCACTACCCTGCATGATGCCATTGAGAGGGCTAGAGATCTTCAAGATGCCTTGCCAAAATAAAAGGCAAACTTCCAGCACAAGCCCTATTTTCCTTCTAAAGGAAAGGAAGAGAAAGTTGCTCCTTCAAAGGAGAGATCATACAAGAAGCCTTTTGATGATGAATTCCGGAGAGATCTAAGGAGAAAGAAGCTATTCTTCACTTGCTAAGAACCATGGGTTCCTGGACATAGATGTGCTACTAGTAAAGCACATTACATAGAGTTCTTCTCATATCTTGAAGAAGATGAAGATTATAAACCAAGAAGAGGTCACAACACTAACAATGTTAAAGGAGATCCAACAACATCAGGAGATGGGAATGGAGCCGTTGCTCCTATTGGAGGAACTCTTGCATATTTGAGAGGAGTACCTAAGTAATTGACCCTAAGAGTTCAAGGTTCAATCATGAATCAAAGGGTTTCTGTATTGGTTGACAGTGGGGCTACCCACAATTTCATTGATGCCCATATTGTGCAAAGGACGACAATACCCACTGATACTTTTGAGGGATTCTATGTTTTGGTCCCAAGAGATAGAACAATGCAATGCATGCATTATGTCCCATCGCTTTCAGTCACCATGGGATCCTACACTTTGGTGGATCACTTCTTCGTAATTGACAGACCAAACACCAATGTTATCTTGGGTGTTTAATGGTTGATTAAATTAGGGAAAGTCACCACTGATTGGGAGGCTTTACAAATGGAATGGGTGGAAAATAAGAGTGGTGAGCCTAAAATGATCAAATGCATGCATAATTACCCCTCACATAGAACTTCCACACAGAAAACAAAGATGGATTTGCGCAGTGGAAGCAAGGACCTCATTGTTCCATCTATTATGTTCATGAGATTTCTACATGGGACACTCTTATCTAGTGGCAAACCACCTGGGAGGCCACCTGATTCAGATCTTGTGGGGAAGTCCTAAGAAAATTTTTCTCCAAAATTAGACCCAGGAGGGATTGGAGCACTTGAAGACAAAGCCACAGCACTGGGAGGCTTGGGCAAGCACAAGAAGGAGGGAGATTTTTTTCTCTCATCATCATCACCCACCTTCATTTCTGATTCTGCGTTGTTGGAGGAGAAGAAGGGAAGGTGTGTCCTTCCAACATGTACCTTTTTCATAGGTAATGTCAAAGAGGAGATCAGCAACATGACAGATATTCTTGTTGATGCATCATTAGCGCTGTCATTGTTGGGGAGTGTAGATCTATACTGGAAATCCCAGCTGTTGGTGGATTATTCCAAATATATTCACACTTATATGATGCTTGATGACTCGCTGCATGAAGAGGGCTATCTAGTCCATGAGGGAGTCATCTATCATCATGCTAGGGTATTCTTTCCTAGAGCCTCCAAGCTCAAGGAGGGGATGCTATAAAGGGCCTACAAAGAGTTCTGTTTCATCCCTACCTATTCTATTAATATCTACAACACTATCATGGGATGCTTTGAATGGGAAGGCCTTGGAAGAGAGCTACATCAACATTTCCAAGAATGCATGAAATATGTGGAGTTGGGGCAGCCATATGACTCTATGAAGGAGTTATTTCAGCCATCTCTTCCTTCTTTGGAAAGAGGAGAAAGGTCCATGCACAACTCCATGTGTATGAGAGACATTGTTGGTGAAGGATCTGATCATGTAAATCAAGTTTCATTTTCTTATTTTTCATATTCTTTCACCATGTTTATGCAGGCCATGCCTCCAAGGAGGGGTAATGTATCATGTAAATCTCATGGAAAACATTGGGCCACTAACATTTCTGAAGTTGGCCACTCCATTGTTGTGTAAAGGGATATTTTCTTTCATGATGGGTGCTTTCCAAAGGCACCAAACATATCTCACACTTTCAGCCTTGGTGAGATGACATGTGCAGAAAGTAAGTGGTGGGGAAACCACTTACCACACCTTGATCTAATGTAGGCAGGAGAGGCACTACGTTGGTACCATATATGGGACTATGATCCACCTCCTCGTACTCAAATTTCTGTTTTCTTGTATGTAGTTCTACTCCCATACATTGATGATATACTTGTACTATTTATGGGCTTGTATGGAGGGAGGATGGGGAGCATATAAGTACCTCATGGGATGGAGATTCTCCATGTACCTTATGCTACATGTTTAAGGGAAAATGTTGGTTCAGCCATGTTTGTTTCATATGAGTTCTTGACTCCTTGTGGGATGGATTATGTACATCTCATAATGACTATGGAGGAACAATTCATGGAGGGGTGGATTGGTGAACACTTAGCTTATGAAGGAAGCCTGATCCTTGATCGTGTCACCAATGGAGGAGGAGAAGTGTTGCAACACTCACCCTATCAGTTGCTTGAGGAAAAGCAAAATTTTGGAGGGGAGGAATGTAATATTCCAAATTATCCCAAGCTAATGGGAATATACATTTTTGTTTCATTTTTCTGTTTCATGAATAAAATTGTAAAGGAGGATAAATAAAACTCCTAAAAAACAAAATAAATCAATTCCACATGTGAACAAAGTTAAATATAGGCTATTTACATAAGCACACTTAGGTGTGAAAGGGGCTGGATCATTTGACCAAGTCAACCAGGACCAAATAAAAAACAATTTCTAGATGCAGTGAACCTCCTAGATGCACAACGCAGTTTTAGATGGAGGCTACACATGTGAAAGGAGAAAAATCATTGAGATGGTTTAGGGTTTGGAAAAGATCTCACACTTATAAAAGGAAGAGGGGACAACAAGAGAAGGTTGTTCATGGTATGATATTTCATAATATATTTTCTATTTACGCATATATAATTCTCTTGCTATTTAGCTGAGAATAGTGCTGCTTAGCACTAAGGTGTTCTTGATCAGGGATCCCACATCTTCCATTGAGTAGCTCTTGGAGGAGTCTTGATGATCTTGTACACTATCAGGCATTTGGCCAAGCTCATCTTCCAACTACAATGAAGATCCTATTGACGGTTTGGTTTTCCTTGTAAGCTGCAACAAGTGGATGCTAGATCTACTCAGATCTAAACCAATATAGTGCCTCTTTTCACTGGGAAAGCCTTATATCCCCTTGACAAGAGAGTATTAGACCTTTGGAGCTGCATTTTCAGATCTTGGCATCAGGACAAACCAATACTAGAGCCTAAAACATAGTTTCCCTTCCAGAACCTTGTTATTTGCAAGTGTACAGTTGCAGGGAGCTTTGACACACTTTTGGAGGAGAGATCTCTAGTGTTGGGGTTCTGCCCTTCACTGTGGTGATCCATGGATTATAGATATAATCCATGTTCTGTTCAGATATGATCTGATTATTATTGTATTTACTTTAGAAATTTATGAATATTACTGCAGATATGCAACTTAGATCTCAGATCTACTCTTTGTATGTCATGTTTTGCTCAAAACCCCAAGGGGAATTTGTAAAGGAGCTCTTCTAGTGTACATATCTGATATATATCTAATATTTTGTACACGGATATACCCTAGATCTGAAGTGTAATATACAACTGTTGCAACTATTTAAAATAACATTGTAAAGCCTTTTTGCAGTCAATACATGTGTTGCAGCACCTCATTTTAAGGGATTTCTTCATATAAGTCTTCTATTTTTCTCTTGTACATTGTATAGGCCACATTGTAAATATGATTTGCTGATGTCCATGTAATTTTTGAGCCTCCATATTTCCTTCCTTCTCTTACTTTGATAAACTGTGTTATTTTCTGAGAAGTATTGTTTTGTATTGCTACAGTCCCTTCCTTGGGTATTTTTCAAGCCATAGTAGGTGTGGGAGGCCTGTTTACCTCACCTAGTTTGATTTCTTTCTAAAATCCTCTTGGATTTTGGTCTTATATTGTCAGATCTAAGGGATCCAAGGGCTGATTTTGATTGTTGTAGCACACATTTCTAAAAAATGCATTTTTCAGACATGTATTGCTGACAGTCCCAATTATGGGATATTACATCTTCAAAGGACTCAAGACAACCGTGCTAATTTCATAGAGGGACCTATAAAAGCAACAAGATGCAAGAAAATCAATTAATCAACTCAGTATAATAGCATAATCTTGTAGCAAACAACAACTCCAAAAAATAAAAAAAGAGATCTTTCAAAATTCGCAACAAGACAAGTCTACGAAATCAAGAAAACCAAACAACACCAAGAAAGAAAAAATAAAATGCGAAGCAATGCATAAGGCCAGGAAGAGGAGATGAGTAAAAACTTATTGTTCTGAATGTTCAGGAAAACCAAGAATATTCAGGGAAAGATCTTGGTGCTCAAGCCACGATTACAAACACACAAAACAAGGATTTCACCAAATGGTTAGGTTTTCATATAAGCAAGAGAGAAACATATACAAAATAACTATGAAGAAAGTCTAGAGGCCTTCAAGATACTACATAAATAACTCAACACATACATACAAGACCATAGGGGCTAGAAATTAAAATTTTCAAATTTTACCAGGCATATGCGCTTTTTCAGCGAGCAAGAAGCGTGCATATGCGACTGTAACAAAGTAAAATCATGTATACATGGGTACCTTTGCAAAAGATAGCATGTATACATGACCATGTAAAGAAAAAACTACGTATGGAAATAAAGATAAGGAAAAAAGAAATTCAAGCCTGATCAAGAGACCAGGTCTTCTGTCTGACTGAAAAAGACTTGTTAGATTGCAAAAAGTGATACAAACTATTGGGAACCTACAAGACAGATGAAAAAACCCAAATGGGAAATCACAAGAATGTGATCCCCAGTGGAGTTGCCATTTCTGTTTCGGGAAATAATACCCTAAAGGTCTTGGGTTGAAAACCTTCATAGATCAGGGGCATGTCATTCAAGAAGGACTCACTTAACCAACCTTTATACTGAAAACTAGATACTATTGGCTGTAGAACTTACCCGAAAGTCCCTCGGTTGATGTAGATCCCACAGGGTGCAAACCCCCTGCAACACTTTGTGCTCCAAAACCTGTAAATCCACAAAGAACGAACACAAAAACCTAGCTGTACAACATATATAGTTCCTAGATTTTAGTGAAGACCATGTATAATATCATACAAACAATTTCAAATGTTCAATTAATGATTATTACACATATATAAAGAATCATAAACACGTAAACATCAGGAACAAGATGGCTCTTCTTATTATGAATGACACGTACAGTAATCAAAATGTGGAGGTATCATCTGAATCCTGCCATGGCCTTCGAGCATACCGTCCTCTGGATCCGTCCAGCCCTAGCCTCCCAAGAATTCTTCCAAGATGTGTGCACAAGAAATGTCATATAGGGTGATGAAAATCTAAAGGAAACAAGGGTTTCTGAGTATACCTGGGAAATGCAGGAGGCATGGGAATATCAGACTTGAATAGGGCTCCAACAGAGTATAATATCTATATCTTTTCTCTCTCCCTTGAACCATTCCTTTGATGGGATTTTATACTCCCTCAAATTAGTTTCTGCAATTAAGAACAGTTAGGCCACGGGTTGGGGTGGTTAAATTATTGGAATAACCATCAAACCCACCTCAATAATAAGGAATATATATATTTTTTATTAATTAAAAAGGTATACGTAGATATTTATGAATGGACTCGTGTGTATACGCGGAAAATTCTAGGCAGAGTTGTGTATGGGTTTTAAGATACTGTTTTTTGAGAAAATGTTCAAGACTGGGTGAAAGGGTGCCCAAGGCCAAAGTGTAAATCATCAAGGACATGAAGGTGACAAATGACACTATAACATCCATTTCGTTAGCAGATCTTTTCATTTTCCAGTCATCACCCAATATGGAGGTATATGCCACAGTTATGACATGTATTTCTTTTATTTGGTGAGATGATGCTTTTATTGTTGAGTTCCCTAATTACCATTATGTTGAGGGATACTTGCTTGCCACATCATGTGAAATTTTTTTATTAGCTTATCATGTTGAAGGAGGGCCCATTTGAGTGAGAATTCCTATAAGGAGAGCGTCTCATGGAGAGACATGTGAATTAGGTTGAGCATATTTGTCCTTGTAATGACAAAGAAAATACCATGTACATCATCATCATTTACAACATTAAATGAAGCAAACTCCACTCTCTTAACACCAGGCCTGGAGATGTAACCCACACTAGATGAAATTCGTTATCAATGTGTTTTTTGCTCATGGTTTGATGGTTTTTGTTATGTTTAATATTCTTTAAATCATGAAAATGTGGTTTCTTTATACTCTTTCATATAAAATTATGCTAACATCACATAAGTAAAATATCTTGGTTAATTTTGGTATCTGAAGAGATCCACATCAATATTCCTGAAAACATAGAGGGTGAATTTTTTTGTTTTTCATCTTCCCCTCTTTACAATTCATCAGATCATGAGGATGCCTCCATTTGTGATCTTGAACTTTCTGATCGTGGTTTTCGTGACCTTTTCATTAATTCATTTGGTCACGATTATGATTCGCCCACTCTTGATTTTTCAAAGCCACTGATATTTGATGATCTACCTTCTGATGAGTTTGAAATTCTCGAGGTTGTCAAGGCACTTTAGCCAAAGCTGATGGTTATGTATGGTTCTCGTAGTCTTGAGGTCATTTCCACTTCCAATTAGAATAGTGTTGAATCTTTTGGAGCTCCAGCTCCTCATCACTCTATTGCACCTATTGAAATAAACTTGTCTTACAATTCTTGCATCCTTCACTTGTATTACATGATCCTATTGCTCAGTCATTGGAGGACTCGCACATGGTGAGCTCGATGGAAAAATGAAGGTTTTATTATCTCTTTATGTTTTCCCTTTTTCATAGTTTTAGATTTTTTTATTGCATGTATACGAGTAACAGTGTGTTTGAACACCATGTTGCATCCACATAATTCCTTTCATGTGCTTTTCGTTCATTATTTTCTTCGTACACTTTCAAACTTCGAACGTTCTATTTTATATTTCCTTATCTTTTTTTTTTACTGTTATTCTTGAATATATTTTTTGACATGCATTCCCTCACCTACATAGGCCACCCAATGCGTCTGTGGCTGCATTGGAAGTATCAATGCACATGTGTTTGGCCTATGCTCAGTTTAGGTTAGGAGTAGGAGTCGTTTTTTATTTTCTTAGTTCTTTACTTCAATTTGCTTTACTTTGAATTTATTTCCAGTCCACTTCTTTCCTTTTTTTTCATTTCTTTTTAGTTATAGGATAGCTTTCGCATGAGACCATGTTTGGCTTATGAAGCAAGCATGGTGAAACCCAAGAGGAAGTTGTGCTACTATCAACACTTGGTTTCCTGTCTATTCTATCTCTTTGTTTAAATATCACATTCTTTTAGTTAATGATACTCTGACGGAAAATACGTTCCTTCTTGGAGAAAATCTTAGTGAAATCATGATGTTTGAATTTTAGCTAGTACCTCCTAGTCTATTAAGTTTTATATTTTCGGTTAATCCTTGTCAACCTAGTCGATTAGAGTAAGGAGGGGATGAAAACCTTAACAAGTATGTCAGAGGTATATATAAACATACTTCTTTGAAGGAAAAACCTCTTCTTCTCTCAATAAGTCGGGATCCCTCTTCCACCCCATGAAATACATAAGTGCCTATGCATAGTTCTATGAAAAATGAAAAAAACAAAAAAATAAATAAAGGGCGAAAGAAGAGAAAGGATTCCTATGTAGAGAGGTGAAGCAAGAAACTCCGTCAATGTATTTTCTAGGCTCGCCAGTAGTGGAGCAATGTTTGTGTTCCTAAAGTGACACCTTCGGGGTATTTTCCAAGCCTGCTGGTAGCGGAGAAACACTAGAGATGAAAATTAACTTTCTAACAATTTCTTTACTTGTGCATACTCCTCATTCCCAATCAAAACAAATCAGTTTGAATTAGCTTGGTTAGTGTGTCACTGATAAATATAATATAAGGGAAAACATCTTTAACTCTAACTAAGTGAGTTATGGAAGGGTTAGACCAATTTTGTGCTAGGCAAGATTCATTCAGAGAGCTGAAGTTCTACAAGTGTGTTGTTAGTATTGTAGCAGCTAAAACCACCTTCGAAATTTTTTCCTATGCTTAGATTTTTGAGCCTAACCTTCTACTCACAAGAGCTTATCTTGCACTGCTATCAAGTATCCATGCTTTTCTTGAGACTTGTCCTTTTATTTATGCTTGTTTTCACACTTAGATAATATTTCTAAGTCAGAAGCTAACCTCTTGACTTTTTCGCACATCAGTTTTGGGCTTACCTACAGAAACTGCACAATCCTTGAGGGAAATAAAATTTGATGATTGGAATTACGTGGTTCAGACTAGAATTCAACCTTGAGCTCATAAACTACACATTCATGGATGGAATCCCAACACTAAGCCCAGAAATTGTGCAATCCCTCACTTAGTGCAGAAACTACTCAGTGCATTGAGCCAAAAAGTTACCCGGTTCCCCATAATTTTGCAATATTTCCCCGCAGTCATATGCATGGAAATTTTTTCCAAAAAATTAAAAAAAGCTAAAAAATGAAAAAGCATCCCTAAAAAATAGGAATCTATTTTAGTATCTCAATGAGGCATGTTGGGGTTCCCATGTTTTGGCAAGGTTGGCAATACCAAAAGATGAGACAACATCAAACCACTTTCAGACCCTAGGATCTAGCCCTCCAGGGTCCAAAGAGGGATCTCTCTATGATTGTCAAAGGTATATGCCTTTGAAGCTCAAAGTTAAGGTGTTAGGGTATTTATAAGGCTCGGAGTTTGCTTGTTTAATTGTATGTTTGGTTGCTGAGAATCAGGAAAGAAGGGTTCAATATGAGACAAGGATGAGCAAAGAGGATTTTAGGCAAAGGAGAGATATTCTAGGAAACATTGAAGACCATTGGGAAATGGAGTCAGGAAAGGTTTTACTTGCTGTTCAATATGCAGGCTTTCAGTTGGGCTAGTCATCTAAAACATTGGATCTTAAAGATGATAATGTGGTAGGATAGGCAAGAGGGAAGGCGAGAGCAAGGAAACATTAAAGATTCAGAATACAAAGTTGAAAACCTGAGATCAGAGAGAGACTTTGAACTCTCAATGCTTCGGCCTCCAGCTTGAGGGATCTTAGAAAAAGTTCAATTAACTGAAAAGGATCCTAGTGAGATAAGGACAGAATTTTGGACCTCCCAGTGTTCCCAATTCATTCAATTAAACCTCAACAAGAACATCTGAAACACTAACCTCAATAATTCATACATCAGCTAGCAGGCAATGACATCCACTACACTGGTTAAATTAATTGAAATCAATCCTCAGCTACACAAAAAGCAGAAAAACATAAAAGGCAAGGAGAGCAGAAACATAGGGTACCTAGCAAGGGTAAATCCTATGCCAAATTTCTGATGCAAGCCGGTAGAAATGTAATGAAATGAAATAAACACAGAGATAGAAAAACATCACTAGCTGCTTTAGATTAGGATCCAAAGAAATGTGCTTGTCATATTAAAAGCAACACCAGTCAAATACAACATTGCCAACAGCTTGAAAGTTCAGTCTGAATACATCTTCCTCAGCCTATCTTACAATTTTACACAGAGAACATGTCTTAAAGGAAACAGCTTGCAATTATCTAATAATCGATCAACAACCTTTAAAATGAGTTTCCTTCTGATTTTATAGCTGAAAGATGAGCGGAGGAGGTAGGTGAAACACTAAATGAAACATTAAAACTCAGAAAAGAAAGAGGGCTGAAGCCCATTCTTTTTTAACTCCTGTGCATTTATCTCTGGCATTCTTTGGGTGAACGAATGATCTTCTTCAGGCTTCCCTTTACTCTAGTATGGCTCTGATGCACTCTGGTTTACAGTACTCCATAGTACCTTTGGTGAATAAACAAAAAAGGAAAATAAATGACCGTGAAGTGCGCCATGCTGCATAACAAATGCTCTGATATCTCAGGACTGTGGTCAAGGCTGAATGTTATTCAGGAACATGGTACATAGAGGAAACAATATGGGCGATTTATCCTTTCATAGGTAGGGATGTTCTACTGATGTAGTTACCCTGATGGCATAGTTTTATGTGCGCTGGGCCTTCTAAGAGATCCATGATGTCTTTGATCTGGTACTCTGCTTTGAAATACTCGGATTAAGGCTCAAAATCTTCCATTACGGGCCTTAAACACTCTGTTTTATCCACTGATACTCTCTGTCGCTTCCACGATTGCCTCTGACTGTGAAAACAACGCTTTAATGGCTCTGGGGAAGTTAAACAGGTTTTAACCCTGCTCCTTTAATGAAATTCTTGTCGGTATACCTTCCCAGGCCCTTCTCCATAATTTCAGTTCTTGAAAATGGTCCTTTCCTGAGTTCTCTGTCACTGTAACAGAGACTGAATCATGGCGGTTTTTTGCCGCCTGATAACCCTGCAAAACATGAAAACCTGTTATGAAATCCATGCATGGAGGTGGTGGATGTAGGGGATTCAAGAGGATGGAGGCATGGTGGTGATAAAATGGTGAAGAAATGGTGAAAAATGCGTAAATGCGGCGTAAACTATGACCTATAGGGTTATGGTGGAGAAATGCGCGTGGACCGTTAGATCATGGTCTGGTGATGAAGATTGACGGTGGAGATTAATCCGTGGAATGACGTATGAAGTTGGGCGGAATGGATATGAAACATTAAACTTTAATGCATATCACTAAAGTTTGGATATAAGCGTAAATACAAAGAAATGGATTGAAATACAATGAAAATGATCGTATGCAGTGGGACTCGGCATGGGTGGAGGGCGATTCATTTTGGACCGTTGATCTCGGATCAATGGACATATGAGATTAGATTGGGGAATTGCAATCGCAAAGGGCGATGAGTGGTATCGATTGGAAATCACGATTGCGATTAGAGCGACGATGCGATTATGCGATGGCCGTTGGATCAACAAGGAGATCGAAGGTGGAGATCTGATCGGAGGGGTGAAAGGGAAAGAACGATGGGACGTGATGCGATAAGATATGGGCCATTTATTTCCGAACGGATGGACGACTGTGATTTAGTCGGTAAATCGCAATCAGGGGGAACAAGTGTGACACATTACAAAAGTTCTGATTGCGATGGGGTGGGAAGTACGATGGCCGTCGGATCGTGGATTAAACAGATGGTCGGGATTGGATCAGGATAATTGAAATCACAAAGGATGGACAGTGACTGTGATTAAAAAATGCAATTGCGATTGGAGCAGGCGAGTGAGGGCCGTAGGATCTGGAAGGGGATGGACGACTGTGATTTGTTCAGGATATCGCAATCGCAAAGAACAGAGGGGTGGCACGGCGAGACTTGCGATTGCGATTAGCGCCCAACCGTCGGATTAGAAAAGTAGATCGATGGTATAGAATACATCGCGGGTCTTCATAACATAACCCAATCGCATTGGAAAATTTCAATGTTACAAAGGGATCTGCCCGCCCGACAACTCCGATTGCGATTGGCGCCCAAGACTTAAGCGCTTGGTCTTGGCGCTAGGGGCACATGGGGAAGTGGTTTGCAGGGCTAGCGAAAAAGGGGCTAGGCCTTATTATAAGGTGAAAAGTGGGTTTTAGGGCCCTTTTTAATGAATTTTAAGATTGGGAAAGGGTAATGGTAAGGGAAAAAAAAGGAATTTGGCCAAACAAAGGGTAAGGGTAAAATTTAAAGGGGATTTTGGGGAGACTTAGGAGGACTAAGGGAGAAATTTTGGGATGGAAAGGGGTCTTTGAAAAGAGGAAAAAAGGGGTAAAATGGGACATTCTACAGGGATACAAGGGCAAGTAAAGGCCTTTCGGAGCACAATTTTCTACAATCAGTGAGGCTTATTGACTTCGAGAACAACAGAGGGAAACGGTCAAAGGGCAGGGAACGTGAAAGGCTTCAAGGATGATGTGTTTTAAAGAGAAATGCATTCCTTGAAGGCTCATAAAACAAATTAGCCCCTTGCTTTCTTGTCAAGGAATTTATAAGGGACTAACAAGGCACATTAGCTATTTTTAGAAACTTCCGCCAAGTGTCGCTTTTTCCTTGATTTGAGGCATGCACTTCATAAACCCTAATTTTCTTAAATCTATTTAATTGATGCCCATAGAGATAATTTTCACATTTTATCTTAGAGCTATAGCATTACCAAGGAGATTAAGGAACCTTCGGTGCGATCATCGTCACTTTTCCGGGTGATTTTCACTTTTATCGCCTTTTTCGCTTTTTGTCGTTTTTATTATGTGAGTGCTATTTTGCTTATTTCTCTTCATGCATGTTGGAATTTTAACGTTTTAGATTTTCAAAGTGTTGTTTCAAGTTTTTGTTTTCCTTTCACAAGTGTCGCATCGATTTCTTTTTTTTTGCACCGATGGTCACTGTTGCGGTGACTCTCCTCACCGATTTTATTTTCTTCTTGTTTATTCAGTTTCAACACTTGATCTTCACTGATTCATTCATACTTAGTCATATATTCACTCAAGATCACATCATCACTTAAATATGTTAATTTTTCATACTTCCATTGGGCATATTTTCACTTTCCTTGGCTGGTTTTCACTTTTCCCAGCTGGGCACTGTGTAATCCTAAGGCTCAAGATAAGAGCTTGACATCTGGAACTGCACAATGTAGTACATGTTATCCCAACTATGCATTGCGTAGTTCCAGTTTTCAACCTAATTCACAATGAAAAGTCTCTCCTAGTCTACTACCCAGGCTGAAATGCACATTTTGCAGTCTCAAGCCTCAACTTCATCCTTGGTTGCTGGGACTACACAATGCACAGTTCCCACATGCAGCTAATCCCTCTTGCTATTGAAAATTACACAATCCTTCTCTTTAATTTTTCATTTTCTTCTTGATCATGCTTTGAATGTAACTTTTCTAAAGACTGATGTAATTTGCTTCCCATGAGTGTCTTTTTTTTCCCACAGGTACCATAGTTGTTAAGCATTTCTCTCCAACAGTAATTATTACCATGGAACCAAAGAGAGCTGCTTCAAAAGAGACCACTGAAAGAAGTACTAGGGAGGAAGTTGAGAAAACGCTAGTTAACTTGCCAGTATATGCAGAAACTCAATTTTTTATAGAAAATGAGTCAACATTAACATGGTAGATGGCTAAAGATGCCTTTTCAAAGGACTTCGAGGTAGATCTAGAAGACCGACAAGTATATCTCAGTGTTTAGTGGTTAGGATTATACATGGTTTCATGTAGATATCCAACCTTCTCATGTACATATGTCATTAGTTGGATTGTTTCACATAATGATCCACTATTAGGCTTGAGGCCAAGCTCTAATTTCAATTGTAGCACTGATCCATTGAGGGTTTTGCTACTCTTGCAAGTTGCAGCAAGTGGGAGTCTAGATCTGCATAGATCTAGTGTATTTTGGGAGCCTCTTCTCATGGAGTGTGTCTTTTAACCTCATGGAAGAGTGCCTCTTTTGTTTTTACTTCAGATCTGCAATTTTTCAGTGGCTATCTATGTAAATTCAGCTACAACACTATTCCTATTGATGGACTATGTTATTTTGGTGTGAGGATCTTCATGGTGTTTTGCTCATAGTTTAGGTCAAAGATCTTTAGTGCTGGGCTTTGCCTTCCACTTGGTGATCCATGGATTAGCTTGCTGATCCATGTTATATTTAGATCTAATCCATTGCAATGAAATGTTATATTCAGAAATTTACTGCAGCATTTTACAAATCTGCAACTTGTTTCTCATATCTACTCTTATTCATGCATGATTTGGTCAAAACCCCAAGAGGATATTGTTAAGAAAACTATCTAGTTTCCAGATCTGAAATAGATCTGATGTTTTGTCCACAGATTTGTACTAGATCTGAGTTTTAATATGCAGCTACTACATCTCCTGAAAATAACGCTGTTGAGCCATTTCTGCTGATATATACATGTTGTAGCTCTCTTTTCTGAAGATATATTGCTCTCTTGTCTCATGTAATCTACTGTATATTGAAAGGGCTTCACTTTAATTTTGATTTGCTATTGTAATTTCATTTATTAATAATATATGATGGCCTCCTACTCATATGGACCAATACTACATTATTTTTTAGGCAGTTTGTTGTGCATAGCTGCAGCCCCTCTTGTAGGGTGTTTTTCAGCTAGACTAGGTTGTGGGAGACCTGTTTACCACACCTAGTTTGATTGTTTTTTGCTCCCCTTCTGGATATAGACCCCAGATATGCTGATATAAGGGATCCAAGGGCTGAAAACTCATTTATATACATAAATCTCCCAAGGAGTGCGTTATTTTTCTAGGCCTGCTGTGCAATCCCAATTTGGGAACATTACAATGGTATCAAAGCTCCTTTCTTGGCACAACCTGTGCTTGCCTTGGAGCACCAGTTATGCTAAATTCAAAAGAATATTATCCTCTTACTAAGAGGGAGAAGAGATACTAGAATATAAGTCATAAAAAGTATGACTACACTACTGATGATCCTGACAAGGGTCAAGACAAGGGGAAAGCCCTTGAAACTACCAGTGAAAAATAAGGAGAAGAGTTTGCAAGAACTCTGTTAGTGGCCATGCAAGATCTGGCCAAGGAGATCAAGGAGATGAGGGTGGACAGAATGAGGGAGTCTCTTGGGAGATTTCATCAAGGAGAAAGCTCTGACATGTCTCATCATGGGACTGGTCAACCTGTGAACCTACCATAAGCTCCAAAAGCCTCACAATGCTCCACTATGCCTACCTTCTTGGCTATGGAGAATGAAGGACTACAAGAGAAAACCTCCCTTGAAGGTTACTTTGTGGTGTATGACTCTCAGAGTTAGAGATTCAAGGATAACTTGAGTTTCCAAGACTTTTTCCATCTCAAGGACCGAAGGAGACCAGTAGTATAGAGATGGTGGATTATTTCATGGTAGACACCATACTATGGGCAGATTCTTTTTGCACAATTTTTATGGATCATCCTCCATTTCTGCCAAGGCATGGGTAGAAAAGCTGGATATCTATTTCCAGCTGAACAAAGTCGCTGAAGTTGAGACCATCAAGATTGCAGCGCTGCACTTTGAAGGTGAAGCACACAATTGGTGGTTCCATGGATTTTCTACATTAGGACACATCAACGTGACTACCTATGCTGAGTTTACTAGAATACTGGTGGAGAGGTTTGACAGGAAGGATCCTGAAGCACCCTTCATAAGCCTTGCAAAACTAAAGCAATCAGGAGATGCAGAGACTTATATCTCTGAGTTTTTAAGATTATCAATCATGGTCCCTAATATATCTGTAGCAAGGAGAGTCTACATGTTCATTGATGGCTTGGAGGAACCCTTGCATGGATTGGTTAAATCGACCAAGCCCATCACTTTGAATGATGCCATCAAGAGAGCTAGAGATCTCCAATATTCCTTGCCAAAAGCAAAGGCAAATTTCCAAAGCAAGGCCCCTCACTTTTCTAAGGGGAAAGAAGGAAAAGCTA
The DNA here is from genome assembly GCA_034641835.2 of Pinus albicaulis. Taxonomy (NCBI): domain Eukaryota; kingdom Viridiplantae; phylum Streptophyta; class Pinopsida; order Pinales; family Pinaceae; genus Pinus; species Pinus albicaulis. The sequence continues at coordinate 135,174 of JAXQQM020091813.1, forward strand.
CTCCTCCCAAGGAGAGCTCTTTGAAGAAACCTCTTGATATTGATCTCGTGAGGGAATTGAGGAAGAAGAAGTTGTGCTTCACTTTCCAAGAGTCATGGGTGCCCGGACATAGGTGTGATGCTGGAAGAGCACACTACATAGAAGTATTCTCTGATTTGGAGGAAGAAGATGATGTTGAGGAACCTAGGAAGGGTCACAGTGCTGATGAGGAGGAGGAAGAACAAACACCCACCAGAGATGGGAAGGGAGCCTTTTCTCCAACCAGTGGGACTCTTGCCTCTTTGAGAGGAGTACCTAAGTACTTGATCCTAAGAGTACAAGTTTTAGTTATGAATCAGAGAGTATCTATACTGATTGACAGTGGGGCAACCCACAACTTTATTGATGCTCACCTTGTGCAAAATAGGGGAATCCCTACTGATAATTTTGAGGGATTTTCTGTCTTGGTTCTGGGAGATAGGACCATGCAGTGCATGCAATATGTTCCATCAATCTCTGTCAATATGGGATCCTACATCCTGGTGGATCATTTCTTTGTGGTTGACATACCAGACACCAACATCATCTTGGGTTTCCAATGGTTGATTACCTCGGGGAAGGTTACCACTAATTGGAAATATTTTCAAATGGAGTGGGTGGACTTGAAGAGTGGGAAACCACAAATGATCCAAGGCATGCACACTTATCCTTCACATAATGTTTCCACACAAATAACAGAGATAGATTTGCACTATGGAAGCAGGGATCTCACAGTCCCTTCTCTCATGTTCATGAGGATGTTGCAAGGGACATTCTTATCTTATGGAAAGCCACCTAGAATTCCATCAGATTCAGATCTTGTGGGGGAAGCCTCACAAAGTACTACTCCAAATCTAAATCCAGGAAGGATTGGAGCAATAGAAGACCAAGCTACAACATTGTGGGAGGAGAAGAATGGGAGGATCAACCTTCCAACAAACCACTTTGGCATGTGTAATGTCAAAAAGACAATCAACAACAAGACAAGCACTCCCATGGATGAATCAATAGTGCTATCATTGTTGAGTAGTGTGGATCTTTATTGGAAATCTCAACTTCTTGTGGAGTATTCCAAAGATCTCCACATAGGTGTGATATTAGATGGCATGCATCAAAGAGATGGATACTTGGTCCAAGGAGGGGTAATCTATTATCATGGTAATGTCTTTTTGGCTAGAGCTTCCAAGCTCAAGCAGAAGATCCTACAAGGAGCATATGAAGAATTCTTCCTCGGCCATATGTGTTCAATGAAGATCTATTCCCTGATCATGAAGAGTTTTGATTGGGAAGGCATCAGAGAGGACTTACATCAACACTTTCAAGAGTGCAATATATATGGAGGATTGGGGCAACCAATGGACTCTTTGCAAGAGTCATTTCATCCATCTCTTCCTTTGCTTGAGAAGGAGGGAATGTTCATGCACAATTCCATGTGTGAGAAGGACTATGATGGTAAAGGGTTTGATCATGGTAAACAAGTTGTATTTTCTGACCTATTACATTCCTTTGCCATGTTTTTGCAGCATGGGACTCCTAAAGGGAGTGAGAGATCATATGGATCTCATAGTTTGTTGGGGGCCAATGAAAATTCTAAACTTGGCCACTCCCTTGATGTCCAAAGGGAGATTGCTTTTCATGATGGGTGCTTCCCAAAGGCACCAAACTTATGTAACACCTTCAATCATGTAAAGGTGACTTAAGCAGCAAGAGTGTGGTGGGAATGCCACTTACCACACCAGGATCTAATGAAGACAAGAGGTGCACTGCGCTGGCATCTCATGTGGGATTTTGACCCACCTCCTCAAGTTCAGATTTCAGTTTGCATCTATGTAGTCTTGCTTCCATACATTGATAATATAGTTGTATTGTTTATGGGGTTGTATGGACAAAGGATGGGTAGTGTGTATGTACCACATGGGTTGGAACTTCAACTTGTACTTCATGATACATGTTTTAGATGTAGCATTTCTCCACCCATGTTTATTTCTGTTGATTTTTTCACTCCGGAGGGGATGGACTATGCACATATTATGTTGGCCTTGGGGGAGAAATTCATGATGCTTTGGCTTGCTGAGTATTTGGGTTATGATGGAGGTTTGATCCTTGATGATGCCAAAAATGGAGGAGAATAACTACAACTCTTACCCTATCAGTTGCTTGAGGACAAGCAACATTTTGGAGGGGAGGACTGTAATGTTCCTACTTAGCCTAAGATAAGAGGAACATTAATTTTTGGTTTTATTTTCTATTGCATGCATAAATGAATAAAGGACGACATGTAAAACTCTTAAGTAGACTAAATAAATCAATGCCCATGTAAACACAGTTAAATCAGGGCCATGTAAATGACCACTTGCAGGTGTGAAAGGGGTTTGAGCCGTGAGACTAGGTCAACCTTGACCAAATCCACAACGTTGTCTAGATTCAATGCATCTCCTAAAGGGAAAGTGCAGTTTTAGAAGGAGGCCCCTCATGTGAAAAGAGATAACTCATCAAGGTGGTTTAGGTTTTGCAAAGGCTCTCATCTTATAAAAGGAAAGGGAAGGCAGCAAGAGTTGGTTGTTGATTGATCATATTCATGAGTATTTTGTTTGCTTACACAAATACTATTCTCTGATGTTTAGTGGAGAATTGTTCTTGGAATTCCTATGCAGGGATTTCACCTCTTCCTTTGAGGATTATTGAAGGAGTATTTTGTTGAATTGATCCACTATTAGGCTTGAGGCCAAGCTCTACTTTCAATTGCAACACTGATCCATTTAGGGTTTTTCTTCTCTTGCAAGCTGCAACAAGTGGGAGTCTAGATCTGCAGAGATCTAGTGTATTTTGGGAGCCTCTTCTCATGGAGTGTGTCTTTTAACCTCATGGAAGAGTGCCTCTTTTGTTTTTACTTTAGATCTACAATTTTGCAGTGGATATCTATGTAACTTGAGCTACAATACTATTCCTATTGATGGACTGCGTTATTTTGGTGTGAGGCTCTTCATGGTGTTTTTCTCATAGTTTAGGTCAGAGATCTCTAGTACTGGGCTTTGCCTTCCACTTGGTGATCCATGGATTAGCTTGATGATCCATGTTTTGCTTAGATCTGATCCATTGTAATGAAATGTTATATTTAGAAATTTACTGCAGCATTTTACAGATCTGCAACTTGTTTCTCAGATCTACTCTTATTCATGCATGATTTGGTCAAAACCCCAAGGGGATCTTGTAAAGAAAACTATCTGGTTTCCAGATCTAAAATAGATCTGATTTTTTGTCCATAGATCTTTCCTAGATCTGAGTTGTAATATGCAGCTGCTACAACTTCTGAAAATAACGTTTTTGAGCCATTTCTGCTGATATGTACATGTTGTAGCTCTCTTTTCTGAAGATATATTGCTCTCTTGTCTCATGTAATCTACTGTATATTGAAAGGGCTTCACTTTACTTCTTATTTTCTGTTGTAATTTCATTTATTAATCATATATTATGGCCTCCTACTCATATGGACCAAGAATGCATTATTCTTGAGGTAGTTTGTTGTGCATAGCTTCATGCCCTCTTGTAGGGTGTTTTTCATCTAGACTAGGTTGTGGGAGACCTGTTTACCACACCTAGTTTGATTTTTTTTTGCTCCCCTTCTAGATCTAGACCCTAGATCTGCTGATCTAAGGGATCCAAGGGCTAAAAACTCATTTCTGTACATAAATATCCCAAGGAGTGCGTTATTCTTCTAGGCCTGCTGTGCAATCCCAATTTGGGAACATCTCAGACTCCAAATCCTACGAGCCGAACAATATATCTTGGATTTAATAGGCCACTCCACAGATAACAACAAATCTATAAGCAACAAAAGTAGAAGGAAACCTCTCAGTACAAGACAAGGGAAAGAGAAAGGTTGTTGATAATTCAGAGGAAGAAAAAATATTGAAGTTGAAAGTTGATACAATCCTCACAGAAGGAACTTTGGCATCAAAAGGAAAGAGGAACCAGAGGATACAAAGAGTAGAGAAGAGGAAGAGATAAAATAAGAGATCGGAGGAAGCATAATTGAGAGTGAAAAAAGTAGAATAAGAACCGAGGAAGAACGTGAGAAAAGGAGAAAAAAACATGAGGAGAAGCTGAAGTAGGAAGAAGAAGCAAGTCAAGGCACCATAGTAGAAGAAAAAACACTACTACAGGTGGAAGAGAAAGAAATAGACTAGCCGGTAGTAGAGGAAGAGGGTGAGAAGATGCATGATTGACAGATTGCTTAAAATATTGAGGACTTAATTAAAGTTTCAGACATGGATTTGGAACCAGAGTCATAGGATGAAGATGCTGACCTGATGCCTAGTGCACCATAGGTCATCATTGAGTCTCCAGCACCTCCAACCACAAATTTAGCATCAAGAGAGGAAAGGAACATACTTCCACTTGAAGATGATATAGTAATGGATGTGTACAATCTTTTGTATGATGGACTCCAAAAGAGGATTGTACAATAACAGAGAAAGAATTTTCTGGATGATCATGCGTCACCTGCATTTATTAGAGAAAGGCTGATAGTGGCATACATGACCAGAAGGAATCCAAATGCCATTGCCAAAGCCAACATGGCCTTCACGGGTGCAGCAAGATCAAAGACTTAGTATTTGATGGCAAAGAATAAGAAGTTGGTACAAAATAAATAGGCTACCAAGAAAGAGATAGAAAAATCCACACAAAAACACATAATGCAACTTCCACATAGATCTACTTGGAGGAAATGAGAACAATGATACTTGGTGAAGTATCAAAACTTGGAGAGACCATGGGGGACCTCTATGAGGAACTCATGATTGTACATTGGGTAGTTTTTCATTTGCATGGCTTGCAGCAACAAAGCAAAGTTTTTTTTAAGACTCTTAAGAACGTGCAAGATAGCACCACTAATGTGCAAGAATGGACAATGCGATACAAGAAAATGAATTTGGAGGTAGAGCTAGAGAAAGCGAGAGTTCAGATGTTGATCTAGAACAACAAGCAACTCACCTCTTTGATTGGAAATACCCAGGCCTCATATTACGGTTGTAAAAAGTTTAGATTTGATGGTGAGAACCCAAAAGTTACCATCAGTTAGCTCACTCACTGAAGATAAATGCAAACATCAATTCAGGAAAGAGATCAAAGAGTACTTAGAGCAGCTGAAAAAAATCACCACCAAGGAGGATTTGGAGCTGAATAGAGAGAACATTCAGAACTACAAAGGTGGTCCTATCCAAATTAGAACAATGTTGCTCTTGCTTGAGAAAAAATTTAAGACTCGATCCAAATCATTGTACCCAGATGCTATGAAGGCCATAATCCACTTCCATCCATACACCATCACACAGTTTGGGGATGTAATCACACAGTACTAAGATTAGCATCAATATGTGACTAAGAAGCATCAAGTAGAAGTTTATGAGCTAGAGTTTACCCAAACTCAAGCATCATGGTGTTTTATGTTCTTAGGCTATCTAGTTGTCTATACCCTATTTTGTCTCATATGGGTATGAGTGGAAAATGTAATATTATTTATAAAAGTGAAATTCCAAGTTTCCATATTGGAATGTGAATAGCCATAATGTAATGTAATGACTCATTTTGTAAGGAAGTTGAAGAGTCACGAGGGGAGTCCAAAAGTCAAAAAGAGGCAAGTGAAGAGCCAACCCCCTTTATTATAAATATATCATTATAACGCATGTAACAGGATTTTGGGAGCCAATATTTTGGATAGGCTTAGGTTTAGGAAGAGCTTGGGAGTTTTGTGAGATCCTTGGCTTCTCTCTAGCATAGAGGGAGTATAATTATTTGGAGGAGAAGATGTTATTGAGTTCACGTTCCACTGTTGGGGCAAGTGGGTTGTCAATGGTGTATGTATGATTGGAATTATCACTTTTAATAAAAATCAGTGCCAACACACTTTCATGCATATGTCGTGGATATAGTAGGACTATTATTGTTTTATTTGCAATATATGTTATTTAAATTATGCATATGCTTACGAACTATTTTGTTTTCATTTGTATGAATCTTGTTGGATGCATGTTGATGTATTATTCCATCACCTTAACTTGTGGAATATTCCACATGTTAGTTCATGTGATCTCATTATGTTCATGTGTTCCTTCCATGTTGTGTACCATTACAAGCTTCTAAGTGGCACACTTCCTTTCCCCTTTGTGTGTTGGAACCTTCATGCATCACACTTGACTTTATGTAGGGTTTCACACTTTCCATCCCCAAAGAAATCATGCACCACTCTATGCATTTTTCAAACCAAGTCATATCATTAACACCCCACTTCTAGGAATCCTACTTGAAATAGTGTGAGGTCTATTTGGGACTTCATATTAGGGAGATCCCCTGAATGTTGGCGGGTCCAACACCTTCAACATTTATGGTGCTAGAAGGAGGGCCAGATGAAAAGCTGAGCCCTTGAAGTCTGTTTTGAATTTTTGCGCTCATCTGATGAATTTTCCCCAAATCATATCCCTGCCATGTTTTTCCAAACAAAAATATGAAAGTGTTAGTGAGAATCATTGATGACTTGTTGAATCTCATATTCAATAGTGAGGTTGAAACAACCTTATTTGAGCACACCACACATTTTCATGATTTCTACACAAAATACAACATCCACTGTGAGGATGTTGGTTATAGGTTGTTCATTCTCATGTTTGAAGGGCGCGTACGGAATTGGTGTAACACATTTCCTAATGACTCCATACACTCTTTCGAACATCTTTTTTAACAACCATTTTTCGCGTTTGACATGTATGATTGCAAATATTTGTGTCAAAAACTTCTGAATTTGCAAAAAGTACCTAATGAATTCATCCATAATTTTTATGATTGTTTTATTCATTTTTTTTTTAATTTTCCGAAGATGAAGTTGATTGGTTTTTCTTGGTAGACAAATTCCTATATCTTGTTCACATTTCAGAAATTCTGCATGAGTTAGAATATTTTGAACCTTTACCAACATACCTTGGTATTAGAGCTTATAAATCTATGACGGACAAGGTAGGTGTTCCAAGTAACCCTCTGTCCCATTCTCATCAAACAACTCTAGTTCCACAGGTTGAGGTGGGAGAGATTGAGAATTCATTTGTAGATCTACCACCATCTTCTCCCACCCCACATACTCAAAATTTTAGCGCAGGTTTGGACTATGAATCTGATGGTTACAATGAAGTGTTACCTCCTCATCCTCCATCCTATTTCGAATATTTCTTGTGATGTTCATGAGGATCAAGTGTTGGAAGGAGTTGGTGTTGAGAATCCAACTTGCAAAATCATTTACGTTGAGTATGTGTGGGAGCCTATATATGAACAAGAGTCTATGATTAAGGATGAACATATTCCTTCCGCACCTCTCTTGCATCATCCTAACATTTTCCATTATTTTATCATTCTCGTTGAATCTTGTGAAAATTTAGTTTTTGATGTTGTTGCTACTTCTTATTATTCTCAGAACAAGTCGGATGTCAGTTTTTCGTCATGATGTGGAGAGGACGAATATTCTACTCTTGATCTTCCCAATCTCTTATCTCATATTCTTGAAAACATAGAGGGTGAATTTTATCATTTTTCATCTCCCCCTCTTTACGATTCATCAAATCATGAGGATGCATCCTTTTGTGATCTTGAAATTTCTGAATGTGGCTGTCGTGACCTTTTCATTAATTCATTTGGTCACTATTTTGATTCGCCTGCTCATGATTTTTCAAAGCCACTCATCTTTGATGATCTAACTTCTGATGAGTTGTAACTTCCCCAAGTTGTTGAGGCACTTCAGCTTGAGTTGATGGTTATGTCAGGTTATCGCAGTCTTGAGGTCAGTTCCATTTCTAATCATAATAGTGTTGAATATTTTGGGACTCCTCGTCACTCTATTGCACCTATTGAAAATCAAATTGTCTTACAATTCTTGCATCTTCCAACTGGATTACATGATCCTATCACTCAGTCATTGGAGGAATCATACGTGGAGAGCTCGTTGGAAAAATGAAAGTTTTATTCTTTCTTTACGTTCACTCGTTTTTGTAGATCGAAATTTTGTGCTTACATGTCTACGAGTTGCATTTTATTTGAACACTAGGATGCATCTGCATAATTCCTTTCATGCACTTTTTGTTCATTCTTTTCTGTGTATACTTTCAAAATTTGAACGTTCAAGTTTGTATTGCCTTATATTTATTGTTTTATTCTTGAACGTCTTTCTTTACATGCATTCCCTCACCTACAAAGGCCAACCAATGCGTTAGTGGTTGCATTGGAATTATCACTTCACGTGAGTTTGGCCTATGCTCTGTTTAGCTAGGAGTGGGAGTATTTTATTCTTTTATTGGTTATTTTATTTGATTTTCTTTACTTTGACTTACTTTCTACTCTACTTCTTTCCTTTTGTTTCATTTCTTTTCAGTTATAGGATAGCTTTCGCATGAGACAATGTTTGTATTCTAAATTAAGCATTGTGAAACCTAAGAGGAATTTGTGCTACTATCAAAATTTGGTTTCCTGTATATTCCCTCTCTTTGTGTAAATATTGCATTATTTTAGTCGATTATACTTTTATGGAAAATAGGTTCCTTCTTGGAGAAAATCATAGTGAAAATGTTTGAATTTTAACTAGTATCGCCTACTCTAATCGGCCTTATCTTTTCGGTTAATCCTTGTAAACCTAATCGAGTAGAGTAAGGAGGGGAGAAAAACCTTAAAAAGTATGTCCGAGGTATATATAAACATCCTTATTTGAAGGAACAACCTATTATTCTCTCAATAATTCGGGATCCCTATTCTGCCACATGAAATAAATAAGTGCCTGTGCACAATTCTATGAAAAATGAAAAAAACTAAAAAAAAAATAAAGGGAGAAAGAAGAGAAAGGGTTCCTACACAAAGAGGTGAAGTATGCAACTCCACCGGGGCACTGTCCAGGCTCGCCAAAAATAGAGAAAATTTTGTGTTCCAGTAGTGACTCCCTCGAGGTACTGTCTATGCCTGTTATCATCGGAGCAACACTGGAGATGAAAATTAAAAATATAAAAACTTCTTTACTTGTGCATGTATATACTCCTCATCCCCAATTGAAACAGATAAATTTGACTTGGCTTGGTTAGTGTGTCACCAATTAAGAGAATATAAGGGACTATGTCTTTAACTCAAACTAATTGAGGAAGTTGTGGTAATCAATGAATTGAGAAATAATTTTGGAAGGGTTAGACCAGTTTTGTGTGAGACAAGATTCATTCAGAGCATTGGATTTCTACCAGCGTGTTTCCAGTGTTGTAGCGGCTACAACCACCCTCCAAAAGTTTTCCTATGCTTATATTTTGGAGCCTAACCTTCTACTCACGAGATCTTATCTTTCACTGCTATCAAGTATCCATGATTTGATTGAAACTTGTCCTTTTTTTTGTGCTTGTGTTCACTTGTTTTCACACAACTAATATTTTTAAGTCACAAGCTAACCTCCTGACTTGGTCACACATCATTTTTGGGCTTTCCTCCATAAACTACATAATCCTTGAGGGAAAGTAGCCTTGATGATTGGAATTGCGTAGTTCAGATTGGAAGTTAGCCTTGAGGTCAAAAACTATGTCGTCATGTATGGCATCCCAACATTGAGCCCAAAAATTGTGCAATCCCTCACTGAGCTTAGAAGCTACGTATTGCATTGAGCCAAAAATTTACCCTGTTTGCCAGAATTGTACAAACTTTCCCAATAGTGTGCATGAAAAATTTTTCCAGAAAAGAAAAAAGAAAAGAAGCAACAAAAAAAACATAAAAAATGAAAAATAATCCCTAAAAATTAGGGATCTATTTTTAGTTCCCGAAGGAGGCATATTCACTATTTATAGAAACTTTTACCAAGTGTTTCTTTTTCCTTGATTTTCGGAATGTGTAGTATAAACCCTAATTTGCTAAAATATATTTAATTCATGCCCCTAGAGCTCATTTTCACATTCAATCTTGGAGCTATAGCATTACCGAGGAGATCAAGGAACCTTGATGTGGTAGTTGTCGCTTTTCTAGGTGAGTTTCACTTTTATCGCTTTTTCTGTTGCTTTTTGTCATTTTGTTGATGTGAGTGTTGTTTTGATTATTTATCTTCATGCATGCTATAATTTTAAATTATTTTAGCTTTAAGAAGTGTTGTTTCAATTTTTTGTTTGCCTTTCATAAATGTCACATCAGTTTCTTTATTTTTGCATCGATGGTCGCTGTTGCGATGAATCTCCTCACCAATTTGATTTTCTTCCCGTTTATTCAATTTAAACTGATTCATTCATACTTAGCTAGATATGCACTCAAAATCACACCATCACTTAGATATGCTTGTTTCTCACACTTCCATTGAGCAGATCTGCACTTTTCTTGGCCATTTTTCACTTTGCCCAGCTCGGCACTGTGAAATCCTAAGGCTCAAGCCGAGAGATAGACATTTGGAACTGTAAAGTGCGCAATAAAGGCTAGCACAAATGTACATTACGCATTTCTAGGGTTCAAACTACTTCATTTGCCACTGAGACTGCACAATGCACAGTCTCTCCCAGTCCACTGCCCAGGATGAACTGCGCATTGTGCAGTGTCAAGACTTAGGCTTCATCCTTGGCTGTTGGGAATGTGTAGTGCATAGTTACCATAAAAAACCAGTCCCTCTTATTGTTAAAAATTGCACAATCCTTCTCTTTATTTTTTGGTTTCTTGCTTGATCATGCCTTGAAAGTAGATTTTCTAAATACTGATGTTTGCTTTCCATGAGTGTCATTTCTATCCCACAGGTACCACAATTGTTGAACACTTCTCTCCAACAGTGATTTTTACCATGGCACCAAATAGAGCTAATTCAAAATATATCACTGAAAGTAGTACGAGGGAATTATTTGAGAAAATGCCAGTTAAATTTCCATTATATGCGAACAATCATATTTTTATAGAAAAGGAGTCAACACTAACATGGAAGATGGTAAAATATTCTTTTCAAAGGACTTTGAGGCATATCTACAAGACTGAGAGGTATATCTTAGTGTTAAATGATCATGATAATATATGGTTTCATGCAGATATCCAACCTTCCCATGTGCAGATGTCATCAGCTGGATTGTTTCACACATTGATGAGAAGACTATGACATTGAGAAATTCCAATGGATAGAAGCTTGATACCTTTCTGGTAGAAGATTATGAATGCATGTATCATCTTCTTGAGCTAGTAAATATCATGGAATCATACTTATATGAAACCCACAACTATGTGATCAAAAAATATATTGTCAAAGGCTGGGTGAAAGAGCTAGCAAATTTTTGACACACACCCAACCATTCATACACGAAAAAGTTGCACAGGAAGGCCTATCAACTCTTGGCTATCTTGGCTTGCAGAATATATGGTCAGAAGAGCACCACCTTTCCTGAAGGTTGGGAAATATTATTGAACCAGATGGTGAACAAGGGGAAGTTGTTCAACTAGTCATATTTTTTGGCTCATCAGATGAAATCCCATGTAGCACAAGCCCGAGATCCTCCCAAGGGCAACCAAGCAAGGTTTTATATGTATGCATACTTACTAGATGCAATCTGTGCATAAAATAAATTTCCTGGTATGAAATGGACATGGACACCATGAGAAACTACCGTACATATATATTGTAAGTAGGTTTTAGATTGCAACAATAGAGGGGCTATTGAAAAACTAACTGATCACTTCATCATTCTGCTATACAAGGTTATCTTTGAGGAGGACCCACCTTGCATGTCACGAGGAGAAATGGAGGAAATATCAAATATCACAAATTGGTTTGCCATAATGGATGTCACACTTATTAGAGTGTTCGACAGATAGAAGTCGTCGCATCTCTTGCCAATGTATGCCATCGAAAATCTTGTCATGCAAGAAGTGCCATATCATCTCACTACAGGATTGTCAACAACACTGCACAGGAAGAAGAAAGCACCATGGACCACTCTTCCTTTGCATATCAGATTATACAAGATTAAGAATCTCAAAGTTGAAAATACCAAAGAAAAACCCATAGGAAAGTTTGAGTTTGGTACAAAAGACTTCAATCCATATGATTCTAGGGGAATTTGCAAGTACCAATGTGTCAGAATTTACTACAATTGTGTCAGGGAATTTAATTGGTCAGAGGAGGATCCATGGAAGAATTTCTACAATTCCTCCAAACCCCGCGAGTCAGTCAATATAGATGGGACTTCAGAGACCACTCTGCAGATGACAACAACTCTAGAAGCAACAACAAAAGAAGGCAACATCCTGATACAAGACAAGGGAAAGAGGAAGGTTTTTGACCGTGTAGAGGAAGAACAAAGCTGGAAGATGAAATCTAATCCAATCCTCACACAAGAAACTTTGGCATTAGAAGCAAAGAGGAATCAAAGTATACAGATAGCAAAGCGGAGGAATAGAGAAAATAAAAGCTTGCAGGAAGAAAATTTGATATTGTATAGAGCAGAATAAGAAATGAGGGAAGAACAAGAAAAAAGGAGAGAACATGAGGAGAAGTAGATGCAAGAAGAATAATAAAGGAAAGGTGCCATAATAGGAGAAACAACGCCAATACAGGTGGAATAGCAAGAACCAGACCAACCAAAAACAAAGGAAGAGGGTGAGTAGATGCAGGATTGGGAGCTTAATAAGTAGATTGAGGGCTTGATTGAAGTTGCACATATGGATTTGGAACCAAAGCCACATGATGAAGATGTTGACCTGATTCGTATTTTACCACAGATCATCGTCCAGTCTCCACCACCTCCAACTACATAGTTAGCCCTGAGCGAATAAAGGGACATACTTCCTCTTGATGATGATACAATAATGGATGTGTAAAATATGTCATATGATGAACTCAAAAATATGCAACCATGGAGAAATATTTTTTTGGATGATCATGCCTCTCTTGCATTCATTAGAGAAAGGGTGATAGTGGCAAACACCAACAACAATCCAAACACCATTTCTGAAGCCAACTTGGCTTTCGTGGGTGCAGTGAGATCAAACACTCAGTATTTGACGGCCGAGAATAAGTAGTTGGTATATAGTCTAGAGGATGCCCAAAAAGAGATAGAACAACTCCACACAACAACAAAATGCAGTTTTCACATAGGTATACTTGGAGGAAATGAGAGCAACGGTACTTGGTGAAGTATCAACACTTGGAGAGACCATTCAAGATGTCTATGAGGAGCTCATGACCGTACATAAGGTATTTTTCCACTTGCATGGCTTGCAACAACAAAGTAAAGAATTTGTCAAGAATCTTAAGCAGGTGAAAGCTACCATCACCGTTATCCAAGAATGGACAATGCGATACAAGGGGGAACCTCTTTCCTTGGTGAAGAAAATGAAGCTGTAGGAAGATCTAGAGAAAACGAGAGTTCAGATTTTGATCCATAAAAATAAGAAACTCACCTATTTCATTGGAAATATTCAGGACTCATATTTACAGTTATACAAAAATTTTGATTTCATGGTGATAAAAAACAAGATCCCATCATTCATCCCACTCACTGAAGCTAAACGTAAACATCAATTCAAGAAAGAGATTGAAGAGTACTTGGAGAAACTGAAACATATCTCTACCAAGGAGGTTTTGGAGTTGAATAGATAAAACATGCAGAACTACATTGGCGGTCATGTCCAGATCATAACAATGTTTCTCTTGCTTGAGAAATAATTTAAGACTGGCTCCAAATCATTGTACCTGAATGCTATGGAGTCTGGAGTCCGCTTTCAGCCAGACGCCATCATGCAGTTTGGGGATTTCATCACATAGTATCGAGCTTGGCATCAATATGTGACCGAGAAGCATCAAGTATAAGTTGTTGAGCTAGAGTTTACCCAAACTCAAGCGTGATAGTCTTTTGTCTTGTTAGTCTTTCAAGTTGTCTCTACCCTATTTTTTCTAATATGGGTATGAGTGGAAAATGTAATATTATTTGTAATTATTTGTAAACGTGAAATTCCAAGTGTCCATATTGGAATGTGAAGAGTCATAATTTAGTGTAATGATTCATTTTATAAAGAAGTTGAAGCATCATGAGGGGATTCCAAGAGTCACAAAGGGGCATGTGAAGAGTCACCCCGCTTTGTTATAAATATATCCTCATAACTCATGTAACAAGATTTTGGGAGCCAATATTTTGGCTAGGCTTAGGATTAGGAAGAGCTTGGTAGTTTTGTGATAGCCTTGGCTTCTCTACAGTAGCGTAGATGGAGTATACTTCTTTGGATGAGCAAGTGTTGTTGAATTCACGTTCCACTATTGGGGCAAGTGGTTCTTTAATGGTCTATGTATGAATGGAAAAGTCACTCTTAATAAAAATCAGATCCGACATGATTTCATGCATATATTGTGGATATAGTAGGACTATTCTTGTTGTAATTGAGATATTTTTTGTTTAACTTACTCATATGCTGAAATTATTGTTTTTATTTGTTTGAATCTTGTTGGATGCGAGTTGATGTATTAATCCATAACCTTAATTTGTGGAATATTTCACATCCTAGTTCGTGTGATGTCATTATGCTCATGTGTTCCTTCTAGGTTGCATACTATTACAGGCTTCAAAGGTGCCCACTTTCTTTCCCCTTCATGTGTTGGAACCTTCATGCATCACACTTGAATTTCCATAGGTCACATACTTTTCATCACCAAAGACACCATGCACCACTCTATGCATTTTGAAAACCAAGTCATATCATTAACACCCCACTACTGGGACTCCTACTCCAAACGATGCGAGGCCTAGTTGGGACTTCATATCAGGGAGATCCCCTAAATTTAGGTGAGTCCAACACCGTCAACAATAAATTAACATTTCAAGGAATTAAACCCCCAGTTGCTACCTTGCTAAGTCCTTCATGCGACTGAGAGCCCCAGTCACTCCCATGGGCCCTTCCTGGGTGCTAATATATATTTTTTCTTCCAGTGATATGCCAACAACTACGAGATTTAATGTTAAATTCTGGGGCAAGGACCGAGTCACCGCCCCAAAATTCATGGAATTTACATATTGAAAAGTAACATAGAGAAAATGATACAAATGAAAATTCTTGAACAAAGACTTGATTGGACCCCTACTAGCCATGACAAAAATTTCGTCAAACATGTCACAAATATGCATTCTACAGGTCATAATAATAGATATGAGCATATGGGTCTTATACTAATTTGTGAATCGCTAAGAAGCATTGATGCCTTATCACATTTGCCACATTACCATCTCTTAGGTCATATATCCATTTCTCATTCATTTACAAATGAAAACATGATGAAAAACATACATTTTCATTGCCATAAAACATATTCATAACTAACGTGTAAACAACATAAATAATGAGGATACAAAAAAAAAATGACACATATGAACTAGTACATTTACACATAAAATACCAAGGAGATGAAATCTTATTATTGAATGCAAAAGCTAACTCGATATGAGATTATCACGTTCCACCTGAACATAGATTGGCTAAGACAAATATCTCTTCAACCAATCACCCTTGTGCCATATTCCAAGCATGAATGTGGGACTCAAAAACAAAAGAATAAACTAGGTCTTCCCGAGGCTAAACCTCATCAATAGAACCAGGATTTACCGTAATCTTCACCAGATCACTAGGCCATAAATAAGCATGGATGCCACCAAATTTCTCCACCGACACTGTGAGGAATTTTCCTGTCTCCTAGTCTCTAGGATTTATCAAAATCCACACTCTAAACCAGGTATCACTAGGGCATGATTGAGACACCACCCTCTAGGATTTATCATATATCCCACCATTCACTGGCAAGGATTTCTAGGCTTAATCAAGGGAAACTAGCTCTAGGATTTACCATATATCTTGCCATTAACCGATTGAGGATTCCTAGACCCACCAAGGCACACAATACCTGGCTTTACCGCAACCCACAATCTAGTTCATGGGTTACTAGGCCAGCGGATTTACCACAATCCATAGCCTGGTTCAAGGATCACTAGGCCATGTGATATTTCCTTCAAATATCCACCTCACTCAGTTTCAAATCCATCTGGCAATCCATCTCAACCAAAACATGAGAACCCCATCACACCATGGCTATCTGTAAATGGCAAGGAAAGGATGAATAACAATGTCACACCTGGTGAAATCCATGCCAATGACAATAAGAGAACCAAGAACACACTTTCATAACCATGCATGCCAAATCTAGCAAGGAAATCACACATGCAAATTGATACCTACAAGTAAAGCCATTGTAGTTGATTGATCTTGCTCTTCCTTTCTTGATATTTTCTTCCTCTTTTCCTTCTTTTCCTTTCTTGATCCAAAGATGAAGTGCTCCAAGAAAACTTTGTCCAAAAGTGTGTGAGAGAGATAACAAAGAGACAGAGCTCCAAAACTTAACTGAAAAAAGCCATGAAATGATCCTCAAAAGAATTTTTGTTAATGTGGCCTGTATTTTCTTCATTTTGCATTATTTTCCTTCATTTTCCTCCCCAGATGCAACCTGTGACCTTTCACCTTCCTTTTCTCCTAATTTCCATTATTTTCATAAATAAATTTCTAAAATTCCATTTTTCCTTTCTAAAGCCTTTGCCATTGGCTTTTCCAATTTCCTTAGCCATAATAACTAAAATGAACACCCACACTAGGATTTTTTTTCCCAACATTCAGCTTGGAATAAGTGTCCCATAACCATGGTATTATTTCACCTTTATTAACTTTTATTACATGGAATTTTTCACCAGGGTTATTACACTAAATTTTAATATCAATGAGAAAAATAATAATTGAAATTTGGATAAATCTCCAGAGTGTTAAAGTTGAAGCTAAAACCAAAAATCTTAGCATAATGGGGAAATGTTCCTATAAATATTTGTACATGTTTTCGAATATATGCAGAATTTTGGTTCTCTACAACATTCAGAAAAATTCCATTGAAAATTTTGTTCAAATTTTCTTCTAGCACATTATGTTATATGCTAGAAAGGAAAAAATGTGTTGTTAATATGTTTATTTTTTAATTTTCCTTTATGTTTTGGAAAATTCCATATAGTTTACTAACAAATGAAGCTATTACAAGAGAAATTATACTTAAGACCCAATTCCTACAATGAGCAAAAGGGCTAACATATCTATGTGTAAGTGCCTTGCCTACCATAAGCTAGAGACCTGGGATATATATACATGATCCCATTTCCTATTGTAAGCAAGAGGGCTAGCATATATGTGTTGGCTAGACTAGAAGACTATCTACACTTTTTTTAAAATTTATTGATAATGGAAATTAAATTTGATATTTATTTTATTACACAATTGCTAGCTTGGAAAACTATTTAGGCATATCTCTTTATGATCTAGATTGTATCAATATATTATTTTTCATCCATCTTGATGCTTCCATAGTGGAAAATTTGGAGGAATCATCTCACAAGACCATTTTCAATCGTAGGTCCCAGTTTGGCGAATTGGGGTTTGAAACCTCCTGGAAGCATTTTGAGGCATCAAATGGAATTTTTTGGGTGTTGTGCCCTATAGCATTATTATACACAAATAACTTTACAAGGGCACAATAAATACCTCAAATGAAGTATGTATGCAAAAGTTAAGCCACTTGGAAGTTAACCTTCCCATTTTGATCACCATGATTCAAGAGGATGCCACATGAACCCCCATTATTCATGAAAAGGGGGCTAGCCATGTGATCATGATGAAGGGGACTCTAGAAGAGTCATAACTATAGTTAAGAGTTGAAGGAGTAAAAATCAACAACTAAATTATGTTATGATTGGGCCACTAGTAGGCTATTAAACTATGATATAATTGGACCACTAGGAGGGAAAGGGGTTCTATTCATTTCAAGGGAATTTTGTAAGATAGAATAGTAGAGTAGTTGGCATTGGATAGAGAGAGAACAAACAAATAGGGTTTGTGTAATGTAGTACCCCACAGATCACAAGTGTCACTCCTTTGTACTTGCATCCATTTCCATTCAAAGAAAGAGAGTAGAGTAGACTCATATTCCAGCATGGTTTTTCTCCTACAAGGGTTTCTTGGATCATATCTTGTGTTCGTTGTGGTTTGTGAGTTTTATTTCCTTGTTATTTATTTTCCATATTTTATGTATTTATTATATAAACTTAACACAATAATTATTGAATCCATAATATAAGGAGAAATTAACCCTCATAATGCAACTTTCAGATTTTCAAATATATTTTAGTAGATCTGTTGTGATGAACCATCCAGTGGAATATCCACATCATTTTATAGATCATATTGGTATTTGAGCATATTTTTTGTGTATATTGTGGGAGTTGTAGGAGATATAGATCTATTAATATAAAAGTAATAAAACCTCAACCATGGCTTATAAATCTATCAAAAACTCTCAAGATCCCATATTGGCGAAGTTTTCATAGTTGGAAGTACAAGTCACAAATATGAACCATAATGTGAGCCTGCTCATGGAATCCTTGAAAAATAAGCTTGGGATATCAAAAAAACATGGTTGTTATAACACAAAGGTCAGATCAGAGGTGAGATTAGTGATCGAGAATAGCTAGAGAGGGAGCCTAAGAAAAACCTGAAAATGAACAATCCATTTTGAGTGTTGTGAACCATTCATAGTCCTTGTTTAATATGGAAGCGAAGGTTGACATCAAGCCATATCAAGGTGATATTGGTGCTTTGAAGTTAAATCACGAATTCCATCAGTTAGAGTTTTATTTTCGTGTTCACCACATAGAGAAATAGAAGACATTTATGTTTTCATATCTAAAATTAGAGGTTCATGTCCTGGGATAGTAGGAAAGCCACCTGGAAATCTTGAGATGGGAGGGAGATCCTACAAAAATTAAGTGGGAGGATTTTGAAACTCTGATAAAGTAACAGTTCTATTCTGTTGGGTATGCAGAGGAATAGTTGATCTAATGGAATTTCTTTAGGCAGGGATGGGAGAAAAGTGTATAGGAGTACACCACTGAATTTAAGAAGATCGAAATAATGTTGGGTATCTTCCCAAACATCCCAGATGTATCTCCTCAAGTATATAGGGGGTCTACACAGCTATCTGCAAAAGAAAGTGATGTTTTTCAAGCCTAGAATGGTGGATGAGGCTTGTGTATAGGAACAATACTTGGAGAACATATTCATAAGAAATGGAAATTAATTAGGTCGAAGTAGGAGCACCAAGAATATTCCAATGAGTGGAAGAAGAAGAGGAAATGGGAAATGTAAAAAAATCCAATAACCACAACAAATTAGTGAAAAAATCCCAGTAACTACTGAAACAATTATAAAAATGTTGGTCATATAGAGGAGAAGTGTTTGAAGTTTCATATAGAGCTCAACTCGAAGAACCAAAATAAATATGCTACGAAGAAAAAACTCATGGCCATTGATTTGAGCAACCAAGTGGAAAGTATCTTGGACATGGATGAGAATATTGTTTATAAATTAGTGTAGAAGGGTGTGAATTTAAGTAAATTTCAACAATAGGAAGAGAAGGAAATGACCAGACTCTTCCATATAAATTTACAGGTCAAGAAGACAAAATTTGATGCTCTATTTGACTCAGTGTAATATCCCAAAATGGGAATGCACAACAAAGCCTGCTGGAAAAACGCTCTCTTCAAAAATTGGTGCACTGAAATGAGTTTGCAACTCCTATATCCCTTATATCAGTGTAGCTAATGTCTAAATCCAAAAGGAGAGCAAAAACAAATCAAACTAGGTGAGGTAAACAGACCTCCCACCACCTAGTATGGCTAAAAACACCCAAAGAATGGGGTTGCAGTCATGCACAACAATATTGCTTCATAAATAATGTAGTTCCACTGAGTTAAAGTAGGAGATCAATATGGAGGCTCAATAATTACATGTACATCAGTAAAACATATCTATAATGTGGCCCATACAATGTACAAGAGAAAAATAGAAGATTCACATGAAGAAACCCTCAGGATTGAGGTGCTGCAACAACATATTGGGACTGCAAAGCTTGACAGCGTTATTTTATGGGCTGAAGCAGCTGTATATTACATTTCAGATCTAAAACAGATATGTGTACAAAATATTAGATCTATATCTGATCTGTACACTAGATGAGTTCCTCTACAGATTCCCCTTAGGGTTTGGAGCAAAACATGAGAGTACAGGAGTAGATCTGAGATCTAGAATTGCAGATCTGCAGAAATATTCAGGAATTATATAGTAAATAGAATCATAAGTAAATAAGATCTGGATGAAACATGGATGAGATATCTAATCCATGGATCACCATAGTGAAAGGGAGAATCCTATCACCAGAGATCTCTCCTCCAAAATGTAGTCAAAACACCCTGCAACTGAATACTTGCAAATAACGTAGTTATAGAGGGAAAAATATGATGTAGGCTCTAGCACTAGTTTGACCTGATGCCAATATCTGAAAATGTAGCTCCAAAGTTCCAGAATCCTCTTGCCAATGGTATAGAAGACTTCCCCACTGAAAAGGGTCTCTAGATTTTCCTAGATCTGAGTAGATCTAGCTTCCACTTGTTGCAGCTTACAAAGACAACAAAATCCTCAACAGGATCTATGTTTTAGTTGGAAGATGGAGCTTGGCCAACTGCTGAATAGTGGACAAGATGTAACAAGACTCCTCCAAGAGCTCCCCAATGGAAGAGGTGGGATTCCCGACCGGGAACACCTGAGTGCTAAACAACACTATTCTCAGCTAAACAGCTAGAGAATGAGGGATGTCTAAATAGAAAATACCTTCAGAAATATCAAATGATCAACTCCCTCCTTGGTGTCCTCCTCTTTCTTTTATAATGTGGAAATCTTGTCAAACCCTAAACCATCTTGATGAATTAGCTTCATTCACATGAGTGGCCTCCAAAATGAACTATGTTGTGCCTTTATTTGTAAATAATAAATAAATAAATGATTTATTTATTATTTTAAGGAAGTGGTTGAATGATAATTAAATAAATAATTATTTATTTAATTATTTATAAATTATTTAGTCATTTTTAACAAGGAATATTATTTAAATAAGATTTAAATAATTATTCCTAGAAAATAATAAGATAAATAAGGATTTATCTAATTAATTTCCTTGTTTTGGGTTAAATATGACCAGGAATAATAATTATATTATTGTTTAATTAATTATTCCATGAGGAAAATCAAACAAATATAGATTTGTTTAATATTTCCCTTTGGGGTTTCCTGTTTAGACCATAAACAACCTAATAAATGTATTTTATTAAGTTATTTTACATAGTGAAAACAATTTTACTTAGGGTAAAATTGGTCTTAGATGGTGTACTTGGGTCCATCTAATGATAATAGGTTAGATGACCAAAAAATGGTGTAACAGATTTCCCCCTAGCATGTGAGTGTTAGGAGCAAATCGTATGACCGAAGTACGTTGTAAGAACTCAATCACCAAACATCAAAAGGGAAGTCAGAGAGAGAAATGTAAGTTAGCCTAATGTGTTGAAGAAATAGACCCTGAGGAGATGAGACTTACAGGTGCAACAATTCTATTTTTATGAGTGGGTACCTGTGCTAGAGGCGGTGGGGGAGGCATACCTATGCCCACCAAGACAAAGTACAAAAGAATAGTGCGTCCAGTAAACAAGGGACCGAACTATAAAGTAAATGCTGGCATAAACATGAGCCAGATAAAATATATCATCATGAATCCCACATACATGTTGTGCCCGGGATAACAGCCAGGACTTATACAATAAGATCTGAGTACATGAGATAAAAAATACAACCCAAATGCCCCTGGAAACGGGGAAGGGCTTCCAAAATCTGACTGATACATGCAAATAAAAAAAGGTGTTGCAAGTGGCTAAGGCCAACATCATCAAATACATAGAGCTGCATTGAAGGCTGTAATGAAGAGGTCATTTGGGAATGTGGGGGGATACCTGCAGGGCCACCCCCTCATGAGGGTTGAGACATCTCACACACACCTGGGAATCACCAATATCGGCTACTGCATCATCGAACCATCAAGTATACGGATCTTGATTATGCTAAAAGGAGCTAGAGCTGAGAAACAATCAAGTCAAAGGGTAATGAGAAATACCTTTTCCTGATCCGAGGCACCGAACAAGAGTGGAAGCTGGAACCAAGGTACACCGCCCTTTAGACCTGTCTTCTGGAATGAATGAGCTAATGTCGACAGAAGGAAGTCCGCCATAGGTGAGGCAATAAGTGATCCTCAACTAAGGCACAAGAGAAAATAGTAGAGTGACTGACAGACTGACACTAATGATGATGATGAAGTGGGGGATAGTGAGTAGCGAATGGATGAATTGCCTTGTTAGGGCATAAAGGGAATGGATTACTTGGCAACGACTAAAAAAATATCATGAGGGATAGGGGACAGTGGGGCTGAAGGCCATAATGTGGGACACGAGAGAGGGACCAAGCAATGAAGGATGGAGGACTATGGAGGGATACAAAGGGACTTGGGATAGACTCCATGAATGTGATGATGAATCAACTTGGATGCTCTAAACAAGGGCGACTCGATGGTGCTACCACACAGTAGAGGTCCAATGGGGGACCATAAAAACATGAGTACAAGGGGGTATCTCATGACGAAAATCAACACGAACAAGGACAAGTAAGGAGGAAAAGTGGTGCCCCAAGTACAAGTGTTGTAAGTGAGTAAATTCGATTTTGAGGAGAGGTGAATAGACCCTTCGTGGACAAAATGTGTCCAAATGAAATATGAAGTCATGAAAAACTAACAAATACCCATTTGAGTGCTCGGTGAGAGCTTTCTAATGGTGCAGACAATTTGTCAAACGAGGCTACGGTTTGGCCGTAGCATGCGAAAGAAAAAACAATGGTTTCTCTTCTAATAAGGAATTTTCCCTCCAAATGCACTCATTTTCTTGTCTAGCTGTGGTGAATGTAGAGAGGAGAGAAGACCCTAAATCTTGCGGCGATTGTAGCGGACAAACTGACTATTGGAATCGAGATCCGTCAGTTGCAGCTAAGAGGCCCAATCCTACTCTTTCCTTTTGATGGATTGAAAGTTCAGATTAGGGTCCTAAATCTCAGGAACATCTCCTCCCTCATATTCATGGTCAGGTCTCACTATTTGGGCCAAAAACTGCGACCTGGGAAGTAGGTTTTGGCCTAAAAAGTGCAACTTGTCCCAATATTTGGCCAAAAATTGGGACCTGTCTGATGGAGGTGATTTTAGTGCTATTGTGGGCTGAGAGTTGGGTTGTTGTGGTTGGATACAGTTTTCCCTATCAATATATTGACAAAGATGATGTTTTTGTGTAGATATGGAAGATATACGGATCAACTAGAAAGAGAGGGACCTAGGAACATTACGGGCAGAGATCCAAGGGGATCAGGGTATCCGTTGTTCATTGGCCAGGTTTGGGGTGATGAAGTTTGTGGAGAACCCGCTGATGAGAGCTGGGGAGCCCTTATTGTCCCAGATTGTCAGTTATTGGGATACAAATCATGAGGTCTTTATAGTGTAGGGGCACAGGATCGAGTTGATAGTCTAGGATCTATATTTCCTGACTGGTCTCCCACCACTTGGGATGGTAGGAAATACGTGGCCAGTGTTACCGCGGGGGCATAACATCATGGAGTTTGTAGAATGACATTTTCGACCAGGCCTCCAAGTCAAAGGGACTCGGATACTGATTTGGGCCCTAGAGAGATTAGAGACCCGTGCAATGGCTATAGTGGTGTTGCGGATCTTGGGCAGCCAGGCGCTCCATCACATCACTGGGGGGCAGATGATGATTGTGGAGAAAGTGTTGAGTGGGACCTACTATGGGTGGGACGATATGATGTTGGTGTCGTTGAAACGAAAGCTGTCGCTTTGCAAGCAGCAAGTGAACCATGATTGCTCGTATCAGACTGTATTGTGCTCCTTCTTTTTTGAGAAGATCCTGACCTTGCGACCTCATATACAACTCCCAAATGGGGGCCCGAGAGAGCCCAAGATGCGTCAGTGGGGGCGACTATTGTGCAGAGGAGGAGGAGGGGCAGTTGGACAGGTGTTCCGACCTGAGTTCTTTTCCCATTGGGATCAAATTCCATTGTACATAGACGACTATCCCTATAGTGGGATGAGTTATTGTGGAGATTTGGACCTGCCACTTCTGCCTAGTCGAGTATGGGGGCCCGATGGTAAGTGAAAAGTTATTGATATTTTATGTGCATGTTAAAGTTTTTGAATAGTATATATGGTACTGATTCGTGTACTTTTGGTATGCATATATAGCTCTGGTAAAACCGGTTGGATATATGGGACGACCTGCAATATTAGGAGTTGCAGGCCCTAGTGGATTGAGAGCGGAACGGAATGAAGATGGGGCCGCCCTCCTGGAGGACATCCGTCGTAGATGTGAGGGGCTGCTGACCGGTGTTTCACAGTGTGGTTGGCAAGACTTAGACGACCAGTACATAGAGCTATGTATTGGTCTACCCTCGAAATGACAAGGTGTCTTATGGCGCATGGCGATGGCTGGTCAGGAGATGCGTGATCTATGAGCTGCAGGAGTAGAGCCATTGGCTTAGGATCCTCTAGATAGTGATTAGGTGTGGGGCAGGTGATGCCCCCTAGAGTGTATGTAGGGGCAAATGGTGCCTCCAGTTTTGAGTTTTGTTTATGTAACATGCTATGGGCATGTCATATGTATTAGAGTAGATGGACTCTAAAAACATGTTATACGAAACATATTATGGATATGCGTCGTTTTGATGATTTTGAATGTTATTGTCTTGTATGAAATGTGTGTGATAGATGCCAATATAGAAAATGGTTTGCAATTCTATCTACATAGTGATTTTTTTCTCGAGGTACATGGCTGAAAGTGATGATTTAAAATTCACGTATCAAAAGTTTCACTCGTAAATATCATCTAAAAAGGATAGTATTATGCACACAATAGACACCATTGAGTTGCATAAGGAGAATCAGGGAATCTAAATGAACATGCAGATGGAGGATGTGATGAGAGAGGGCATCGGCTAAGAGACCACGCACTGCATCATATTCAGTCTGATTATTGGTGGTAGTACTAATGTAGACCCCTTTCAAGAGAACGAGGGAATGCAAGGGGGTAAAGATGGCCCAAGCTGTCGAGGCTAGATTCTGGGAATAGCGACTTGCACCATATTCATAGCCAATATAGGGTGTGGATGGGAGTTCTTGCGAAATAGTGTCAGAAGACAATAAATGGGAGGATAAAGAACAATGATGGAAGCGTGAGTTTACAGTAGACATCAAATGACAACTGCGGGTGGAAGTGTGTTGGGTAGGATGGCTATGACTCATGTACTGACTAGAGGGTAGTGTACGAGGGCTACAAGAGGTATAACTGGTACTCATGCTGTGGAGATCAACATAGACACAGATGGTGTTGTCCCGTTGAAGGGTGGGAAAGGAAAGAGCGGGGGTGGAGAAGGCTTCTAGGAGGTCACCATAATGGGAAAAGATGGGATGACGAGGGGAAGACAAACCACATGACGCTGCAAAGCTACCTAAACCATCAACATGAGAAGAAAGGCTCACATACAGATCGTCATGGGGGAATATAGAAGAACAAGTAAATAGGTGGTCAAAAGATGTTGAGCCTAAGGTGGTCGCTGAAGAGGGGTCAAGCAAAACAAGAGGGGAGGATTCAAAGGGAATGTTCTCCGAGGGTCTCACGGATGATGTTGATTGCTATGGGGTAAACTACTTGGGTTGCTTGGGTTGTTGGTTTTCGAATATCCCTCTCAGGGCTTTCCGGTGCCCAAGGCAGACAGTAAGATTAGTTGTGTTGTTCACAAAGATGGCATAAGCATGTTCATATTAACTTAAAATAACTTGATGGAATGCGATAGAGAATTACCTCTTTGACAATCTTGGAGTTCCTTGGAGAGCGCTAGGCAGCGAAACAAGAATCCTTCTTCACTGGCTCCAAATCTTGGTCCTACAATCAGTCAAAGCACCCGTGTAGTTTCTAACATAACATATATCCTATCAATCAAGTCAATATATAATGAAATTCTAAATTATACACATCTGAGCCATTCATATCATACTATGTAAATGTTCAAACAACAATGACAATATTAAGCATTGAATGGACAAAACGAACACAGTTCTATTGATTTTGAAAGAAGGAGGATTACAACCGTCGGTTGTACCAAGCCCTCCTCAGTCTCCCAATCTATTTTATCTCTAAAGTGAAGAAGTCCAAGTCAACAAGCTCTCTAGGAACCTCTTTGACTCTTGGCCTTCACAATATAACACTATTCTCTATTCCACAAGTATGCAAAAACCTTTAGCAATCCTTCGACCTTCAATTAAGATCCTTCAGCTCCTTCTTATAGGAGAGGGAGAAAGCCATTGTTGCCTTTCTCTTTCCACTAGTTTGGAATGGAAAAAACTTAGATGTTTCTTTAATCTCTATGCTTTTTCCTCCTTTGGAGTTCAGTCTTGTTATAGCAATGACCAATAATGAACTGGTGCTCTGCAGTTTCCTCTATGAACTAACTCTCTTGTGAGGGAAAGCCGGAGATTCAAATCATTTTCCGCGTGTTTTTCCCATTTCAAACTTAAAACGCGGGTAATGCGGCCCTAGCCACTAACACGGCACATTCACTGGTCTTATGCATTATAACGCTCCTGATTTGTTATAGAAAGACGTTACCTTGGCAGAAATAGGTTTAATTTGGGTCTTTGTATTCCTTCCATATTTTTCTTCCCCTCTGAGCTGATGAGTAGGTATTTTGACCTGTAACAGATGCCCCCTAAAGTGTGAGGTCAGAGACGAAGACGATGGCCGAAATAATTTATAATTTTTGTAGAGATAAAGAGATTGAAAGACTGAGGAAAACCTGAAACAACAACATATGTCAGAAAATATAGTATCTGCCTTGAGTCAGGAATTTCCCATTCTCAGTAGCTTAAACAACATGATTTCTCTTAGAATATAGATATGAAGAATCTGTCCACCAATAGGCACAATGTGGAAGTGTCTGTCATAACATGATTAGGCTGAAGAAGCTGTCTCTATAAACAATATCGCAACTTGGGGAAGGAAACACAACTTTAATGATGTAGCCTTTGCCCCAAGGTCTTGACCGCCGATTCACTTAAACTGCATATTCCTCGACATGTGAATGAAGGATTTGTCATCGAACATGTGAGAAATTCTCTTATTACCAGTCGATAATGAAAACTATTAACAGATGCGCAGGTGGCCACTGATAATGATGATGGTCCCTAATATGCACAGTACAATCTAGCGAGTGTGAAAAATGAGTTGAAGTCGAACACCCATAGAATCATTCGACCAGGAGCCAATGATGAAGACCCTTGATCAAACAAAAGACTACCTACCACTGATGTCTGCAAGTATCCGAGTACTGATGGGTTTCTGGATCAACTTCCTAGATAAGATGTTGAAGTTGATAGGAAGTGATCTCTTGAAAGGTAGGCACTGAGGCATCCTACATCAGTCAACACGAAATGGAAACCAACTGATTTTGCTTATGATTGAGATAATGAAGAGTAAATGGGAACATTGGATGACAAATAATTTATGGAATAATGAGCGGTTTGGTTGATAACAGGAGCAGTAGATAGCGAGATCTGCTTGAACAATAGAAGGCACTCTAGCAGGGTACTAGGTAGCTGAAGCTTGATGAACACCAAAGAGTGTGTTAGGATTTTACCGGTGCAGGGACACTGGGAAATGAAGGCTAATACTCATAGATGGTAGGGTTCGGCTAACTACGAAAGAGTTTTCTGGGAAGTGCCATGTTCAAGAATTTTTCTGCCAAATCGACCTTTTTGAAAATGTAACAGAGGTAGTATCCATTTTGTCCAAATTTTTCCCTGTCTGATTAAGTTTAGTGAGTCCAGACATGTAAACTCGGTGAATTTTTCATATTTAGAGAGTCTGAAAAATGTCAGGAAAGACAACTCTGTGCCCCATCTGATTAGGTTTAACGAGTCCAGATGAGTAAACTCGATGAATTTTTCATGTTTATAGAGTCTGAAAAATGTCAGGAAAGACAACTCCACGTTCCGTCTGATTAGGTTTAACGAGTCCAGACGAGCAAACTCGGTGAATTTTTCATGTTTAGAGAGTCTGAAAAATATCGTAAAAGATGACTCCATTGGGGTACCTTTGTCATGTCTTGATAACCGGGCACGACAAAGGGGTAATATTAAGCCTGAAACAGTTCATTTTCCGTGAGTTAGTCCATTGAAGCCAGAAAAGTGAGAAATCTATGTTCGATGGACGTATACCTCATTTTGTTATGAGTACGAGGAGACTCGGTGCCCTCCATGAAATTTTAACGAGTCACGTGGAGAAAACTCGGTTACTTTTTCGGTTTAAAGAGCTTTTGAAAAAGAGGAAAAGAATGGCTCCTTGCTCTCTGTCGTGGTAGTTTAATGAGCCCGACAAAGTCAACTCAGTGTTTTTTCAGTTTTATGAGCGAGAAAAAGGTTCCTAAAAAGAATGCTTAGTGTTTCTTCATGATTTTAACGAGTCTAAAGAAGAGAACTCTAGGTTTTTCGGATTAACGAGCAAGAAAAAGGCCATAAAAATAATGCTCGATGTCAACTTCATATAAGTTTAACGAGTCCAAATAAGGGAACTCGAGGTTTTTTGGATGAATGAGCAAGAAAAATACCATAAAAAGAATGCTCGAAGCTTCTTCGTGTAAGTTTAACGAGCCCGAAGAAGAGCACTCGAGGTTTTTCGGATTAATGAGCAAGAAAAATACCATAAAAAGAATGCTCGAAATTTCTTGATCTCTTTCTCGTTAATAGAATTATCTATGTCAGGAATTTTCTTGTGAGACCAAGCAAACACATTGCGGAATTCTTTGAAAATGGATGTGAAGTGCGTAATTTCCTCAAGATTGCAAGCTTCTCCAATCTGAATATTTTCCACGATACCCATTTTGATCGAGATATCAATGAGCATTGTCTTAGAAATATTACCCATGTTCCCTTCTGAATCGATAGTTTGAACAGTCGTATAAGCAGAGGGAACTATCTCAGGTTGGTCAAAGGATGAGATTTCAGTTTTTATCGCCTCCGAGTCAATCATCGAAGCGCGATGGTGAAACTCTCCCCAAGGTCGTTCTTCTAGAGACACGATCTCTCAAATAGCTTCGTCTGTAGGCAAGACTTCATTGAGGAGATCCTTAGAGAGAACGGTTATGGGTGGGAGGTTTGTACCGTTGGTCGAAACCATAGCAGTGGAGGGTTCAGATGCGGTTTGGATGGCTTGGTAAGCCAACTTGGTCGGTTAGAGCGACATCTGATCTCCGTAGGAATCAATGTCTGAAGGTGTCGGAATGATCCATGGGTTGATAGAGCCATCCAAAGTGGTGGATATCATTACAACCGTGTTTGGGATCAATGGTGGCGGGAGAGGAAAAAAACCCAGTAGGGAAGATGCCTTTAGAAGACCGGTACCGATACTGACGTAAGAGTTAGGAAAGCTTCCTATTAGGGGTACAGTGCTACTTGGTAACGTGGCATAATCAGGGGTGCAGAAGGATAGCTGATCCACTATGACTATTTTCCCATCCAATGGAAATAGGATGAGTCGGAAGACCGAAGATACAATGGCAGTCATGGCATAAGACCAACTGCGACCAAGCAATAGATTATAGTCTAGATGGCGCTCTATGACTTCAACGTCCATGTTTACCATTTTCCCACTCAGAGTGATGGGAAAGCTAGCAAGGTATCCTTTTGGGAGGAACGTGTGGCCATCGAAAGCTTTGAAGGAATTCAATGGCGGGGTGAGGGTAGGAGAACCTAAATTGAGCTAGCAAGCTTGTGACATAACGCAGGTCGAAGCACCTTCGTCTATGATAGTGCGATGGATTGGTCTCCCTTTCGACACAACCTGCACCTGGAATGTGAGTTGGTGTGAGAGGCGAGGTTTATCCTTTTCCATATCAAAGATAGCTAGCATGGAATCCTGGGGGTCTATTCCACCAATAGCCGAAAGCAAGCCTTTCCTTTGTGCTGGACAAGTTTGTAATACTTCGAGAGCAGACATAGCTAACGGTGACTGCACCAAATCCTCTACAAAGTTGTAGTTTTGGGCTTCACGTGCAGAGGTGTTATGAGTCGTGCATTGAAGTGTCCCTTTGGGGGGACGAATCATGAGGTCAGCAGTAGGCCGTTCGATATGAAAATCATTTGGCGGCGGTGGATTTGAACTAGTACCAGGTTCTTGAGCATCTATGGCAGGGCTTCCATAAAGCTTAGCTCGAGTTTGAAGGTCAACACTCTCAATGCCATAAATGGCAAATGGTCCTTCACCGAAAGGATATGAACCACCATTTCCCCATTGATGGGGTTGTGGCGGATTGTCAACCATGTGTTGATGTTGCTGCTGTTGATTAGGGAAAGGATTATGAAGAACGACAGGTGTTCGCCCATAATCCTTGTTGGCAATAAAATCGGTGCATTCCTACAGCCGAGGACATTTGTATGTCAAGTGGTCCTCTGCACAGATTTTGCAAGGAAATTTCATGGGTTTATCCTTCCCTTTGTCATTTTTGGCAGCGTTTTTCTGATTAGGGTTATTCTGATTATCCGATTGCTCTTCCGAAGAAGATGATTTTTTCTTGTTTTTCTTATTTTTCCTGCTAGGTTTTTGTGAGGTTTGCACCGAATTTACCTCAGCAGTGGGAAGAGTAGTCATTTGGTAAGGGGCGGTGGCAGCCAAAGATGGCTGGGAGGCTTGCCCCCGAGACTACTTTATGGCTACGCCAGAGATCGTGCCAACAAGACCATTGGCATGAGCTCCGGTTTTCTGAGTAGCCAGGGGATTTGGGTTGCTAGGGGCATGGGGGAGAAAATCATACAGCGTGCTAGATTGTGAGTAGATTAAATATAAATTTTGGGCATGACGAATGCATTGATCTTATGTAACCACACCAGAAAGGCCAATGTCTTTAGCTATGTGGGGTAAGAGAGACTTGCAAAACCAATTGGCTAAGAGATGATCCGGAATTGGTGCTTTGACTAGCCTCCTCCTACGTCTCCATTCATGAATGTGATCGGAGATGTGGGTGGCGGTGTCTTGGCGGAGCGAGGTTAATAGTTCTATTCCGGTTTCAAATCTAATTGGTAGTTGGAAGTTCTTTAGAAACTCCGTTTCTAAAGCACCAAACGTATAGATGGTGGCGCATGGTAATTCAATGTACCACTTGGTAGATTTCCTGTAAGTGTGTGGGGAAACAGTCAAAGTCGGACACTATCATCTACCATGGAATTGGATATAGACCATAGGTGAAAGGTAGTGATGTGTGCGGCTGGGTCGTCCCCTTGTTTCCCGTCGAACTTCGAGATGTCGGAAGGAATCTTATGCAATACTGGAGGCCAAAGTGGGTTGTGATTGATGGGATCATTAGTTAGTTTATGGATATCGGGGATGTCCAAAGCTGCCAAGAATGACAATTGTGGATTTGCCCCTGAATCTAACCAAGGCAGTATGGGCTGACTATTTAGACCATAGGGTCCACCCATCAATGTGTTACCAGGAGGATAAGTAGGACTTTGGTAAAAACTTCCTATAGGCAGAGGAGTAGGGACATACGGTTGTTGTCCATAGGGCATGTGTTATTGTGGGGCGAACTGTTGGTTGCCCCCAGTATAAAAGTGCCCTCCCATTCCAGATGGAGGTTTGGGTTGGTTAGTCCAAATGGATGCAATAGAGTTTCCCGGAGGCATGATACTACTTGCATAGTTTGGCAACGGCATAGACCCTACACCTATATTTGAACCACTTAAGGGAAGAGTATTAACAATAGGTTTTCCTATTTGTCCTAAGGATTGCAGAGGAAGTGAAATGTTTCCTGCTACCTGCATGTCGGTGACACTACCCCCTAGCATAGAGGCCAAGGGGTGTGAACTCAACAGAGGGTTCCAACCGAAAGGGTTGCTAAAAGGTACCGAAGTAGTCATACTCGTGGGAGGAGCTACCGTGAGTCCCAACGTGGTCACGATAGGAGTAGATGCCGAAGGATTCGACAAGCTACTGACAGTTGTGATGACCATAGGGTTGGGAGTAGGTATATGTTGACTACTGGGGTTACCCAATGATGGCATCGAATTAATCACCGGTGGGGAGGATGGTAGCGAACCTGGGATGGTTGCCATTGGCATCGACCCTGTGGATGCCAGTGGTGAAATGGATGTTGGTGCGACCGAAGACATATCTTGGCATGGTGGAATCTGAATTATCATAGGCCCCAACAGATCAATGAGCGGAGGATTGTAATGAGGTACAACCCCTTCAGTGAAAGGATCCTTCGAAAATTCCAGATGATACGAGGCTATGTGATAATCAAGATTAGTCAATGGAGACTGCTCTTCCGTAGAAGGCACAGGTTCACTAAGGTTCAGTTCTTCCTCAATAGTTAGAGGAGGTAGAACTTGTTGTCGTCTAGACAGACGGCGTGCGTCGGGGGACGCCACGGTGACCTGCTTAATTTTAACAAATTTTAATAAATTGTGATGTATTATAAAGTCTTAGTGACAGTAACCACACACCTAAAAAAAGAAAAAAGGACTCTCTAAATTCAATCAGCAAGCAACAAGAATAGGGTGCCGTGTTTGAGTACTATTGTTCGCTGGTGATGAAATCCAGTATCACAATAGTATACAGAGTGGGTTGGTCAAAAGTATAGTTACGGTCACTCTAGAGCTTCGCCTGAACCTCAGACGATAGGTGTAAGCACTCTCGTGAAGACGAGTACCCTCCTAAAGACCGAAGACAGAGTGGGCCTATCTGTTTCAGGTACCAGGACAGCCCATCCCAGTCACCTTGTGTAAGTCCCTAAAAAGTATGGCCACTAAAGACACCTCAAATCACAGACATCATCAAGGGGGTCCATGGTCAAGGACAGTGTGCTATATGGGCAGAATACCTAGATCCCCGATCTAGTTTCGACATCCCGGAAGGGAACCCCAATATATAACACACCCACCGGATGCAGTCGAAGGCGGGCTACCTTCTTGTGCACCCAAGTGTTGTCTCGCGCTGAGCTCCGGTAAAGGAACGGTCCCGATAATATGAGTGCAATAGGATTTCACTTGTCAATGACTCTAGTTTTAAGTTTTGAGATTTTAGGGTAGTTTTCTCACTGTTCCTAACCCAAGATCCTAGCCTAAACTACTGTTTGTGTGAGCTCAAATTAGAGTAATGTGATTGATTTTATTATTGCTTTATTATTAGTGTACTTGATTATTAGTCTTGCGGAGGGGGAGTGGACGTATGAAATGTGATGAGACTCTGACTCAAGAAACCATGCAAAACATGCTCTAGATATTAAATTCGATGAAGAGTGTTTCTACAGGGAGAGGTTTCTTTTCAACATCCATGCACTAACATTCAAATAGCACAGTTCAAATTTTAAAGATTCAGACTTCTATCTACCTCTTTTAAATAGCCTATGAACTGAAAATTTCAGAATAAACTCAGCTAAATGCATAAAAATAATAATAATAAAAAATTTCTATTAAAAATTAAATGCTTTGGACACTGACTTTTCAAACAAGAGAAACAAATAGAAATGCCAGCTTAGGAGACAAGCACAAGGATTCAGTCAGTGAAAGGTACTGATGGCCAAAAAACTCTGCAACTAAAACACCATCACAGCAGTGAACAACAAGGTTTTGGTTGAGTAATGCTCTGTCTGTGAGTAAAGACAGCGACTAACGCACTGTATTTAATCAGAGACAGCGTTATAACACACTGGAAAACCTACAGAGGTAGCATTAGCCAGGGAAAAGTTCTTCAGTTGGTCAAAAAGAAACATGATTGAACTATGCAAGTGTTTGATATGTCTACTGGGCATCAAAAATGGTTGGAAGGGTCTATGAACAGAGGAAAGAAGAGAGGAGGGAAGGAATAGTCCGGAACTATGGGGAAACTCCCCAGCGGAGTTGCCAATTCTGCTATAGGGTAAACTCCTTGGGTTTTTGGTTTTCAAATATCCCTCTCAGGGCTTTCCGGTGCCCAAGGCAGACAGTAAGATTAGTTGTGCTGTTCACAAAGATGGCATGAGCATATTCATATTAACTTAAAATAACTTGATGGAATGTGATAGAGAATTACCTCTTTGACAATCTTGGAGTTCCTTGGAGAGCGCTAGGCAGCAAAACAAGAGTCCTTCTTCACCGGTTCCAAATCTTGGTCCTGCAATCATTCAAAGAACCCATGTAATTTCTAACATAACATATATCCTATCAATCAAGTCAATATATAATGAACTTCTAAATTATACACATCTGAGCCATTCATATCATACTATGTAAATGTTCAAACAACAATGACAATATTAAGCATTGAATGGAAAAAATGAACACAGTTCTATTGATTTTGAAAGAAGGAGGATTACAACCGTCGGTTGTACCAAGCCCTCCTCAGTCTCCCAATCTCTTTTATCTCTCAAGTGAAGAAGTCCAATTCAACAAGCTCTCTAGGAACCTCTTTAACTCTTGGCCTTCACAATATAACACTATTCTCTATTCCACAAGTATGCAAAAACTTTTAGCAATCCTTCGACCTTCAATTAAGAGCCTTTAGCTCCTTCTTATAGGAGAGGGAGAAACCATTGTTTCCTTTCTCTTTCCACTAGTTTGGAAGGGAAAAAACTTAGATGTTTCTTTAATCTCTATGCTTTTGCCTCCTTTGGAGTTCAGTCTTGTTATAGCAATGACCAATAATGAA
The DNA here is from genome assembly GCA_034641835.2 of Pinus albicaulis. Classification (NCBI taxonomy): domain Eukaryota; kingdom Viridiplantae; phylum Streptophyta; class Pinopsida; order Pinales; family Pinaceae; genus Pinus; species Pinus albicaulis. The sequence goes on from JAXQQM020091813.1 coordinate 169,946, forward strand.
CTGATGCTCTGCAGTTTCCTCTATGAACTGACTCTCTTGTGAGGGAAAGCCAGAGATTCAAATCATTTTCCGCACATTTTTCCCATTTCAAACTTAAAACACGGGTAACGCTACCCTCTAGTGTAAACAGAGCATTTCCCTAGCCACTAACGCGGCACATTCACTGGTCTTATGCATTATAACGCTCTTGATTTGTTATAGAAAGGCGTTACCTTGGCAGAAATAGGTTTAATTTGGGTCTTTGTATTCCTTCCATATTTGTCTTCCCCTCTGAGCTAATGAGGAGGTATTTTGACCTGTAACACCTGTAGAAAGGCTCACATATGGATCATCATGGGGGAATACAAAATAACAAGTAAATAGGTGGTCAAAAGATGTTGAGCCCAAGGTGGTCGCTGAAGAGGGGTCAAGAAAAACAAGAGGGGAGGATTCAAAGAGAATGTTCTCCAAGGGTCTCACGGATGATGATAGGTATAGGATGGTGGTAGCAGGCTCCGTCATCTTGACGTTAGGAGGGAGAATGTCAATTGGAGCGGGCAAATTCTCGAGCTGGCCGGACGCATACTACGCAAGTATGGGAGAGGCGAATTGATTTTTTCAACCTCATACTCTCAAATTACCTCTAAAGAGGCATGGTAATGCATAAGGTGAGGAAAATGGTGGGAATAATGGCCATGGACACCAAAAAGAGCACAGGGTTTGTTGGTACAAATATTCTTTGGGTTCTTGGTTGCAGACGAGGAATAAACAGAGGGTTTAGAGACTATAGAGTCAGGGAACGCGACTTTAACCATGGGTTTAATACGGGGTAACTTGGGACAAGTATGGGTGGCATGACCGATGACATCACACAAGGCACAAGGCTTTGTGGGCGGGGGAGGGGTAGGGTCACTCAGGGTGGTCTTGTCTTTGGATGCCCCCTTGCGAGCTTTGCCTTTCTTTCCCGGAGTTGGCCCAATAGAAGAGGGGTCCTGTTGAGGTGCTAAGGGCATTGTAGCAACGGAAGAAGCTAGGGGAACCAGTTGAACTCGTGTCAAAGCAAGGTAGGGTTTGGGGTGACCAGGTGGGGTAGCGGCTCGAGGGTTAAGGTACTAGACGGGTATACCCAAGGTCAAGTTGGGGAGAAAAAGGGTGGCCACGATGGGAACCGAATAGACTCCGGGAGGGGGAGCAAGGAAAGGTATCTGACCAGTAGGGTAATGACCAGGAGGGGTGGCTCCAAGATGGTTGAGGCCTAGTGGAACCGACCTAGGAAGATAGAAATGCTCATGGGTACCAGTTGTAGGAGAAGGGCTAGAAGGAGGAGGTTCGGCTGGCTGAGATGAAGGGCTAGGAGCAAGTTGCGGCGGGCGAGGTTGGGGTTGATGTTGCTGACTACCCGAAGCGGGCCGCTTAAGGGAAACTCGAGATGATTTCATCATGCAAACATTCGATAAGTTGGGATCAGGGATAGGGGGAGGGGGAAGACCAAGGAAGGTTCTAAGAAAAAAGGAGTCTTTGTAGATGTCAGGAGAGACACTATTCAAAGAATCGACGGTTTTCTTATTGGCTACAGAAGAGATGGTCGACTCAGGGGAGGTTTGAGATTTTGGCTCATGATATGTCAACTGGTCAATGGTGACTATCTTCCCATTATGAGATAAAAACATCTTGTGGTGGACCACAAATGGGATAGTAGACATGGCATAGGTGTAGCTACACCCCAAAATAATGTTATAATCAAGAGGGGAATTGATGACTTCAACGTCAACACAAACAGTCTTGCCCACAAGAGTGATAGGACAATTACGGAATAGGCCAATGGGCTGGGAGGCGTGGCCATCCCATGCATGAAGGGTGATTGTGGAAGGGGCCAACTCAGGAGATTCGATTTGTTTCCAAACCGAAGCAGACATCACACAGGTGGATGCCCCCTCATCAATGATACACCGAGAAACGTTAGCGTTCTGGATTTTGACTGGGATTTGGAAAGCTACGGAAGCAAGAAGGGGAGGATGTTCTGATTGACGGGTGTCGAAAAAAATCAATTGGTCATCAGCAAGATCTACAGTGCCCATGGTGGATAATAGAGCCTTCTTTTGAGAAGGACGTGACTGGAGGAGTTCCAGTGTTGAAATGACAGCAGGAGACTGTGCCAAATCATCTACTATGCTATACGAATGAACAGCTCAACCAGAAGCAGCATTTCGGCGTAATGATCCCTTACGAATCTTGGTATGAACCTCAACTTTGGGCTGAGGGATATGCAAGGGACCATTGGATGTCGAAAGAGGCTCGGTAGAACCTAAAGAAGATGACTCGGGGACAGACGGAGCGGGAGGCTGGGGGTACTGACGAGACCGAGTTTGAAGGTTAAGGTCGATGGTTAGAGGTTGATTAGAGTTCATCATGAGGATTTGGTAATCGGAGGAACCAGAAGGTGAAGGTTGAGTGGTCCCTTTTCCATTAGGTGGTTGGGTAGCCATGAATCCTTGCTGGGGGAAAGGATTGGTAAACATAGCTGGTTGAGTAGAGGCCTCATTGGGGGGAGAAATAGGAGAGGCATGCTATTTGCGCAATGTGGCTTGAGACTTCCACATCTGCTGCATCTGTGGTAAAAGGGGACAATATTGAGTGTAATGACCGTAAACACCGCAACACAAACAAGGCTTATTTGTATGAAGAGGCCTATCTAGCTTGGGCTGAGTGCCCTGCTGCTGGTTAGTAGTGTTAGATTCAATACCTGGAGGATTGGGTCCACGATTACTAGGGGCAGATTGATTTTGATTTCCTTTCCTCTTTCTTTGAGAAGGAGGAGGATTAGTCGTGCCCTGCTGTGTAAATACTTGCCCCAGAGGGGGTGGTAGTTGTTGTTGCTGGTGTTGAGAAGGCAAGGGAGGTGGAGGGGAAAAAGCTGGAGGAGCTGGAGCACCAGGCTAGGGATAAGGATAATGGTTAGGTTGGGCAACATTTAGGTAAGTAGGAGGTTGGGCAAAAGGAGGAGGCATACCATAGCCTGGATACATGCTACCTGGAGGGGAAAAAGTGTTGGAGGTGCTGGCCCCTCCTGGAGGGAGACCATAGCCCATAGGATGTTGAGCGTACAGATGTGAAAGAGCTCCAACGATACCGTTGGTAGAATGAGATGCCCCCAGGGCGTTAGCGCCAGGGGTCTAGGGAGGTTAGGAAGGACGGTATAAACATAACCAGATTGAGCATAGATGAGGTCATATTTCAAGGCTATTTGGAGGGCGGCTTCTTCAGTTTGAGGGAAGTGTGAGGCAAAATCTTTGCCGATAGCGGGTAAAAGAGATCTAAGGAACCAGTCCATATAGACACGGTCTTCAAAGGTAGGAGCTTGACACAAGCTCTTTCTTTGCCGCCATTCCTGGACATGATCGGAAAGGCGGGTCACAGACGATTGATGGAAAGAAGTCAAGAGTTCGGTACCAGTGTCGTATCGGATAAGAAGCTGGAAATAAGATAAGAAGGCTCGGGAAATGGTCGTAAAGACAGTATGAGAAGAGGCGGTCTGAACACCACATGTGGAAAGATCAGATATGGTTGGAGGGATCTTCTCCAGCAAGGCCTTCGAACTTGGGAATGTCGGAGGGGAGCTTGGTTGGCATAGCAGGCCAACCAACATAATGGCGGATAGGATCATTGATCAACTAATTGAAATAGGGGAGATTGAGGCTTGCCATGAAGGGGAGTAAGGGAGAAATCAAGGTACTTCTTGTGGCGGTTCCTCTAGTAGCATTCTCGGCAGGAGGGCCAGGATTACCGCTAGTGTTAGGCCCTGGACCAGACATAGTGAAGGTAACAGAGGGAGAACCAGAGGTAAAAGGAGAACCCAATGAATCAGAAGAGGATTCAGAGAGTAGACTCGGAGGAGGACTAACTTGACAACGGTGGGAAGGAGTAGGTCGACTGACCGAAAACTGAGGATGAAGGCCAAGAAGTCTCCAGGATACACGCCTTGGGGGCGCAATGATGAGAACAAAAAAACGGCACAAAGGGAAGAAGAATGACCAACAAGGGTAGGGAGGTGTAGAATCAAGTGATTACAATGTCAAAACAAGGGCATAGAGGTGCAATGTCAATTGATTTTATAATGTTTTAAAGTCTTTTCCTAGCAATGTTAACCAGGCTCTTCTTCGCTTAGGGTGAGTGTGTGGCATGTGCTAATTTTAATTTTTAACCCCAGATTTTTTGAGAGAAAAATAAAAAGTGTGCTGCGTAATTGAAAATAAATCTGTAGAGAACAGTATATAATGCTGAAATAACAGAAAATTAACAACTAACAATGCATCAATCTAACCCAAGGAGGCGGGTCTTTCAAAAACTAGTTTAATAGAGGGAAAAAATCTAATCAAAACACACTGAAAATAAGCCAATAGATCTAAGGTCGGAAGGGACAGGGATCTAAAGGATAAATCTCTTGGAAAGAGGTGCAGAAAATAGCAAAGAGGCAGAGGCAAGGTTGTTGTAAAAGAGGAGGTAAACAACTAAAGGTAGTAGGGGAAAGGAGGTGACCCTAAAGGAAAACCCAAACAAAACTATATGAGGTGATTTGAAAGGAAAAATAACTAATCTAAAAGGGATCTGAAGAGGAGGGATCAGATCTGAAAAAGAGATGGCTGAAACTCTGAAAATTTAGACACCTGCAACAGCTAAAAACTCTTCCACAAAAAGTGGAGGGTACTAAAACCCTAGGGGGCTCGATTCCCTACTTAGTTGAGTAAAAAAAAATAGAAACAGGTCTAAATGGGTAGAGACAGAGGCTAGAAAACCCTGACAGAAGCTTCAGACAAACCCAAAAAAATTTCAGAAAATTTGCAGAAAAAAGTACAGGCCGCGGGTTCTGACTTGTTTTCTGTCCAGGTTGCATATTTGAGGATGAAAAGTGTGTCCTACAGACCAAGTTGCAGGTTTTGGGCCAAAAAGTGCGACCTGTAGCTCCAGGTGTCTCGGCAGTAGATGTCAGAAAAAGTTGTTGTCTCAGTTGTGGCTGATGTCTGTTACCTGCGCAATAGGGCCAGAAACACACGAAAGTTCGAAATTTTAATGTTTGAGGGTTTTATAGGTGAAAAATAACATAAAAATAGGAAAAAAAAATCTGAAGAGAAACCCTAGGGTTTGAAGCAGCTGGATATGCAGGAATATGAAAAATGACAATGATTGTAATTGAAAACTTGTGTGGAGTCGCCAGTTGTTTGTATGAATCTTTTGTTGAAGTGTATGAAAAAATACCCTTTTAGCTGTGCATAACAAACAACCCTAACAGAAAAAGATAGTTGCTAATATCTTCAGATCTACAGTTAGTTGATCTAGACAAATGCTGCAAAAATCTAGATCCATGCATAAAAAGACATTAAGCAGTAAAAATAAGGTTTTTCTCCATACATCCAATAGACAAGACAAGAGCAATATTTTTGAAAGAATTTTATATTAAGGGCACCTGGGAGGAAAACAAGAAAGGTGTTTCCAATTCTCCTCAATGGGATGGGTTCTTGAAAGTCCTCAGCGCTTCAAATCTAGAATTTCTCTCTCTTGTTGGTATAGAAAACCCAGACAAACATAGAACTCAAAAGGAGCTCACAAAGTAAATAATGGAAAATTTGACAATGATAATGGCTCAAAGTCAGACCAAGAGTATAGACCCAGAGTGATCTAATAGGCAACACAAGGTGACAAATGAATGGGAAAACCCTTCTATTTATAACAAAATATTAGGTCATTCTAGATCTTAGTGCATGATTAAAATAATATTAACCAAATCTAGATCCACCTTTTATGGAATATTTTATTATATTTGTTGGAGGTAAAAGGCATTTGACTTGGGTCAAATCCCTTTATTTGTAAATAATAAATAAATAAATGATTTATTTATTATTTTAAGGAAGTGGTTGAATGATAATTAAATAAATAAAGATTTATTTAATTATTTATAAATGATTTAGTCATTTTTAACAGGGAATATTATTTAAATAAGATTTAAATAATTATTCCTATAAAATAATAAGATAAATAAGGATTTATCTAATTAATTTCCTTGTTTTGGGTTAAATATGACCATGAATAATAATTAAATTATTGTTTAATTAATTATTCCATGAGGAAAATCAAACAAATATAGATTTGTTTAATATTTCTCTTTGGGGTTTCCTGTTTAGACCATAAACAAACTAATAAATGTGTTTTATTAAGTTAGTTTACATAGTGAAAGAAATTTTACTTAGGGTAAAATTGGTCTTACATGGTGTACTTGGGTCCATCTAATGATAATAGGTTAGATGACCAAAAAATGGTGTAACAATTTTTATTGGATTCCTCTTTTGGAGAGGTGTAAGATTGATCTTAAGATCATCTTGATCGGATGAGCAGAACATGTACTTTGAATTTATTCCACTTATGTGCTAGGTCGACCTGGAATAAAATGTAGACTTAAATGTCTCAAAGGACATGTCACACACCCCCAAAGACTCCTATATATTGGAGAGACTTAGAGTTCATTTGACACACTTTTGTGTGAAGGAATTCTCTCTCTCTGGATAACATTGGAGCTGCGTATCTATGGACTGTTATTTGTTTGGGTTGTTCTGGGGTTATGTGTGGCACGCTTGGCTGAATGACCTATTGGAGTCTTTGCTGGTGGAAGAATCCTGTTGATCGCCGTAACGCCACCATTCATCATCTCTGTTTTGGTTTGTCTTCCATTGATCTATTAGTATGTTCTATCTCCTTCAGTATTGTGTGCCCTAATCTGAAATGGCATAGAACATATGAAGAAATTAACATGGTATCAGAGCTAGGAGAGACAATGCCCTAAAACAAAATAAGGGTGACGTAAGGCTATGTGGTAGGCCGCATGCCATACCACCACAGCAGGTAATAGCGTGGGCAGATTTAGGGTTGTTTTGTGCCCTAACCTTCAGCATGAAGAAGTCTTCTCAAATCAACATCAGAGAGGAGGCCAAGGAGCTGTATGTGGCAGTGGATTTGTTGAGGGACTATTTTATGGTCAAAATAGATCTGTGAAGGCTGTCTCAAGTATCTGAGATTACTAGGCATGTAGGCCAAGGAGAAAGTTCCGATAACATATGGAAGCTCTTCAACTATGTATGACTTTATCAATTAAGGATGCATATTGGGCCATCTTAATCAGTTTGATAGATCTGCAACCAAAATTAGTCATCTTTTAATTTGATTTGAGGTAAGAGGGGGAACACAACACAGTTTTCTGTTTCCAATCTTCAATCTGGCGATTATGGTCTTACCACTGGCCAGTGCGACATAGAATAAGGCCATGAGCATTTTCCATTGTTCCATCTGCTTTCACGCTAGAAAATACCGCACGTCCGTGGCCAAGTACTACTATGGGCGATAATTTATTTTTCTCTCGTCAAAGCATATTACTCATGAGGGTAAATTAGAGTTATGTGGATTTCCAACCCGACCTGGAATCCAAGTCAATGGAGCCCGATGGGACTTCTTCTTGCTGGAGAATCAGTGCCAGGAATCACGCCGCAGCGTATTCACTTCTAAGTGACAGCGTGGAGATTGGTTGATTCATCATGAGGCTGAGTCAAATTGACGTGGAGCATCCTTAGTTGAGTCAGCTGAATGTTTTCCACATTGGAACCTCACTGAGTAGAATCATGGCTGATCGGGTGAGCTGAATGCGTAAATTTCTCAAGCATCAATCTGTGTAAATTCCAGATGATCATTTTTCTCGTGGTCGAAGCTGAGTACGTGCTACACTTGCGATGCAATATACTTGCAGGGTCATGAAAATTAATCACGTTGCAGAAATGGTCGACTGCACTCACCGTAAGGATTGGGCGTGACATATTGAAACTAGTATATGTATTCCTTTGAAGTGTGGTGAACAAACAGAACCGAGTGCATTTATGGAGGGGTGAGTTCCATTCCAGCTCGACAATTTGGAACACCAAATTCCAGTAATTGGGTTCACAATTAATTAAGAGGACCATTTTTAGGGATACAGGCTGAACATGATTAAATCATTATCGCTCAAGCTTCTGTTCAGCAAATCTAGGCAACAGTTTATTAGTTGCATCGCAAGCATAAAAAGGTATTTTTAAAGCATTGTTATGGCTTAATGTAAAATAAATAATTATGCTGTGTGTATATTCATACTAGTCACAACAACAAGCTAGGGTATTTCTGTAGGATACTGTCACGTTGTTGCATTTGTTCCAGGTTTATTTTTGGACTTGAAAAGGCTTGTATTTATGCCTTATATATTGTGGTAATTAAATTTCTAGTCCTGCTCAGCCAAGTCTTATAAAATTGGTCATGGGTTGACATGTTGCCATTGTAAGCAAATATCATAGTCTTGAAAGTTGTCTCTAGTTGTCTGTGTGGGAAAACGGTCATAATACCATCTATGAAATCAAAATGATGGCTCCTGAGGATTTTTTTTTGGGATTAAGAGGGGAATATCTATCTATCTATGCTCCTGAGCAAAAATGGATTGCTGGAAGCTTCTACTGTGAGGAGCTAAAATTTCTAAGAGGATGCCCTCATTCTCGAAGCCATCTTCTCTAGGAACATCTGTGGGCTACATCATATCTTCAAAGGCATATAAGAGCTATATGCAGATGTCTTATGATAAATCCTCCTAGTTCCAAGGAAGACTATGCTGCAGGGATAGAAGAACATGAAGTCTCAAAGGATGATTTCATTCTCAAATTGCATTGCAGAACTGAGACTTGAAGATTTGTGCCCTAGATCAGTGAACCATTAGTTGCAGTTGGACAAATCTGGAAGCCCTAGGAAGCAGTTCTTTTTTTATGGAATTGGAATTTTTTTTTAGGGGTTGATGAAGCCCTTGATGCAATATTATGAAACAGTCAGATTGTTGACAAGATGGGAAAATCTGTAAACCCTAGGGAAAGTGACAAAAAAAATTGATTTGTCATAGAGTTGGGCCAATTTTGGTAGCCTTACGAGCAGTCTTCTAAAATTACCAAAACTATGAAAAATGGGAAGATCTGGAAAATAAGAAGTAGTGCAGGATCATGAGAGAAGGAATCATGATATATTCTCCCTGTTTGACAGTGATATATGGCAAAATATGTATGACCACGAAGTTTGAAATCTTCATACTATATGGTAGTAGGACAATGATGAAGAAGATAGTAATGGGTATGATAAAATTATGGCAACACCATAATCAGCGATATGACAGAGGTGATAGTTCCAAATTTGTGATTCTATGTCACTGTCATTATGACAGTGACATAGATAGACACCCATGTTTATATAATTCATCATAGCAGTAATCTGTATCAGCCTTACATTACAACATAATGATAAAATTGAAGTGTGAACTGAGAAGTCTTTGCAGCCTTCAGTCATGTCGTTGGAGTCTTGAACCATGATCAGCAAAAGCCTATTTGGATAGCTTTGACTGTAGGAGAATAAGACCCCTTTTCTAAGTTGGTGTGTGGGATGCTCTCATTTAAAATATATGTCTTCTCTCAAGAGAGAAGCTGGCATTAAGAGGGAGAATACATTTGTATATACGCCTGAGATAATATCATTGTTGATCGAATACAGATCCTCATGGCTCAAAGACATATGGCTTCAGAGGGGGAAATTCAGGAAGAAAACCAAGAAGCCATATAAATACCAGAGGTATCTAGCTACCATGAGTACAATATGAGCCTGGATAATTTGAAGAAGTTGTAAAGCATAAAATCTGTTAGGATGCAAGAGTGATGTCTAGGATATGGTTCCTAGACCATAGAACATAGTTGTTGTCACCTCGATATAAGATCAAGCATGGATCTGATGGGAAAATGTGTTGCTTGAGACTTCTCTAGAAAGTCACTGATTATTATAGCACCTATAATCTATTATTTCCCTTGCTAATACGTAAGGACAGAAGCTTCATCAGATGGATGGAAAGATTGTCTTTTGACATAGTGCGGTAAAGGAAGAGGTGTATGTAGAGCAACCTCTAGGGATCGAAGTCCAGGATCGGGACACCCATGTCTACAGGTTGAAGAAAGCCCTCTATGGGCTGAAGCAAGCACCAAAAGATTGGTACGAGAGGATAGATAGCTACCTGATGAAGCTGGGATTCACTTGTAGTAATGCTAATCTGAACCTTTACTTCAAGGTTGATAGAGAGAAATAGAGAGAATACTCTCATTTTGGTGATGTATGTGGATGACCTCTTCCTAACAGGTGCTGACCCTCTCTTTCATCAGTGCAAGAAGGAGCTCACTGCTAAGAGCGAGATGAAGGACCTAGGATTGATACACTACTTCCTATGTCTGGAGGTCTGGCAGAGACCTGGCGAGATTTTCCTTTCTAAAGGAAAATACATTGTGAAGCCTTTAGAAAGATTTAACATGATGGACTGCAAGTCCGTGTCAAAATCAATGGAGCTCAACTTCAAGAAGTTGAGCGGTAGCGCTGCTGGGCCTGTATTAGCAAATCCTAATAAGTATCTTCAACTCGTAGGGGCCCTGATGTTCTTAGTGAACACCCGTCTGGACATATGTTGTGCAGTGAACACTTTGAATCAACACATGGTTGATCATAACATTCACTGGGTTGGTCCCAAGAAACTCTTGAGATATCTCTGAGGCACGATAGACCATGGGATGAGATACACTGCCAGTAGTATGACACTCTATGGATATACTGATGCTGATTGGGCTGGAAGTGTGGTGGATCGTAAGGGCACATCTGGATGCTACTTCACAAGTATATTTGCTTCGGGCAGGAAATGAAAGTCAGTGTCCTTGAGCACCGCTGAGGTCGAATACATTGCAGAATGTATGACCCATTATGAAGTCACTTAGTTGCAAGAGCTCTTCAGTGAGCTATTCTAGCATGTGCTAGATGCCACCGTTATCCTTTGTGATAACCAGAGGGGGATTCATTTGTCATAGAATCCTGGGTTCCACGATTGATCCAAGCATGTTGGTGGTTGGTACCACTTTATCTGGGATATGGTACAACGAGGTGCCGTAAGGCTCGATCATATAGGAACTGATGAGCAGGTCGAAAATATTCTCATAATGCTCTTGGGGAAGGTCATGTTCCTAACCTTTCGTGAGAATCTTGGAATCATGGAACGACCCTATGATGTGGGTCCTGTTGGACGATGAGCTCTAGGAGCTCTGGGGGGACTTTAGGGATAGCTTCTTGGAGCTATAAGCAACCACAAGGCTAGGCTTTCCGAACCTTGTTGGTGTGTTTGGGCCCCACCATTGTGATTTTGAGTTGGTTCACCTCTCATTATATGTGCCCTATATGCATCCTACCCATTGAGTTCATGGCTCATGGGAATTACATCTCATTTGGCCAATGAGGTGGGAAAAGATAGAGAATAGTAGCAAAGACTGATGGACGCATTAGAAATTGCCATACTCTCTATGGCTAGGATGGCACGTGTCCAACCAACTGATCTGGGATCAAGTCTAGTGAGGTTTTAGACCTCCAACTAACTTCGGGTCAGTGAAACTAACTTTGGGTTAGTATATGACTCTCTTGAGTCCTAGTGAGGTTTCAGACCTCCAACTAACTTCAGGTTAGTGAAACTAACTTCGGGTTAGTATATGACTCTCTTGAGTCCTAGTGAGGTTTCGGACCTCCAATTAACTTTGGGTCAGGTAAACCAACTTCAGGTTGGTATGAGACTCTTTGTGAGTCCTATAGAGGTTTCGTACCTCTGGGATGAATCTATCAGCAGGGTATGATGTCTTTGTAACTGACCCACTTCTATTCTGAAATAAAGAGGCCAGCAAATCAAATTATGGTGGGATGACGCACGATGTTTGGATTGCACTTGTGGACGGAGTTATCCCTTGTTGAGAGGGAGTGTTAAAATTGGAAAACTAGGTCCAAACTCTGGGTTGTACTGCTCAGATGACAATCCCAATATTTTTATTGGATTCCTCTTTCGGAGAGGTGTAAGATTGATCTAAATATCATCTCAATCGGATGAGTAGAACATGTACTTTGAATTTATTCCACTTATGTGCTAGGTCGGCCTGGAATAGAATATAGAATTAAATGTCTTAAAGGACGTGTCACACATCCCCAAAGATTCATATATATTGGAGAGACTTAGAGTTCATTTGACACACTTTTGTGTGGAGGAATTCTGTCTCTCTCTCTGGATAGCATTGGAGTTGCGTATCTATGGACTGTCCTTTGTTTGGGTTTTTCTGGGGTTATTTGTGACACGCTTGGCTGAATGACCTATTGGAGAATTTTCTGGTAGAAGCATCCTGCTGATCGCCGTAATGCCACCATTTATCATCTTTTTTTTGGTTTGTCTTCCATCGATCTATTGGTATGTTCTATCTCCTTCAGTGTTGTGTGCCATAATCTGAAATGGCATAGAACATATGTAGAAATTAACAAGATCTAGTCAAGAAACTAGGACGAAAGACTCATGAACATCCTAGCCTATATCTATTAGGTTGGGTCAACAAGGAGGAATATAAAAAGGTAAAAAAATAGTGTAAGATCAAATATGTTATCAATGTTTCTTTTGTTGATGAATGTAACAACATAGGGTTAAAATTTCATGTAATAAAGTTAATAAATGAAAAATAAGACCAAGGTCATGGGACATGTATTCCAAGTTGAATGTTGGGAAAAAAATCCTAGTGTGTTTTTCCATTTGGTTTATTATGGCTAAGGGAAATTGGAAAAGGAAATGACAAAGGCTTTGGAAATGCAAGAGGAATTAATTGGCATTTTATTTATGAAAATAAAGGAAAGTAGGAGAAAAAGAAGGTGAATGGTCAAAAATTGCATGTGAGGAGGAAAATGAAGGAAAATAATGAAAAATTGAATAAAATAGAGGCCTAAATAATAAAAATGCTTTTGAGTATTAGTTCACAACCTTTTTTCAGTTCAGTTTTGGAGCTCTCTCTCTATTCTCTCTACTCTCTCATACTATTGCACACTTAGAGCATTCTTGGAGAACTCTAGCATTGGATCAAGGAAAGCAAAGGAAGGAAAAATAAGGATAAGGGAAGAAAATATCAAGCAAGGAAGAATTGGATCAAGTGGCTTCAACATGATTACTTACAGGTATTGAGTTTCATGTATGATTTTCTTACTAGTATTGACATGAATGGTACATGCATGCAGTGTGTATTTGGTTCTCTTGTTGTCATTGACATGGGTTTTTCTAGGCATGATGGTGGTTTTCAGCCTTGAATTTTCATTTTTTGATAACCAAGGTGTGATGGGGTTCTTTTACTTGGTTTAGCTAGATTTCCAGATGGTTTCGAAACTAAGTGGGGTAGTCTCAAGGCCTAGGAATCCCTTGACTAGTAATGGCAGTATACGCGGTAAAAACTGGTTGTGGATACCCTCATTAGGCCTAGGAATCCCTTGACTGGTACTGATGAGATACATATTAAAGCCTAGAGAGTGGAGACAGACAAATTCCTCATGGTTTAGGTAGAGAAATCTGGAGGCATCCGTGCTTGTTAGGGCCTAGTGATCCCTTGACGAGTATATGGTGGGATTGCAGTAAAGCCTATAGTGTATGCTTATTGTTTGGGCCCAGGAATCCCTTGGCAGGATACATGACAAAGCTTGGTTGTATAAATGAGGGTTTCTAGCCTAGGAATCCCTTGACTAGTAATGGTGGGATACACGGTAAATCCCAAGGAAGCCGTGGTTGGTTTTGTTGTGAGTCCCGCATTCATGCTTAGAATATGACACGAGGGTGATTGGCTGAAATAAATATTTGGTTCAATCCAATCTATGGTCAAGTGGTACTTGGAAGTCCCTGACCTGGTTTCATTTTGCATATCTTAATAAGAGCTATTTTTTGTATTGTGTGTAAATGTGTTTGTTATTATGTGGTTATAATGGTTGTTCCATCGTTGTTGATATGTTGGTTATACACATGGTTTGTGACAGACTTGAGTTATGGCTCTCATCTTGTTTTGTTTCATAAATTAAATGTTAATAAATGTATTAACTAATAGATTGTATTGCAACTATTATGAGAGGGTATCAAATCCTCTTGATGATTCTCAGATAAGTATGAAGTCATATGCTCATATGTTTTTATATGACCTGTAGATTACATGTCCATGGAATGTTTGAAGAAATGTATATCATGTTTAGGACTTGCTAAGCCAAGACCTTGTTCAAATTTTGCATTAGAGTCCTTTTCATGTTATTATTTATCCTTTCTGAGAGTTTCATCAAGTTTATGGGTAGAGGCCCGAGTCCTAGCCCTGAAAAAGTGGATCAAAATTTGGGGTCGCTGACACATAACTACCTAAAAAAGTATGAAATCACATGGATTCACTTGCCATGCATGTGATTGGTAGGCTTCAGTCGCATAAAGAGATTTACATGTGTGCGACTTGGGGTCTAGCTGATCTGAACATGGGAAAACTAGTTTTTTTGTGCTATCTCCCTCATCAGTATAAAATAAATGTGTTTATGATCATCTCAAATTAGCCAGTTATGTGAGGTTTTATGTGTCAAGTTTAAGTGTATTTTATAAGAAATTCATGAGTTAATTATTTGTTAAAAACACATGTACAATAAGTAAAATTTCATAGAAATAACACATAGCAAACACATTATTTAGTAGTTGATAACAAAGTTCACCCATCTTGGGCTACATCTCTAGGGACCTACTTCAATGGCTAGGCCCTCTTTGGATTAATGGTCAATTCTATGATTAAATGCACCTACAGTTCTCCAATGTCTTTGCAACTTTCTCCATTGGATTCAGAAGACCCAAAAACCTCAAAATAGACTCTTCTAGCTCAGTAAATGGTCTTCAAGTGGACTAGGCATGACCTCCTCTCCTGGTGGCCCTTTGGTTCTTTATTCTTCAAAGTGGAAAAATAACTTATATAAGTGCTCATGTTCCTATATAACCTACACTATGATGCTCAGAGCATCCAAATAATCTAGGAATGACTATTTATTAGCCAAAATTGGTCGAAAAATGCTCCAATTATGCCTCATTCAATTCTGGCCTAGGAAACCCCTCCAAATTTGGAGAGAACTCCACTTAGCACCACCAAATATGGAAGTGGCACCAAAATTGGGGGCTCTACCAGTTTTTCCACCAAAATAAGAGCGATTTAATTAAATTATAAACATGGCTTCACAGGTAGCTTAGCGCATTAAGCATGTTTACAAAATCTGCATTTAAGAAAACAAGATTAGCGCTTAATACAAGGTTTAAGGGTTACATAACCCAGGTTTAAAGTCTAACTCTGTGGAATTAGCAATAAGCACTCTGCCATAGGTCACGAGCCACGGTTCTGTGGTAAGGGTTGGCCCTTCTTTCTTCCGCCCAAACCTTTGATAAAACATAAATATGTTTTTCCCTCTTTATATATTAAGACACATTGTTGTGTTCCATTGGTAATGTTGGTGCGTGGTGTGGGGGAGGTCATGGCGTTGAGCCCGAACTCTACCCTAATATTTTTCTGAACCATATCAAATTGGAATTCGACCACACTTTACCAAAAAAATTTCCTTTGGGAGGAGCATGCGGCGGCCTCAGGACTAGCCACATGTCAACATCCCATTGGTTCTCCACAAACCCATCACAAATTGCCAATGAGCCTAGAGATTCAAGCAACCATAGCTCAACACATGTTAGCTTCCCATTGGGCCGGAGAAAAACCCAAAATTTGACCTTTGACCCTATTTGACCCTTTTTTTTTTAAGATTCCCCTGTTTAGCCAAGCGGACAACATGCTCTAACTTTTTCACACGGAGTCATTTTTCTATGAAAAGAAGTGCGCTAGATTCCTAGTGATGAGACCTATCTAGTAATTCTGGTTTGGATCGATTCTGAGCACTCTAAATTTTTAGCAAATTTTTTCCCCCAATCCAAATTCTTATCAATCCTTCCCGCTGACAAGCTTTTGGACCCACAAACACTGGTTATCTAATGAGAGCTGAATACTCTTCTCTTTCCCAAGTTCTATCAACTGGACTCTAATTGGAAAAATATCCATGACAACCACTTGGGTTCACTGACATGCCTTGCCTTACAAATGGCTTGGCACTTCAACCAATGTCCTCCTTTTGCTACTGACCTATTCCAACACTTGTGGGATGCTTGCTGACTGATAAAACACCTTGCTATACCAAATCCATCCCTCGGTGCTTGGAAAACTAATTGATGGCATTCCCACCAAGAATCTTGTTCCTCCTTTGCAAAAACATGCATTTGATGCAAGCTTCTCCTTGGAAACCAATTTTCCAAGTTAAGCCCATTCGAGTGAACTACAAAAATGACTTCCAACATCAATAATCATAAGAAAATAAATGACCATTCCTTTTACCTCCATGGTTCCAAATTCCACATCTGAAAGAATGCATTCACCATCTCTTCTACTTCTTGGCATCAACACATAAAATGGTCTGCAATGGCGACTATTTTTGCTGCAAACTTTTGGCATCTTGTCCACTTTCTGCTTCTTGATTCCATCATCCTCCAGTATTGACATGCTTCTCATGCCATGGTTTGAGAATGAAGGCTAATCATGAGCCTCTCGCTCAAGAGTGGACCTTCCCAAAATCCTGAGACATCTTGTCACAAGCAAGACCATTAATCTCGAAAAAAACATCATGCAAGAAACATAACTTGATGACCTCTTCCTTTTTCTCCTTCAAAGAAACAAATATCAGATCATGTGAACATCGCCATGTACTCTTCAGATCATGTGAACATCTCCCTTTCAAGCGCCTTCCTAGTGTATACACGCAATCATGCATTCTAGAGAAAAATAAATGCATCAAATAAGGCAATATTTGCATCAATCATCAAAAGAAATGCAAGGCCTTAATTGGTTAAGAAATCTAACCATTTCTTTCCAAACCACTTCAATGGTGCTTCTTTCAGCTGCACTACATCATGTGAATCATCCTGACCCACATCAATTATGTAATCTTCTTTTCCATTCTTGTAAAGATCTCTCTCCACCTGTTGTATGGATTAATCCGTCTTGCGGACAAGACCGATCTCCCTAGTACTAAAAGTATCTAGCAACAAACAAGAGGTGTAAAAGACTTACTGTTTGTCCAGTGCTTGTTTGAAGTCGTTGTTGTCCCTCGCGCGCTTGAAGGAGTTTTCCTCGTAAACCTGCAGTCACAAACAAGAAAAATATTACATAGCACCTGTATAGAAATCATCATAAACCATGCTTATCATAGTGATCAAGGAATCTATGAAATAAACCATCGATTGAAAGCTTATTGAGAAAAATGAGTATATTTGTATTAATTTCAAAAGAAGAAAATCCTTACAACCTGAGCCTTGATGTTGCACAGGACTTTCCGGGGTCCGAAGCAGGAGTCTCCTTTACTTTGACAAGTTCTGCACTCCTCCAACCAAGACAAAGAGAGGTATGTAATCTCTCCTCACAAAAGCCTTAGTTAACTAAGTCTAAATCTCAACAGCACTTAACTTCAAATATTCTAAAAGCTTGAACTCCCTTTGAGGCTACCCAATGCCTCTTTTTATAGTGGACAAGAGGAGGTTTTCTATTCCAAGCATGAAGGGATAGAATCCTCCTTCAAAGGGATAAGCTCCTCACATCAAGGGGTTAGCTCCATAAGGTAAGGGATTCATGCACCTCACAAGAGCGGTTCTGCCACCGCAAGATCCATTCTAGAAGCTTGCAGAATTTACTTTAATTGAGATTTTTGGGATTTACTTGCGCCTTTTTAATCTTACAGGGGTCCACACCTATAACAAAGATAAAGTGCGTTCAGGAACACAGGAAAGTTGAACATTGGGTGCGGGACCGTAGGCAAGATAGCCAGAAAGTGTGACACCAAAGTTTAGGAGACTTTTATGAATTTTTTCTGATTTTCAAGGCTTGACATGAGGAACTGATATGTTAAACTTGCAAAAGGGAGAAGTATGAGTAATAATGAGCTCATACACATGGCAAAATGTCAGGATGACAATTTTCAGTGTAACAGATTGCCCCCTAAAGTGCAAAGTCTGGAATAGATGATGCTGAAGTCTGTCATATATGAAGAGTGCAGTACTTTATCATTTCAAGGATCATCCTATGGACACCGCAGTCAGCACCTGTAAAAAACAATCAATGCAAAATATATATGTATATGTATCATCTCTACGGTAGGCATTCCCATACTCAGATTAAACTAACTAAAAACTGATTCAACTGTTCTGATACAGGAATGATTTTGAGTACACCACAGTATAGACTTGTGTAGACACAGTATGGACGCAGCCATATGTTTATAAATAGTCTACTGTATAAATGATAACAAAATTCCTTGCAGCCTGGATGGTAGAAACTAGATCCAGGGTCTTGATTTCTGCATCTCGAACTAGTACGATTCTATCCATGCGAATGAATGTGTCGAAGTCGAACATGGTAGAAACCACTTGATTACCAGTCGATGATGTGAACTGTTAACAAGTGTGAGAGTAACCACCAGTAATGTCAATGGCTCTCAAAGTACCCAGTACAATCCATGAAATGTGATTGAATGAGCTGAAGTCGAACATTTCATGGAAATGTTTGATCGAAGGTCGATGATGTAACCTGTCGTCGAAAGCGAGAAACTTGCCATTAAGGCATGCAGATTTCAAGGTACTGACGATTTCTAGATCAACTTCCCAGATAATGAGTTGTCATCGATAGAAAGCGATCCGTCGTAGGCAAGCCCACAACACGAAATCATAGATCAAGTTTTGAAAATATATTGGCAAGGACTGACTCAAGGATGGTCAAAATGGATGACAGATATTTTGCAGATGAATGGTTTATTTAAACTGTCCTCTTGAACACATAATGACACTGCAGATGGTTTGGTAACAATTGACCCAAAGCTAATACCCAGAAACCAGATGAAGACTTTCAAATGAGGTTCGATTAACTATTAGGCAAAGGATTTCCCAACCCAGGTGAATGAAAGTGTCGTGTTCAAGAGTGTTCGACTGAATTTTCGAAGAATCAAAATACAACAAATACGCCCATTTTTCTCTCTTTTCCCCCATCATTTTTGGCAAGTACCTCTTTATTTTTGACAAGCTTGAGGAGGATAACATTTGCTTGTTTATAAGCTCATCCTTTGGATGATTCCAACTTAGTTTAAGATTTGAACCCTAATAAGGAGTGGTTCATTCCTGTTGAAAATTAAACAGGTCCTTTACTGTTAAATTTTAACGAGTCTAGTATAGGAGAAACTCGGTGTTTTTCATTTTTAGGGAGTCAGAAGAAAAAACTTAAGAAAACTCCATGGGTGTAATTTTTCGTAAATATAGTCTCTCAGGCCCGAAAAAGGATAAAATAATGCGGGAGAGAACTCTATTGACCGTAATTAGTCAACATATACCTTTTTCGTAAATAGCCCATTTCAGTCCGTAAAAGGGGTAAACTTATACTGAAGGGACGATCATTCATTTACTTTAACGAGTTTGAACGATCTAGTACTCGGTGATATTTTCATATTTAGGGAGTCTGAAAAGGGCTTAAAAGAGGACTCCAATGTTTCAATTTTTCGTGAATTTTTGAAAGAGTCCCAAAAAGTGATAAAAGTATGCTCTTTGTTGAAAAATGATCAATTCTCCTGAAAAATCCAATTTTTGCACAAAAAATTGAAACATTACACATACCTGTTTAAAATGAGTAAAAATGCTTCAAAAATGCCTTTTTAAAGTGAAAAATAAATAAATTAAAGATTCATATATTCGAAAAAACTTATAAAAAGGACTTTTCAACTTCATTTTTACCGTTCAAGTTCGGAGTGAAAAGTAGAAGCTTTTGGGTAAAAAAAAGTTCCTGTGAAGATTCTGGAAAATCCGTCTATCGAAATCGAGAACCGTCAGTCCCAGGTAATCCACGACCTCTTAATCTTGCATTATCTATTTACAATTCATTTTTAGGCTTTGAATTTCATTTTTAAGGGGAAAATATGGTTCAAAAATCGCTCGCGGGGGTCTGCAGGTGACACACATGATACCTGTGGACCCCAACTTTTTTCTACAAGGAAAAAAGTCATGGGTCCGCACTTTCTTTGAAGAATGCATGCGTTCCTATGCACTGTTTACAAAGTTTAAGTGCGGTCCCCACACGTTTTAAATTTAAATTTAAACTCAAATTTCTCTTTTTCCGCCCAAAATTTTTCAAATTAGATTGTACTAATCTATCTTTTTGCGCATTGTAGGATTAACAAGATGTTGATTTGGAGAGAACGTGAACACAAGGACGTGGATGACACCACAATGCTCCATTTTCCCACAATTCAGGCATTAAGAGAATGCGGTATATATAAATTTTGGGCCATCCAAGGCATGAGAGCACAGGTAGAGCTCCTGACATGGCTGGTAAACAGGTGGAACGTGCAGGACCAGTGTTTCATTATTGGCAGCCACCAGCTCAAAATCGAGCTGGAGGACATTTATTTTCTGACTGGTTTGTCCAAAAGGGGTGAACAACTTTCCTTGTTTGGGACTAGGCCAGGTGGCCAGAATGTCGCTAGTCTTCGACAAGAATTCTGTAATAATGAAGCAGACCCCAGGGACAAACGGATTGATATAAAAAATATCATCCATCCTGAGCTGAAATTTATTGCATTTACTGTTACCAGGCTGTGTGGGAGTGCAGCATTGCATGTAGCTACCGGTTCTCAGATGCGCATTGCTGTGGACTGTTTTCGTGGCACTATTTTCAACTGGTGTGACGCTGTGTTGGCTAATGTAAAAGGCCAACTAACTAGAGCAAAAAATGGGAAACTGAAAAACTTTGGATATGGATCCATCGTCATCTCCTTTGCTCTAGAGAGGATTCCTATGCTAGCTCCATAGAGTATCCCTGTTGATGTCGGTCGACCTAGAGAACCTAGGATGGTTCGTTGGTCTTCACTGATGGCCCGTCACGGTATTGAGGGCGCTGAGATTGTTCGATTTCCTTCTTCATATTTTCGTTGGCTGGACCACCAAATTTTTGTCATTGAGGAATTTTTGTATGCCGGGATAGATTTCCGCGATGACCGGGAGATGGCTTTCCCAGTAGGGGAACAGTGGGATGACTCAGGTAAAAAAAATTTCTTCAACAGTTTCTAAGTTCTAATAATTTTTTTTATTTTTGATCATCTTGTTAAATAATAACCAAAAAGTTTGTTGAATACAGATGTGGGCCCACGGTGACCAGCCCATCTCCAACCCTATGAAAGAAAACAACCAATTGCAGCCACACCAGCTCGAGCAGGCCAATCAGTGGAAATCTTGACTGACGTAAAGCATCATCTGGAGCGTTTGACTCTAGATATTCCAGAGACAAACATAGATGATATTCCACTCAGATTGCAGAGATACGTGATTGGTGTTCCAGGACCTTTTAGGAGGTTTCTGTGCAGGGTGGCTCAGGCAGTGGTTTCTTATCGTGATCACCATCAGTGATGGGATGATCGTGTTGTAGACTCATATTTTTTACTTTTTGTGTTATCATTTTGCCGATCATAAGGTGTTTCCAACCTATGATCGAAGACAATGTATATTTTTTAAAACACTTCTATCCTATGATATATCACTATTTTACCGGCTATCTGTATACATGTTATGGATGTTATTTGCTTTACTGTTTTGATTACTACAAATGTTGATTTATCATACTAGAAGCAACTGCGTCTGCTAATGTATTTAAATGTATTGGAATATGTTGATATTCAATGTAGTCAAATTCACGTTCCAAGAGACGAACTCTTAAAAACAACCGTAACAACACTGGATTTCTAATGGTATAAACTCTGTTAAGCTGTAATAGAACAAGTTCAGAATCCAACCTCACAATCAAATTCCGAATTCCAAATGATATGGACTCAGACAATAAATCAATCACTGCACTATACTCGGAAATGTTATTCGTTGTTTGACCAAGGCTTACCCCATGCATGGAAACTAACTCGTCAGAGGGTGAATAGATAACCCAAGCTGCGGAAGAAATGTTCCATGTACTACGACAAGCACCATCAGCAAAGCCAATGTAGGTTTGAAGAGACGTCGACATCTGCAATATCAAGAGTAAGACTCAGATAAGCAGGAATAGTGATAAAACACACTTCTAAACTAGGCACACCTTTCTAATCTAAGACACACCAGCAGTAAATAAATCTAATCTAAAAAATAAAAGATCTCCATACCAAGTTTAAGCATAATATCGCTTCAGATATAGCCCATTTCTGGGTTTATCTAAAGGGATACCATCAAAATCTATCAGCTCATAGGCCCCTTTTGCCAGCTTTCGCTTAACAATGAAAGGACCATGCCACATGGGCACGAATTTTCCAGCTCCTAGCTTATTGTTGGCTTGATCATAAACTAAGACTAGGTCTCCTTCTGAAAAATTTCGAGGGGTAACACTTCTATCATACTGAGCTTTTACTCTTTTGACATGAGCCTCGTTTGTTATTGCAGCGTTTCTCCAGTTTTCATCCAATTGAGCCAAGTACAAAAAACTTTTCTCCTCTTCAGACGTAGCTAGGAGTAATTCTATGGCTAATTTCAAAGATGGAATTTCACATTCAATCGGTAACACAACTTCCAAACCGTAAACGAGTTGAAAGGGAGTGAAACCAGTTGATGTTTTGACTGAAGTTCGATATGCCCAAAGTGCTAAAAATAACATGGAATTCCAATTTGTTTTGTGAATACCAATAATTCGTTTGATCATGGTGACTAAAAATTTATTTATGGCTTCGACCAGACCATTGGCTTGCAGATAATACGGAGTGGAACTATCGTGGCACAAGCCAAGCTGTTCTGTCAATTCAGTCATCATGAAATTCTGAAAATGGCTTCCATGATCAGTAATAATGGCTTGAGGAACACCAAACCTTGCAATTATGTGATTAAACACGAAAGTTGCAGCAGTCTTGCCGTCAGCCGAAAATGTAGGCATCGCCTCGGCCCACTTAGTAAAATAATCTACTGCTAAGATAATATATGCATGCCCCCCGGCCGAGTGAGGGTTACATGTAATAAAATCGATACCCCATTTTTGCGAAAGGAGCAATAGCAATTATGGGATGAAGAGGAGCGGGTGGCGCACGCATCTTACGATCGAACAGTTGACAATTGTGGCATTTTCGGACTGCATAAATATAATCTTTGAATAACGACGACCAGAAATAACCAGCGCGCAATATCTTTTGGGCTGTGGCATACCCAGACATATGACCGCCACATGCTCCAGAATGGCAGTCATTTAGAACCTTTTCAGCTTCTTCATGAATAAGACAACGTTGGAAAATAGAATCCGCTCTCTGACGATAAAGTGTATCACCAATAATATTATACTATTGGGATTGGAAACGTATTTTCCGTCGCTGAGATCGCGAAATTTCAGGCCGAAAAGATTGGGTTTGGAGATAAATGATAAAATCTCCATACCATGGATCAAGAGTACTGATAAGAAATAGAGATTCATCCGCAATGGGTTGCTCTGCCACAGTTTCAGTATCAGTAGAGGGGAAATCACACATTAGTTTCACAAAAACCAAGGATTTCTTCGCCTTGGATTTTTCAAATTTCACGTCGAATTCCTGCAGGATGACTATCCATTTGGAATACTTGCCCCCTAGCAACTGTTTGGTCAAAATGTACATCATAGGGTTGCAATCAGAAATTACCGTAGTTTTGCGTAACAATATGTAATGTCTGAATCGTTGGACAGCTTGAACAGCTGCCAAGGCCAATTTCTCCACATGTGTATACTTAATCTCAGTCGGATGCAGATTTTGACTAAGATAGTAAATCACATGTTCAGTATGAGATTCATCTTCCTGAACTAACACCATCCCAATGGTGGAATGAGAAGCAGCGAGGTACAAAATGTAATCCTGGTTGTAGTTGGGAGGATGCAATAACGGTGCATGGGTTAACGCGTGTTTAAGTGCATCAAAATATTGATCATCGATCTCTTCCCAAAAGAATGGAATGTTCTGTTTTAGCAACTAGGTAAAACCTTTTGTAAGCTCGACGTAGTTAGGAATAAATCGACGTAAAATTTTTTCTTTCCCCTGCAAACTTTGGAGTTGGCGTAAAGTCAAAGGAGGAGGTAATTTAACAATAGCCTTGACCTTCGATGTATAGATGTGAATACCTGCTTTCAAGACAACAAATCCTAGTAAACGACCCGACTCTACACAAAAAAAACATTTTTGTGGATTTAGCCGAATTCGATAATGTCGACATCTCATAAAGATAGCACGTAAATGTGTAAGATGGTCAGCCCTGCGTGATGAGTAAGCAGGTAAATCATCGAGATACAGTTGCACAATGTGCTTAATGTCATGAAACGCATAAGACATTGCCCGTTGAAAAGTTTCTCCAACGTTCTTTAATCCAAAGGGTAGTTTGCAGTAAGCAAATGTCCCCCACGGACAAATAAAAGTTGTTTTTGGCTGATTGGTAGGGAACATGGTTATTTGATTATACCCCGAAAATCCGTCCATAAAGGAAAACATTTCACTGCCAGCACAATCATCGATTATTTGATCGATATAGGGAGTAGGATAATTTTCTTTAGGACAAGCTCGATTAATATCCCTATAATTGATACATACTTGTATGGTTCCTTGTTTTTTAGTCACAGGAACAATATTAGATACCCAATCTGTTAAAGGAATCAGATAAATAAAACCTGCACGAAATAATTTTTCAACCTCTACTTTGATAGCAGCAGCTTTTCTAGGATGCATTTGACATAGACGTTGACGAACAGGCTTGGCATTCGGGTAAGTCTTGATTTCATGTACGACAATTGACGGATCAATTTCTGGCATTTCTTCGTAGGACTAGGCAAACACATCACAGAATTCTTGAAATAGGGCTTTATAAGTTTGAATCTCTCCTTCAGTATAGGAAGAACCTATATGAATGTTTTCAATTATTCCAAGTTTTACTGAAATGTCAATTGGAATCGTTCGAGAAATATTTTCCAAATTTAACTCAGAATCGGGATTTTTCAATGGATTCTGTGGTTCCTTGACATAATCAGCGGTAAAGATTGAAGTGAAATCATCTTCAAAATGATCTAGTTTAGGTAAAAATGAAGATCGATGATGTAGATCTTCCCATGGTAAATCATCAACAAATAATAAGTCATGAATCTGCTCATCGGAATGAACAGGTTCAGGAAATGTTGTTGCTACTGAGCTAGATATAGAAAGTGATTCCTCTTGGATCCCATTCACTGGATCAAACTTGGTTGAATAGGGGTCGGAAAATGACTGTACGGCCTGATATGCAAGTTCAAATGGACTCAAAGGCATCATGCCATCAATTGAATCTAACTCAGATTCGGAAGGTACGATCCAAGGATCATCAAACATAACATAGTCTGACGAAATCATATGAATAGTTGCAACAGAAGGCAATACGTCAGGAGGAGGAATGGAAAAAGTTCCTAGCAAACCAGAATCTTTAATCAAACCTACTCCAACATCCTTATAAGGGATAGCCGTTTTACCAACGTGCTGGATTGTTTCTGTAGAGGCTGGGTCGGAAGTAAAATAAGTTAACTGATCTATTGTAACGATCCTTCCTTGATATGGAAATTTTATGAGTCGGAAGACCGAAGAGACAACATCAGTCATAGCATAAGACCAACTACGACCCAGAAGAAGGTTGTAATCTAGAGGGGCATCGACCACTTCCACATCCAGATTTACAACTTTACCTTCAACCCCTATGGGTAAATCCTGCAAAATACCAAAAGGGTGGAAACCTCGACCATCAAAAGCCTTAAGAATCATCGTAGATGGGTTTAGCGTAGGAGAACCAAGTGATTTCCAACACTGAATCGACATAATACACGTTGAAGCTCCCTCATCAATCACAGTCTGATAGATCGGTCTATTTCTGACGTACACTGGTATCTAGAAAGCCATCTGATGAGGTAGACAAGGTGTACTATTTTCTAGATCGAAGACTATAATTTTAGAATCCTGAATATCAACAGCTCCTATAGTAGACAAAAGTAGTTTACGCTGTGCTGGGCATGATTGTAGCACTTCCAAAGCCGACATTGCTGAAGGAGAAATAGCTAAGTCTTCAACAATGTTGTAATTCTGAGCAGCTCTCGCATGTGGATTGAAAACTGATTTACGAAGAACACCTTTAGCAGGCGGTTTGATTATTAAGTCTGGATTTGGTTTCTCGATCTATAGCAGACCAGAAACAGGAGGAGTTGTAGTTGATGTATTTGCATTAGAAGATTCTTCTTCTTTATCATCAACAAGATTCTTAGTACCATAATATTTCGATCGCGTCGCAATCCTTACATGAGACATCATCAAAATTGGCTCTTCTGAGGCAGTCGAAGTAGAACCAACCATCTTACTATCTTGAGTCGGAAAAGGATCCTTCAAGACAGCAGGTTGTGAAACTTTGACGAATTTCGCAACCTCGGCCCGATGTGGGCATTCCTTAGTAAAATGATCTTCATCACAAATGTAACAAGGATAACGTGGTTTACGTTTTTCGTCATTGGATTCATTTTTATCAGTTTTTTCTTTCAAATTCTTTTTTTTTTTACTCTTCCCTTTCTTTTTATTACCGGATTTAGATTTAGCTGTGGATGTCTCCACGACATGAATATCGGCAGAAACTTTGGGGGAAGATTCTCCTTTCGGGGAATCAGGTAAAGTTATAATTGGAGAAGAATTCTTTGAATATTTCTTCTTACTTTTAGTATTGATTGTACCAATCATACCATCAGCGGCATGAGACCCTGAAGGAGCAACAGCTAGTTGACGTTGTTTTGGAAGGTCTGGGATTTTTTCATGTAAAGTACCTGACTGCGTGTAAACGAGGTCAAGGTACTGAGCTTGAGAAATTACTTGCTCTTCAGTAACAACACCAGCCTTAGCAACATCTTCAGTAATCTTGGGTAACAATTATTTAACAAACCATTCCGCCAAAATTTGATCCAGAATATAAACTTTCACCAAATGTCTCCTATGTCGCCATTCATGAATATGATCAGAAATATACGTAGACGTGGATTGTTTCAGCGAAGTTAATAATTCCGTGCCATTTTCGTATCTGACTTGAAATTAAAAATGAGTCAAGAAGGCAGTTGCTAACTGACAGAAATTATGAAACGAGTCTCGTGGTAACTCAATGTACCATTTGGCTGCAATACCAATAAGCATTCTTTGGAAAAGATGTAAGTGAATCAAATCATCAATGATTGAATTAGATGCACACCAAAGGTGATAAGTCATGACGTGATTTGATGGATCCTCTCCTAGCTTACCTTCGAATTTTGGTATATCACTGGGCAACTTATGCGGCATCGGCGACCAGTACTGATAATATAAAATTGGGTCATTTGTAAGGCACGTCAAATCAGGTAAATCCAAAGTTGTGATAAAGGGTAATTGACGGTTAGGGTCACGAAAACCTTGAGTAGCCAAAGCAGTTCCAGGAGGTGGATACCCAGGGTAGCTGGGAATCGGATTAGCATTAGGAATTGTATAACCTCCTGGAAAACCAGGATTAATCGTACCGAACTGGGGTTGTTGAGGCTGTTGATAAGTATAGCCAGGGTACGGTTGATACTGATAGTTTGGATTTTGTGTATAGGGACCGAATTGCAACTGTCCCTGGTACGGTTGATACATGAATTGCGGTTGACTTGTGACAACTGTACTTGTACCGGCTTGTCCTGTAGGCATCTGAACTGAAGATCCTGGCTGGGGTACAGAGACTTGATGGATTTGCATGGAGGCAAGGATAGATGAACTCGGGGTTACAGATACTCCAAAAGCAGGTGTTACAGGTTGAACAGACGTAGCAGCTATTGCAGCAGTTTGAGGCGGAGTCTTAGGCGAACTAGGACCGGCTTGCTGAACAGGACTAGGTGCAGAAGTTTGAATAGTAGGCTGGACAGGTTGCTGAGTTGGACCAGTAATTAAAGGCTATCCAGGTTGATAAGGTAACTGCACATTAGGCTACATAGGCTGTTGATATTGGGATGGATCCCACACCATATTCATTCTGGGGTATTGCCCCGCAGAAGGCTGAACGTAAGGACCATAACCTGGTTGAACGTAGGGTTGATAATTGAGTGGTACATTTCTGGCTCCTTGAATAGATGGCTGACCAAAAGGCTGTTGGAAACCTTGAATTGGGTACTGACCTTGAGGTTGATAACCCTGAGGCGCGTACTAAAGCTGGGGTTGATAAGGACCCTAAGGAGCATATTGAGTTTGGGGTTGACCTTGGGGCATGTACTGTCCTGAAGGTTGATACCCTTGAGGTGTGTACTGTCCTTGGGGTTGTCCCCCAAAATAATATGATTCCATAGTTTGTGCTGGGAAAAAGTTACCTTGAGGTTGCCCTCCAGGTGGTAATTGACTTCCTGAAGGTTGCCCCCCAGGCGGTAACTGACTACCTGAAGGTTGCCCCCCAGGCGGCAACTGACTACCTAAAGGTTTCCCCCCAGGCGGTAACGGATTTCCCTGTGTTGGACCCCCAGGCAGTAACTGACTTCCTTGAGGTTGAGGATTCGGAACATTACCAGACATCATATAAATTTGCGCTGCGTTCAACGTTTCAGTTTTAACACCACTATTACCAAATGACAACACTTGTTCAATTGGTTGAGGAGATGCTCCCAAGAAAGTACCAGACAAAGCCTGATATCCCGAAGGAACAGAAGGACCACCATGTAAAAATTATTTCGGTGTTTGAGAAAACACCGATGACTCTCCGGCCATAATGGATGGCAGATAGTAACCTCTGGGTGTAGGATGAAATGGAACTCGAGGTGGAGAAAAAGCAAGACCCGGATTCTCTAAAAAATTTGTTAAAGATAGATACCAAGCACTAGTTCGAATAGGGCTGTAGAAAATAGATTCACGCTCCCTAAGATTTAAATATTGAGGGGAGTCGGGAAGAGATATATCTTCGTCTGGATTAGTAATTTCTTCAATGGAAATAAGACCAGCTGGAAGATCGTCAGTGACAATATTTCTTACCCTAGGTGAATCAAGATCGCTAGAAGTTGGTGAAATAAATCCTGAGGATTTTTCTAAAACAAAAGGTTCAGTTTCAGGTTCAGAGATTTCAGGTTCGTCAACCAATTCACTGGAAGCAGGAATACTACCAACAACTTCAGAAACTGAAATCGGTTCTTGAATGTATTCTGTTGTAGGTATTTGATGATTAGGATGGACAACTATGGATGAACTTCCAATTTCTGTTGATCTAATCCTACCACTACTGGATGATACTAGAGGACGAAGCCCTTCAAGCTGACTCAATGAATATTCAGGGGGTTTCCCTTGTAGTCTCCGGGATTGTCTCGACAATTCCGCCACGATTAAATATTAACTAATCACACGCAAACAAAGAAAATTTCAATGAAAACACCTAGAGTCTCTAAAGAAACAAACAGCTGAATCACACGCTTAAAAAATCTAAGAGTTCAAACCACACACAAACAGTAACTTTCCGTACTTAAAACACTAGTTGGTGATGAAATCCAACTTAGTAGAAATTTAACACAGAAAGGGCGGTTGGAACAGTTACCCTGACAACCTGCTTAATGAAACAGACTGGCACAAGTTTCCTCACAAAACCATCTCGTGTGAAGAGAATCCCCCAGAGAGTCCAAGTGAGTCTAGTCGACGTCTGCTCCAGGTACAGTGAGATATTTCCTTCACCGTCACCTTAGGAAATAATCTTAAGATAATGGACACTAAGGTTACCAACATTAACAAATATAACTGGGGGAACAGTCTACGATCTGATTTCATGTGCAAGGGTAGAGTAGAAAGCTCAATCCCCTTGAAGGCTCCTCGACATGGTTAATCCGAGGTTTACCGACAAGTGACCCCAGGCTCCTCGACAATGGTTAATCCGAGGTTTATTGTTTGTAACACGCGCAAAATCTTCTATCTTCCCCAATGAAACAGAATTGATTGTCTCAAAGGTTCAGATATGATCTCATGATTGACTTCTTTAAGAGAAGCTTCCCATATTATAGGGTGAAAATGTGAAGTTGGGAAACACTTTTTGCCCTTTTTTGACGTTGAAAATTGTAATTTTCTATGATTTTCAACTTCAACTCCACTAAACTCATATTTTTATTGCAAACTATGCTTTGACATAAAAACAAGAATTGTATGAAATACTTGCTATACACTCCATACCCATATTTAAAAATATATATTGACATATAGAGGGTAAATTTCTTGTTTACTAACTTTGCATATACTTGAAATTTTTCAGGGCAAACATAAATAGTCACTTCTCATCATCCTTTACTTTTTTTAGGGAAGAGTTATTCATTTTTTGGAAAAAAACCATAGCATCATATGTAATGCATATATTTCGCTAGTACCTGAGACTATGTTTTTCGGTAATTTTCAGATTACAATCACTATTTTTTATTATTTTTTTTGAGAAATGAATGAGACGAAAGACAGGTGATGTTTAGAGTACATTTTATCATCCTTTGATTTTCTTTTCAATGTGATCATCCAATAAGAAAAATGAGAGTACCCTTTTACCCGAAGTAGACGGGGGAAAGACTGCGGTATGATTTTTTTGAATTTTTTGGTGTCCTCATTTGAAAGTTATTGAATTTTTCATTCGGTATCGATTTTTCGAGCTATATGAAATTCCGGTGACACTTGATTTAGTAAAAAATTAATAAAAAATTGAATTTTTTAATGAAACTCCACAAATCTCATATCATCGGAAACTGGAATCGAGAGATGAATCTAATGGTACTTTGTCCAACATATAATGTAGGTGTTACGCCTCCAAAGTTGCGGGTTCCTAAGCTGTCTAGAAATTCTACTGTGTTTTTCGTTGACCGAAACTCTCGGACGCGAGATAATCTCTCGGACGAGAAATTTCTCTCAAACTCTCGACCGAGAAATTTAAAAAAACTAGTTTAACCCGCCTAGAGTTAGATTTACGCGCGGGAAAACTCTAGGCCCCGAAAGTTAAAAAACTCTCGGATACGAGAGTTTTCACCCTAGGGATTTCTAAACTCTCGGCGAGAAGTCTAGAATGTGATTAGTATTCTCGTTGAAGAGGGTAAGAGAGAACAAAACTAAACAAATTATTATGCACGCATGCAACAGCCTAAGCATGATAAAATGAAAAAAAATTTGACACTTGTCAAATCAATTATAACGTGATTTGTATCATGTAATGAAACTCATGTTACTAGTATTGATATGTGTCACGCCCCTACACCACGGGTGTCTTCCAACCACGTCTTGTAGGCGGAGTGCGGCAACTAACACTGTCTTACTTTCTATTTTCTAAATACTCAAGTACCCAGGACTACGCCTATAGCAGACATTCGTTAGTTATATTACAAATGTTCTTTCAATGTACGGAATAAAACATAAACATCAATATCAATCCACAAGTACGCCCATACATACAAGGGAGAACAACTCCCTTTTCAAAATGAGTCCTTTGGATTATATGTTTCATAAAAAATATGATTACAATGTCCAATCAGCCATAAAACCACTTTTGCTCCTTGGCAAGGCTGTTTGCCTTTTTGGTCGATCTCTAAGGCTTACCAATCATAAAACTAGCACCACAACGGACTTTTACAACCATTTACAATCATCGCAGGTTCACCTTGGTACTTGCCCCAGCGCATGAAATCTTTGGTCGGTCGGGTCACTCGATGTGGTTGCTCCAAATCAATGCAGAGACGTTTTCTGAGCTGACAGGTGCGTCCAATCCGTCCCTCACCCATATGGTTGGATGCGTTTCGGAAAATACGCTACCTTGCCACAGTACGGCACCTCAATCAGATGCCCGACGCTCCCGAAATCGCGTTTTAGTGCTGGGCCTATGCCGTTGCTCGGCGCCACGGAACCGACCCGACTCGACCCGGCGCGTCATGCGGGTTGCGCCCCGGCCCGACCCGACCCCGGAGAGCGTGGGTGCGGCCTGCGGTGCGATGTGCACGAGCTCGACCGGCTCGACCAACGCCGTTCCTTGTCGTCTGTCGTCGTTTCTTCCACAAACTTGAGTTGTTGGCAGCTCGTGGTCGCTTAACGCCCTCCCTTGATGTTGTTCGTTGATTGATCTTCGCTTTTTACAGCTCGATGCCTCACTCTCCATCATGCCATCATGTATATCACAGCACGTCCAAGTGAAGTGTGGTTGCTGCGTTGCCATGCAGCCAGCACGCCGCGTTTATTCATCGCCCACGGAACGTCGTGTGTCGTGGGGTGTGGGGAGCGCTCGGCGGGCTCAGCGAGCGACCCCCACGTTTAGTTGCTCGCCCACGAAGTGTGGCGTCGGTCATGCCCAATGCGTGTGCGAAGCCCACAGACTACGCCGTCGGCTCGCATCGCCCAAGGGGCGCCGGGTTGTGGTATAAACTTCTTGCCAACTCCGTGTTGGTTTAACTCTGCGCACTTCTCACTCAACTCGCCCTCGTGACTCACCTCGCTACGTGCGCGCCCGTGCACTCTCCAACGGTGCGACGTGCCACCCACATTGCGTTGCACGGGCGCCCGAACTCGTCCAAACGCCCAGCGCGGCGCGCCGAATCCACCGCAGCACGCGCCCATGAAGTCTTGGGGCCTTAAAATATGCACTTGTTGCTTTGTGAAAGTCCTCAAATTGATTGCTCGATCTTGATATTCTCCTATGGTAATATAAAAATAAAAAAGGCACCATAATTCTCTTTGGGGATTTGTAAAAAGCGAGCGGTAGTCGATTGTATGAAGAAAATTTGATGGTCGATTCCATTGTGATTTTATAAATCATGGCGCAAGAAACTCAACTTTCTCTTTCATTAAAGGAGAGCTTCATATTTAACAAGTGGCATCAACATCTTTTTGGAGGAATCGATACAACTCAAAGAAGGGTCACTTAGGTTTAGATTGATATTGGATTTTCTATTCCTACGGGATTGTGTAGATCTTGCACGGAAAGGGATGGGCCTCTTTCTAAGAACATCAACCTCACTTATTCTCGTTGCTCATTTTACTGAATTAGGTTAACCTCTAGTTTATGGGATTTGCATTCTTTTGACGGTTGACTTCATATACACATGTATTTGTGTGTTCAAATTCATATACATGCATTTGTGTGTGTATGCATGATTAGAAATTAGAGCATCAAATTCATTTAGGACATATATAATTTATTTTTGGAAAATAATATATATTTAAAATTAAAATAAAATGCATAATATGTATATTAATGTATTTTATTTATGCACTACATTTTAGATATTAAAATGCTTTTTGTTATTTTTTTGCATTAAAATATTTTTTTAAATATTTATTTAATATTATTTAATCCTAAATATTAAAAGATTTTATGTGGATGTGTGAACACTTTTTGATTTGCTCCCTCATCTAAATATTTTTCATAGGTAATTGCAATTGAATGTGATAAAATGAAATGATCTAGATTGTGAGAAAGGATAGAGATTTATAGCTCTAGGAGGAAGCTCCTTGAGGAATGGCTTGGGCAAGTAGGGAAAGTATAGAATGGCTTGGGGAAGTAGGGAAAGTATTGAATTTTGCAATTATTCCCACCCAAGTCCTTTTCACGTTGTACTCATAATTGATGATGATGTATGGAAATAGAGAAATAAAGGAAAAGTCGGTCACCCATCATTTCCACATTGTAATAATGAATTGACGATGTTGTATGGGAATAAGAAATAAAGGAAAAAGGAAAATTTGGTCATGTGGAATGGTAGACAGCTAGTCAACACGGTTGGGAGATGAGAGCACACACTCTCTCAAGGGGTGCCATTCAATGATTGATGCATTCAAGCATTATTCGTAGAAAAGGAAGTCGATGACATAATAATCACATCGTAGTGATGACAGCTATGCATTAAGTGTGTACTGGAAGCATTGTTAGTGCACTCTGCATGGCACTGAAAGTGCAAACATTGCTTTAAAGTAAAAACAACCACGTTACTAAGGTAGGGTGATTTGTTGATTCATGCACAAGTGGAGATGTTGGTTACTTTCTGGAACTTCTCTTGGTTTTCAAAGTGGAGATCCTTTGGGTGGACTTTGGATTCCCATGAAATTTATTAGGTGGAAGTGTAGTGCACTATGGATTCCTACTGATTTCATGTGGAGGCATTATGGGCTTTGGATTCTTATGGTGTAATCGGGTGGAGATTCCAATCTTCCCAAAAGGAATCTTGGGATCGTGCGAATGTCTTTCCAAAGGTTTTTGTTTCCATGAAGTGTTTAGGCGAGCATTTGGGGTTTTCAACTTAAAGCATAGCTAAAATCCTATCCTCATGCCCATTAGCTTTTTAGTCATCTTCATGCCATTTCTCGGCGAGGAACGAGTTTTCTTTGATATTCTCGAGAACCACTTTTCCATATCTCTTCAATTTTTCGATACTCATCTGCTGAATGTTCTCAATTTCTTTCTTTCCGGGCGACCCATATGAGAAATCCCATAGAGTCCCCACACTATGTTAAGAACAAGGCTTTTATACCCTCCTTTTCTCTAGACTTCAATTGTATGCATGAGGCTCTTGTTGTCCCTATATGTTTTATTGAAAGAGGGACGAAAGTTTTTTCCACAAGGTCTCGGTGACAAAAAATTTATTACAATAGGTGTTCCAATGTTTATACATTCTTCTTACATAGTATATAGTTGATCGGCCATGCATTCCTTTCTTATGCGGTGATCCTAGGTAAGAATATTTCCATGACTAAGTAGCCACAAAAAGTATTCAATTTTTACGGCCATTGTTTTTCCGACCATATTTTTTTCCAAAGAGTGGTACAACTACATTATGAATGTTATTTAGATTTTTATGTAATGGCCTTCTTGTATTGTGAACATGCATTTCGTGCAATACCCCCATATGAGTATATCCTCTGCGTGTTGCTAGTGCTGGTTTTCTAGATTTAAGTTCTTTCACATAGTTTTCCCATTGACAAGTTTACTGAGCATTCTTCCATTGGTCTTTTAGCTTCCCATTTTCAGCCATTGAAGCTCTTGTCCCTTCATCCAAAAATTGTGCTATTGTCTTAGTATTCGGCACTGTTAGTGAATAGGAGAAAATCTCCCCTAAATCAATTTTCCACTGAATATTTTTCTCCTATTGTTGTCATGATTCCTCCCAAAAAGCCCAGAGCTATGTACGCACTCCTCTAATTTCCCCAAAAATTGTGTTCTCGAGGATGAGATATCTATTTAGTGCTATCAAGTTTCAAATAAAAAGGATCCTTTAGGGGGTCATTTGAACTTTTAATTTCCTTACTAATAGTTAAGGAAATTTCATTCTTCTATTACGGGATTATTTTCCACCAAATCTCTACCCCATTTTATCCATATTTACCGGAAGATTAGCTCCCATAACACGATTTAGCAAATATGGATCTCTTAACCCCAAACCTCCGGTCCTTTTTATTTTCGTAGAAAACTTATCCCAGTGAAAGGAGAGCCCATTCATGAGGCTTTTTGAGATCCTTGCCATAGGATGTTTAAATGTCTTAGCCATATCATTACAACGGATTTTAGGCATTTCCAATCCCGGAGAGTTGATAGATGGGAATGGATGTAGTACATTCTTAACATAACAACTTGACTCGAACGCATTAAGCACACAGATGCCCAATTTTGAAGTCGAGCTTATATGTGATTAATGAGATATTTCCACCCGGAGAGACTCAGAAGATAATTTAGATTGAGAGGGATTCCTAAATATTTCATAGGGAAGGATCAGATGTTGAATCCCAAGGTGAGGCAATAGAGATCTTTGGGAGAGAATATTAGTATTAAATATAAACACATTTTTATTTGTCATTATTGATAAGAGTTCCCAGAGGCTCCATGAAATCTTTAAGAATGGATAGAATTTCCTTAGATTCTTTTAGAGTGGCTTGACGGAAAGAGCATAATGTACATGCACCATAGTTTAGTTGCGAAAAGTTTTAAACACTGCCCCCAAAGATTAATGCCTTTATGTTGACACTCCCTTGGATCTTACTTTTAATATGTCAACCAAGGCCTTTTCTTTCACAATAATGAAAAAGGAAGGGGGGAAAGTGGATCCTTGTCTTAAACCCACGAGGTAGCATTAAAGGGAGTTGAAGGAACTCTCAGATTAAGAAGAATAAAGTAATTAGGAGAAGAAATAAAATGCATTATCCAATAGATCCATCTTAAATCAAATCCAAACACCTCAAGAGATAGCTTTAAGATAATTCCACGACCTCCAGACGGGGCTCCCTGCGCACGACAACGATAAATGGATAAGGTTGTGGAGGAGTACGAGGGACATATTCACCTCACCCATAGGGGTTCCTGCTGCCTGCTGTCGAGGTCAAGCACCCCGATTGATCGACCGCAGTGCTGTCGCTACACAATGGACCGATCTATCGGCCTACGTTACAGAGAATGATGAAATCAGAGGCGATTCGGGGAGCATTGCGGAAAGATTACATCGAGACCAAGTTCATCACCTACTGAAAAAGAAATGTATTCCATTGTGAAAGCTTTGTTGACTTTTGGTTTCACACTCCATCTCAAGAAAGAACAAAGGGGAGAAAGGCAAAAAGCCTCGAAACCCTCCACCAATACAACCCCCACCAGCAACGCCTCGACCCGGCAAAACAAGTTTGAAGTTACGAGAAATCTTGACTCATTGGAGCACCCTATAGTCTCCCGGGCCCCAACGATCAAGATCGAGTCATTATTAAGTCAATATTTGATTACAGCAATGCCCACGAGAGCACAACCTCGGATTCAATCCACGCCCTGTGGAGCACCGCGACCTTCAAACCATAATCCTCTCCCATTCGGATTAATACTAGTGACACCTCAGCATGCAAACTCCTCAATGCACGTGAAATGCAAATAGAGCGACCATCCTCAACCACTTCAAACAATCCTGCGGAGGAGATCCATAGAGCGATCTAGATCTCCAAAAGGTCAATGAGCAATGGTCCAAGAGCGGGAGTCGATGCCATTCCCCAAGAACGCTTGGAGAAGATAGAAAATGGCATACACGATGGCGTGGGAATACATCAACCAAGAAATGCCGGCCAAAGACGTAATGGAAATAGCGACCAAACGGGCATTCAAGCCAACTATGGATTTGGGATCAATACAAGCCACGAGGACCGAGGGAAGAAAAAAGGGCACAAATCCACACAGACACCAGAAATACAAGAACCGAGCGGATGCCTAATCAATGAAGGGAAAAATCGAGGCCTTGGTCCTGCTCTGCTCCAAAGGTAGCTCGATAGAAAATCACAACCTAGAACATTAGGGGGGCTCAACGGCACCACCAAAAGAAGGATCTTGAAAAACCGCTTATTCTCGCTACACCCGGACATCTATACTTCTTCAAGAATCAAAATGCTCTCCCAAAGGCACGAGAGACACTCAAAAAACTTGTTTCCAACGATCATCCAACGCAAACGCATAGCATGCTATCGGTCGAGCGAGGAGGGTTACTCACGTTACGGAACAAAAGAAAATTCTTCTTGCGAGAATGCTCTTGTCCACCAAGCACTTTCGTTATCGAAGACATTTTCAACATGCCGGACTCGGGGCAATCGATGCGCATCACCAACGTGCTTCATGGACCCCAACGAGTCCGGGGAAAAAGCTAAAAGATGTTGCTAGACACTGGGCGAAGTCGAGAAAACACCATGGGGCAAACCATTGCGGATTTTAGGCGGAGACTACAACACTTGATCACCAATCTAGTAGGAAAAAAGGAGGCTGCACGAAGATTGGATAAGGACTCGAAGAATTCAACACCTTTATTGTTGAATCCGAAAGCTCATTGACAACATCTCCACGGTTAATGGTGCATACGGAATAATAGCGAGGAGGATACGGGCGAGATAGCATCGAGGCTCGATGGGTTCCTCATGTCGGAATCCCGTGCAACTGCAAAATATCGACATGCAGAGCCAACGTATGCCTATCGAGAGGATGCGATCCTTTGGCTAGTGCAGATTCACTTCACCAATTTGGATAAGCCCCACAACGAGACAATTCGGACTTGAAGCCATGCGGACGAGAGCACCCATCATTCATACGAAACATACAACGGCACCCGGTGGACTCAAGCCACCATAAGGAGTGACGATATCATGTACATATTCCGGCGAGAAGCTCAAAACAATAAAAATCAACCTCAAGCGACCCTAGGAACAAAAACACCTTTGGCGACATATTTCAAGCCAAAAAAGAACTCGAGGAAAAAATGGCCGAACCTCTAGCAATCTTTGATCAAAGAAGGGCCCAATGATGAAAGAATAGCTCAAGAATCAAATCTACAAAGGCAATGGGAAGAACGGTTAAAACAAGAAGAGGCAACTTTTATGGAGGCAGAAGTCGAGGGTGCAATGGGTTAAAAATAGGAGAGAACGCAACACTAGTTTCTTCATGCATAAGTCAACCATCGACATAGCAGTCGACATAATCGCATCCTCTCCCTCAAAAAAGCCGATGGCGATCGAGTTTATAAAAGGGAGCATATGGGATGCTGAACTCAACTCTTTTTTCACTTCTCTTCTCGGCGAAGTCCCATTCAAGATAGAACCCAAGCCATCAATAAAATTACTCATTGCCATGTCCCAACTTAGATTCTAGAGGAGCATAACTCCCTCCTTCTAAGAGGAATTCAACTGAAACGGAGATTGAGAAGAAACAATCTTCAACATGGCCCTCGAACAAGGCTCCCCGGACAGACCGGCTTTACAATCGAATTCTTTAAAGCTTGCTGGCCCATTATTAAGGGCTGACCTTCTCAGCCTAGTAAGGGAACTTTCACGGAGACCAAGAAAGTTTTGCACCTTGCATCGATACCACATTCTCACCTTAATTCCCAAATCGGACCGAGTGCAGCTCCCCAGGCAGTTTCGTCCATAGCCCTTTGTAATGTCCTTTACAAAATCCTTTCCAAACTAATGGCTAGCGGACTTACGTTTGTCCTCCACCTCAATCATTTCTCGGGGGAACAAAGCTGATTATGTTGAAGGTAGGCAGGATCATGTGCAACATAATCCTCATTCGGGGAAGTGTTGCATTCTCTCAAAACAAAAAGGACTCCCGGGTATGCTTATCTCGGCTTGACCTTTCAAAGACGCTTTGATAAAATCGGTGGCACTATGTGAGAGCAATCCTTCGAGGCTTTTGGATTTATTCATCAATGGAAAAATTGGATAATGGGCGGTCTCGGGTGCTTTCTTTTTTCAATGCTACTAAATGGAGGACCCCTTCAACCCTTCATTCGATGTCGGTATAAAGCAAGGAGATCCCCTGTCTCGCGTTTCTCTTTGTCATTATGGCGAGAAGGGCATAGGAAGATCCTTAGCCAAGGGCAAAACAACGAAGAATCAACTCAAAGGCATCAAACCGGTCACACCAAGATGCCACACGGTAACGCATCGACAATTCGTAGATGATACAATGCTCATGGGCGCCCCCACGGTGCGAGGAAGTTCGAAGCAAAGTGCTAAAAACGCTCTCGGATGGATGATTAATGTGGGGAAGTAATTAAGTGTTAAAAATATACCTTTTTTTACGGCTCAACATTTTGGCACCGTTGCCGGGGAGATTGTATGCCATTTTACGGGGAGTAATGCATAGCTTATTTCCTTCTACCCCGTGGAGAGTTGGGTATTAAAGACGGAAGAGTAAGAACACTGCGCTGTGACGAAAACATACTTGCTCGCACGAAGCTTGCTTCACGGTATGAGGTAAATAAGCTTTTTCTTTTGGGTAGGAATGAATAATTGTTTCTTTTGAATGAATAAACCAATTAAGCGAAAACAAGAACCCTCTGACAAAGCAGAAAAACCTAAGGGGCCGGTGACCCACTGAGCACGACCTTTATTGATGAAATCTTGAAGAAAATTGAGTCTCGACCATCAGTAGGATTTCAGAGCTACTTCTGGATAGCCTACTAGTTCACTTAGAGCTACAAAATCACCATGCGAGGCCTTCGGCCCGAGATATATCGTCAAGCCTGCAGGGGAATTAAGCAAGATTCCCCAAGAAATCGAGAATCCTTACTTAAGTCCATGCAAGAAAGGGGACGACAGACAATCTCCGGGGAAGGAGAAAGGGAGACGAGGGAAGAAAACACAAAAATCACCTATTAAAATTACTCGGACAATAAGCTTGACCCAAATAGGGAGAGTCTTTGTTCAACCTATTCAAAACCAAGGATTTGAGTCACCTCAAACGGTGGGACAACGAGGGAATACCCATTCAGGACGGAGGAAAGTCTGTAAAAATCGTGTTCACCACGGTTAAGCCAAGCACTAGAAATTCACAGAGTCCGGAGATAGGTGTACTGGCATATTTTTTATCAAATGGCCCAGAACCAAAACATGAGACCCGTGTAGCAAACCTCTACTGCTTGCAATACCCTATAGTAGACAATCGCTGCAGTTAGCGCACCCATGAAAATCTATCCCTCTCCAACATATTCCTACCTTTCATGGTCTAACATCGGAAGAAGATCCGGATGTGTTTAGTTTGAATTTGATGTACTTGTGTAGAGATACTGGGATTATACCGACAACCCCCAAAAACTAAAAGGCTGTTCCCGTCTACGTTAAAAGGAGGAGCGACACTAAGATGGTTTTATGGGATTAGGTGGAGGGTGTCATAACATGATTGGGACCATATGAGAAAGCTGCTGTTTAAAGAAATATCAAGACTATTGCGGTCACGAGGATTAAAAGATGAGATCTTTCGAGATGACAACCAAACCCGGTGACGACCTTGGAAGAATATGGCCACTGGAACTGATTTTAGTACAATGCTTCAAAAGTCACCCCTATGCATCAACTTCCCTGCCTTACGATAACGTTTTTGAGCAGTTTGCATTAATTGGGGGGAATGAAAGATCGGTGGGTTGAGACATTAAATCTTATGGGAAAAGGAGTGATATATATCAAGAAAGCTATTCGAAGCATTGTTGGTTTGTGCATTAGGTGCTCGAGGGGTAATACAAGATTGAAATCAGCTAAGAAAATGACATAGTTACAAGGGAGAATAAGCCCTCTAATGAAGGTGTGACTCGTGCGAGAGATCGGAGAATCTGTTAGAAAATTTTAAGACGGACATCGCGGGGACGTTAACAACATGGTTTGATATCATGCAAGCAGTACAAGCGAGGCGAGCAGCGAGCATAATCTTGCAATATTACTGTCCCCGGTGTAGAAAGAAACATAATACAAAGATGCCCATTTAAAGATTAGTGGTTAAAATCTGCATGTACCATTTGTACAAAGAGATCACCCTACGGAGAGGGATTCCCGTTAAACTACGGCTTAAAAATCAATTTATAAAAGGCGGAGAAAGAGGAATCGAATAGATGGTGTGTCTTTGCTTAACCCGGCGCGCGAGCGGTAGGCGTACGACCATCGAGTATGTACAGAATGATCCATTTTATCTTTAAACCTCAATATAATGCTCAACGGTATAGCGAGATGTGGCGGGAATCAATCACCATTTCCTAATTGGTCACAACAACCATTCACTCTCTACATGTTGGCCCAATCGAAAAAATCCAGAATAAAGCTGCCCTAGCTTTCCTTTTTGGCCACCATTTTGGCTACACAATGGTTCCCTTCATGTTCTCTGGAATCGAGGGCACGAGCGATCCAAACTGGAAAAAACCTTCAAATCAGCCGGCGAGGGGAGCTATCCCTCCCTCTCCTTCTCTGCACGGCGCCTTACCCAAAGCCCTAGACTAGTGTAGACCTTAACTCTAGCCCAAGCGACCCTGAACCCAAACGACATAGACCGATTCGATCTTGTTCAAATAACGGAGACACTCATGAGTAGGCGAACTAACGGAGTGTAACGATCTTCAATTAAGGTGCGGCAACGGGCGTATGGTTATAACAGGAGAAATAATGATGAGAATATTGAAAATCCGTTAACGTTTGGTGAACAAACAGGAATACCAGATAGGAGTGGAGTTCAACTATGAGAATCAACATCAAGATCAACAGCGAGAATCAACAACAACTGAGGAATAACTTCCTCTCACCATTCCCAAAGCGATTGATCATCGCTCATTAGAAACCGACCTAATTTTGATCTTACGGAGAGTTAAAAAATTTATCATATAGATCCTCTCTCCTCAAGCCATTCAAGACTCTATTCCTATACTCATAAAACCAGTAAGAATTATGCATAAAAAAACCCAAGAGAGGAGAGTAACAACCAATCCTTTGTTCAAATATTCGTACCTTATACGATTTATTGGATCGAGAATGGAAAACACCTATCAAGTATGAAGATCCGGAAACCCTAATAATGGTTAGATCAATGTCGATCATTTCCTAATGCTTTAGTTGATCTAGGAGAAGCGTAATCAACATTTTAACAACCACTACACGGCCGAGAACTTGGCATTACATCACTTGAACCAACAAAAACCTTGTTGGAATTGGCTGATCTGATCGGTGAGTTAAACCCGAAGGCACCTTACAACATGTGCATGGTATACTTAGCTAAGATTCTTTACAGGGAGCCTACCTATTGTTTTCACGATTTATTAATCCCAAAAGAACCGGCTAGATGGACACCCTTTAATTTTAGGAAGACCTTGGTTGGCTGGCCTATGGAGTGCCTACATTGGATGCCGAAGCAAGGCAACATGACCATAAATAAATAAATAAATAAATAATAAATAATAATAATATTAATATTAATTATTTAATTAATTAATTAATAAAATATTTTTTATTTATTTATTTTATTATTTATTAATTTATATTTTTGTTTTTATTTATTTATTTATTTTTATTTATTTATTATTTATTTATTATTTTTTTATTTTTATTATTTTTTATTTTATTTATTTATTTTTGACTAGATTGTTTAACTATTTGATAGATGGTTTGTTATAATTAAAATCATATGAATAAAATTAATTATATTTATTAATTAATAATAATAATTAATTATTATATAATTTAATAAAAAAAATTTACAAAAATTACATATATACACCACGATTTGTTAAATTACTTACCATTATATTAATATATTAAAGGTTTATAAATAAATAAAATAATAATAATAAATAAAATTAATAAAATGTAAATAAATAAATAAATAATGGAATATTTACTTTTCAAAAGTCAAACTGATTTTGTTATCCTAACAGCACTAGTTGAGATCATCTCTACATCTATTTATAGCTTAATCTCACGGATCTGATCTCTCACTATAGTCACGATGATGAACCACCTTTGGTTGGTTTAGAAACGCGTCGACCTCGTTCTTTTGCATGTGCTTATTACGGAAAAAATTTCTACTAATTTATATTATGGATCATGAAAGCTTAGATTCAAAAAAAACTCTCACACTACTCACCATTGACGGATCTGGGCATTCCTTTAAGGTTGATGGCCATCGAGTTCGATTATATCATATGGCCGCATTTACCATGAATCATTTTGCCGGCGGAGTTAAGGGAAGACTCCACCATCTGAAATTCTTGGCTTTGAAGGGGAGAATCCCTCTCCGCGCTTGAGTTTGATAAATTGGTTTTTTAATTTTTTTGTACATAATGCATTCTTTTTTTTGTTTTTGTTTTTGTTTTTGAAATTCGTTTCCTTATACTACTTCTTTATTTCGGTTTGAATTTAGTTTCTTTATAAAACGAAAAATAATAAAAAATTATGTGTTTTTCCGTGTTCTTTGTTCCTTTCTAACGAAACAACACTGTCTATGTCGTTCTTCCTTTGAAAGGAACAACGGTTTCTGAGTGTTTTGTTGTTCACTTTCCAAAGGAACAACACCGTAGTAGGATATTTTTACGCATTTTGCTTTCGAATGGAGCAGACTGTTCTTGTGATGTTTTTCTTTGTTCCTTTCGGACGGAAAGCAACATGTCCGCGAGCATTTCCTTGCTTCATTCCCTTTTGAAAGGAACAACGGTTTTCACAGATTATCTTTCTTGTAGAATATCAAACGAAAATGCCTATAAAAATTCCTTAAGTTCTATCCCACGAGCCATCACACATGAAAAAATATTATAAATGAGTCATATTACTTTAATGTGGTAAATATTGCAATTACATTAATCTTTTGTTGTCCCTTCACCTCATACTTGAATTATCTATAGCGATTCCCTCATTATTTTATACGCATCGATTTCGGTAATTACTTAATTTGATTGACTTTATCATGATTGCGCTTGTTTTTTCTTGCTGCTTCTATTGATGTTCCACACATGCCACCTTAATCGAGCAGGTAGAGTACGACCTTTCATTCGTTTGGGGGGCGGGGAAATATACTGCACATGCGGATACGAGATACCCAAAATTTCTTCCTACTGTATCTCTGCATAATAGATTTTTGTGATTAAAACCCTTGCATTTCTCGGAAAATAACGAATTTTAGCGAGCGCAATACCTTTGTGTTGTTCCATTAAAAGAGGTTGCTTGTGTGTTGAGAAC
Organism: Pinus albicaulis; assembly: GCA_034641835.2. NCBI lineage: Eukaryota > Viridiplantae > Streptophyta > Pinopsida > Pinales > Pinaceae > Pinus > Pinus albicaulis. The sequence continues at coordinate 214,406 of JAXQQM020091813.1, forward strand.
AATTAACGAATAACGAAATAGTGGACGTTCAATTAGCAGTACGAACCTACAGAACGATTGGATTTGTCTCTGCGATGCTTTGCACGGAGCAATATTAGACAAACTAGGGATGGATTACATACTTTATGAGAATGCCGGCAACCCAATGAACGGTGACTCACTAGATTCTTGTTAAATACGTGAGAAGGGTTCCTCCCATAGTGGGAAGAGCTGAGATAGTGGTGACCGATGAGATAATTGCAGAAGTATGTCAAGCGTCCCCGCACGAGAAGCCATGCGGACTCGGAGAAAAAATCAGAATTCGGGAGGCCATGCAAATCTTTCAAGATGAAGGGCGAGAGCTAATAGTCAAAGGGAGAGGAGTACACACAGCGTGCGACTAGAGCGAGCCTATGGGCCGAGAATTAGCCGAGTATCGTCACAGAGCTTACACTAACACTGCGACAGTAGAAAAAGGCAGTTGATAAAACCCTCGTCATATTAAAAGCATTAGTTGTGCCAAAACAAAAATGCACTATCAAGGAATTTACCGCATTATTAACATCTTTATTGCATGATATTGCTGCGTGTGGAATTAGAAAAGCATAACATGTGGACATGGTGGTGCAGCCACCATTGCTTGATTCGGCTAATAGTAAGTCTATAGCCCTCGCCCGACGACAAACCGAGTTTCGAGAAGAGCTAATTTTTTCTATTCGAAGGAGGGATGAGCTTTCACCCACTCCGAGAAAGGAAAAGGTATGGCCGGCTCAGTAGCAAGACTCACTCCCTGAGACGAAATCCTTTCGATTAAAACGAAGCAAAAAACGAAAGTAATAGAGGAACTCCCGACAGCGGTACTCAACCCACTGCACGATTAAACGACTCGGATGAAGGGGAACGGCCTCCACGATTGGGAGGGAGCAAGTCCTCGTTCGAGGAAGTATAGGGATAGAGGGGACAAATTAGGGTACTTTCCGGATGGGGAGGAAGTGAGTCACCATACCCGGTAGTGAAAAACAACCCGAAATTACGGAGGAAGAAAGTTCGTTATTCGGATGAGGGAAGAGGCAAGTTACCATGCGGTGGCGAAAAGCAATCGAGAGGAGGAAGAAATACGTTATTCGGATGAAGAAGAGATCGAAGGAATTCGAGAAGGAAGAAGAAGTCGAAGGTGAAATACGGTATTCGGATGAGGAAAGGTGAGTTATCACACACGAGCGATGCGAATAGCAACAAGAAGGGATGAAAACGAGAGGAGCCTATCGAAAATGTCAACACAAGCGTCTGCGCGGGAAGACCAATTGGCCCCGGATTTTGGCCAACATGAGCAATTACGCACGGTCTGCGGACTGCATGAGTGACATTAATCAAATTCCCAGAATGCCTGCACGCCTTTGATAGGGGTGTAGCGATGAAAACAACAAACCTAGCGAAGCTAAGGGTTGCTTCTGCGAGATGCCTACAGAACGAGGAGAATGCGCATGCTAAGCCAACATTTCGATGCGGAAACCGCGAGTTAGCGGGGCAAATGATTCTTGAGGAATCTAATCAGAGACCGCCAGGAGCTATGGAACAAGAACCCCCGAAGAAGAGGTGCAAGAAGAAAATTTCAACGAGGGCACTGACTCAAAAGCCTGGCCGAGCAATTGGGGTCGGATGCGAAAACGCGTGTCCCCCTTAAGAAAGAAGAAGAGAACAACGAAAGTAGAGAAGCAGCGAGAGAAAGAGAAAAAAAAGATTCATAATTTGATTTGAAGCTGACTTAGGCAACCATTAGGGATTTTAAAAATATGAGAAGCGGACACCTAAGCGAAATCCTACAAAGACGACGAAACCACGTCATCAGCGAAGATCGAAAAAAAGAGAGAAGGTCAACTTTGCTAGCAGAAACCCTCGGGTAGAAAAGAAGAAACGGTGCCCGAGCCTACTTGTGAGGGCCGAGGTAGCAAACGATCGTCCCAACATGGGTTGTTCCAGAAGAAGAAAACGGTGCAAAGCCTACTTATGATTTGAACAGGGAGCAGGCAAACCCGTAGTCCCAACATCGGCTATTCCCGAGAAGAACCGGTTTTGAATGAAAACAACCAATCGATGATAGTCAAACAAAAACTAGAAAGAAGATGATCTTTGTCCCAAGAAGAAATACCCAAGAATTACGACGTGAGATGAAAATTGTTCATGAGCGGAAAGTAGTGAAGCCCATGAAAAAACATCGAGAAGCGAGAGGGAATGGAAAGCGATAAGGTAAGCAACCAATTAAAAATTAACACGAAAACAAATGGACATTCTCTTGCTCATTATATGCCATGTCTAAAGCTTGTGGGTGCCACGCCAAAAATTATGCTTTGTTTACATTAGAAAAGGTATTTGCAATTAAAAATCAAGCGAGTTAGAAGTGGCGAGTCAATAAAGGTTAAGAACTATGAGACGACACCGATATCTTACTACGCCAAGATTTACGGGGACAAAGTACACACGCTTATATTGTGTGAGTTTTATTTGCATAATTTAATTCTTGAAAATATGTTGATGAATCAAATCCTAGCCCTTTTATTGGAGATGTACTGCAGTTTCGAGGCCTTCATTTCTTTTCGTCGTAAATCAATTAAAGTGGCTTAAGAAGCCTATAATAATGCCTTTGCAAAGCGAGGAGAATGCATTGGATCTATGGCTCGAAGTGAGCCTCAAGACCCACGTCAATTATGGGCTAGGCGAGAAAAGTCTAATGACAAGGAAAAGGTGTTACGAGCTGCGGGGAGCACATGTTCATAAGTCGATCATTTTGAAGAGAAACGGACCCTGATTTTTCATCTAACTGAGGGACCCAGGGCCTATGTGGTAGCCAAGACTCCAGGTGGAGTACCTCCGAGGTCCAAAACGTGCAAAGTAGGGAGCCATTCAATTATAGGGAACTTTGGAGCTGAAAGTCTGCAGATCGTTTCATTGCCTATGGCCACGTCTTGTCTTGAAAGGAAGGGCCATTTTGGTTGGGGTGTAGGTTCCCGCGACCCCATTGTTTTGGTACTCACCTTTGGATTACACAAAGCTATCTATGAGCTTCCCGGGGACGGAGCGGGGACATATTCTCGAAGGATTAGTTACACATCATGGTTTTAGACCCTTCAATGACAAACCTTCTCCATCTTACTCTTTGTCGGCTCTCCCATGTAAATGTATAGTTTTCATGAGGACATGAAAAAGGTAGAGCGAGGGGGGGGTATGTTGTGCATTGAAAGAGGTATGAAATTATTATGTATTTGTTCATTCTTTCACCATAAACATACTTCGAGTTTGTCTTGAAAAGGTAATCTATCATGATAATTGTAATTAATTTGGAAAGGTTTACATTGAGACTAAAAAGGATAACTAAAGATTGTTTTTATTGTCAAATCGGGAATTCGAAGAGGTGTGGAAGTGCATATCGAAAGGCGTGGCTAAAAACGGTCGGCTCACCTACTCCATTTTCGATGAACCATAGTCGGTACCGAAACAAGAAGATGCGAACGGATTGCCCGAAAAGAGGCAGAGACGACGACTCGGCTCTAAACAAAGAAAACGAAATTGTACGGCCAAAACAAAAAGGTGCGAATCCCTCGGGATCGAGGAAGATCCATGAGGATGGCAGGTCTATCATGTGATCAGTACTTTTCTTGATTTGTCCATCCCAGGATCGAATATAAAGGCGTCGATCTTTAGTGATAGAGCCGACGGTGAGCTTGTATGTAAAAGACTTATATATTTCCTTTGCAATTAAATTCTCGACTCTACGCAACTGTCATTTGAGAGAAGCACTATTGTCTCTGTAATGTTCTTTTCGGATTAATATAAAATCACAGATTTTCATCTCTATCTCTGATTAAAATTAGAGTGAACCCAGCGGTACTTCACTATCTTTCTTTGTATTATTAATCTTGGTTTGTTAATGAGCAATGTGTGTGTTTAATATTTATTTGCATTACGAGTTGTTTTCATTAATTGATTGAAATGTATGACGATCCATTGCTATTTTCATTTATCAAACTTATTATTATTTATCAGCGGTGTTGTTACTGTAATTACGGTGAGTTCTTCGTTCCATTCATTTATGGGATTGCTATTGTAGATTACAATTGGATTTTACGACGGGGTTTTAGAATATCCGGTTGTTCGAATTGCGATTGAATCGTGGTAGTTGTTGTTCTTTTGAAGAATTGTAATTGTTGATGTTTCTTTTATCTTTGCTTTTGTTCCTTTTGGATTTCATTTCCTTTGAGTTGTTTCCACTTGCTTGAGATCTCTAAGTACTGTAGTAAGGGCCGAGCTAATGCAGATTTCCAGGAGCTTCATCAAACCTTTGACATGTATGGTTTATTGAAATGTTTATAAGAGGATAAATTAACTTATAATTAAATATGATGAATCATTGAAGAGATTTTATGGATAATTTTCTTCACCTTTGCTCACGAATTTTCCAAGGAAGATGTGGATTAGGGATTTTACTGCAGATGAAAATTTCTCAATCATTTAGTTCAAATTTCCTTAGAACCATATGAAAATGAATCTTATATGATCTCCCAGAATTTTTTCTTAGTGGTAGAGGAAATTACTAAAATTTCAAAGGATGAACCTACTCTCCACTTTTTGTTCCTTCTCTTCCTCCTTTTCCATCATGCATATAAAGTAGTCTCGCATGTCTGTGTAGTGGTAAGATTGGAAAAACTTGAAGATCGAGCACCATTGATCCACTTATCCTATCTTTATTTCCTCCCCATGGAAAAAGATCGTATCTAGGGAAAATTTAAATGTTCTAATAAACCCATGGAGCCTTAGGCGAAGATTGATGTGCATAATTCAAAACTTGAATCGATCTAATAGAAAGTATTGCTTATATAAAGGTTACCTTTTCATCCTCTACAATTTACACCACATATGACCCTATGTACCTTGATTCGATCGACACTACTCCAGTGTAGTTTCTCTAGATACTTTTAACTCCCAATTAGTTGGTTTACATGGAAATTAGGTACAAGATGGTTACACATTTCCACTAGCGTAGAGGAACAAAAGGATAGAAGACACTTTTAATCTCTCTTCTTTTTTCAAATTCCTCTATGTCAAAAATGATGTTTCTCTACATTATTTTCTACAGTAAGAAATCTCAACATCTTGATATTAGTCAAAGTGGGATTCAATTCATTTATCAAGATGAAGGCTTGGAAAACCCATCACTTTCTAACACCAATGATTGACACTATTATGCATGGTGATGAGTTCCCGAGTACATTATATGATCTCTTATTTCCATAATAAGACTTGGATTTTCAAATCTTTTGACCTCTGAATTTGATTTGGTTAGAATGGTGGTATCTATCTCTAAACATGAAGAGATGGTAGTTATGTGCATTCACAGATTGATATTAAAAGAGGCTAAAGGAATGTCATTTTAACATAAATAAAAGAACCTTATAGGTCTAAAAACCCTAATCCCAAAAGATCAAACAACAAAAGGTTTGTGGATATTGAAGGCTGGTTAGTTGAGGTACATCAACTACGAGGGTACAAATTTTGCATACAATATTTGTTTAGGGGTGCATAGTAGCTCGGTAGAAAAGAACTATTAAAGGGAATACAAATTTTGACCGGGGAATAGGGCATGTTATGGCAACTCTTGGCTTCTCAAATTGCCAAAAAACATCACATTTAGGACCTCAGAAAAGGCCACTGTTGTGATTTTGGGACCCATAAATTATAGAAAAGAAAGCTGCCAGAAAAATATATAACCATTGAGACAATGGAGAGAATTGGAGTGTATATGATATCCACCTAGATCACATGTAACTATAATGAGATTTTACTTTGTTACCTATGTTAAAGTTTAATGGGAAATTTTCATTTTAAGTTTGCACTAGACATGTAGAAAATGTATTTGAAGCATTATATAAATTTAAAACTCGATCCTTATAATGTTCACAAGCATACTCTTTGTTTGTTCCTTAGGTTTAATGCTTCACTTTGGCTTCTTCCTTCAAATTTATTATAACTTAATATATTTAATTCATATTGCATTGAGAGATGCATTTTATAGTTTATATATGAGAGAGATGTAATGTGATGATGGTTTAAAATTAACAAGTCCGTCGTTCAAAATTGCTGCCCAGGCCCGACTGCGGTGCGGCGTGCACGACTACGACTACCGACTCGACCAACGCTCGGTTCGTCTTCGTTTCTAGCGCCCAACGAGTTGTTGGCAACTCGTGTGCTGCACCCTTGACTTCTTGCTTGTTCGTCCTTGTTGCTTTTCGAACTTGGTTTGCTTCACTCTCCACTCGAGATCATCACACATGCGGAAAATAAAACAAGCGATAACACATCAATACATGCATACATTAACACGAAGTATGTAGCATGGGGAAAGCTTATTGCTGAAAACCCCGCAACTATTGTGTATATTATAATGGAGAAAACATGTAACAAGTCGGTACTAATACTCCTCACAAGTAATTAGTACTATCTCGGTATGATGGTACAGTGTCGAGTGTGTTTCGGATCTATCATGAAATACTAGATTAGCCGAGAGTTTAATGCAACTGCGGATTTATCATAAGTAAATCAGTGTAGGCTCCAAAATGAAACCCGAACAATCCAACGAGGATCTACCTCATCCAAATAGCCTCGCATGCGGCCAAGCTTGCTTGCCATGTACTCGGCCTCTGCCGGGCGGGTGCCACGGATCTCACTACTGCTTTGTGCCGGGAAAGCTAGCATGTCGGCCCAATGCTGAAAAACTCCTCCGGATGTGCTCTTCCGGTCCGTTGGGCTCCAGCCCAATCTACATCGAGTAAGGAAACTTGACTTCACTCCATCCTCCTATCACAGCCTACAGAGACCATATCCCACGATATGACACTAAGATAACGCAATACATGCTTGCATGCGCTTCAAAAGAGCTTGGTAGGGCTTAACCATAGCTTGCGAAAGTTGGTTAACGGCCTAGCATATATCGGGTCGTGTATTGACCGGATACATAAGTGACCCCACCGGGCTGCTCGATGAGACGGTGGCATCCACTACCTCTGCACTGAAGTAGCATCCTCCTTCCTCCAACCACCAAGAAGAGGAGTGTCAACGAGGGCTTGCGACCTTGCATGTTGAACCTCTTCGGGAATCACCGAGCATACTTGCACAGAAACAAATAGTCCACCAGCTGTGATTGCCAAATCTCCAATCCCGGGGAAATAATGAAGTGATGCCCAAGTCATTTCGATCTCAAAACACTCATACAAGATCCTCCTTGCATGAAAGTATCAGCTTGTTCATCGCTCGTCAAAATCAGATCATCTACATACGGTACTGATGATCAGCCAGACTCCCCTCCACCACAATATGAGTACAGGTTTGGATCTGCCTCACTCTTGGAGAATCCAAGCCGGTGTAGTGTTGTCTATGCGAGTGTACCAAAGCACGAGGTGCTTGCTTCGGCCAAGTACTGATGCTCTCTTGAGTCGGCACACATGCGACTCGCTTGTTGAAAAGATATCGAAACCTTCGAGAGCTACTCTATTTACACCTCCTCACTCAATGACTCTCTCCCGTTCGAGGACGCTACGATCTTCACATCCATCGATGGATGTGCGCGCCTATCTGCCTTTGAGAGAGCGAGATCGTCGCCCATGGAAGAGTACCTTGCGACGGAGGTGAAAAAAGTCTCCTCATAATCGATCCCCTCGATGCAGCGAGAAGCCACGAGGGCGACAAAGTCTCGCCTTGTACTTTATCACACCACTCCCCATCAGGCTACTGCTTCCACTACATGCCAGATCATCGTGAACCCTGCCCGCGATTTCCCCTCGGTCTTGGGACAATCTCCCCATGCCGCATTTCTGACGATCGAATCATATTCTTCGATCATGGCACCTACCCATGTGAGGTTCCTCCCACGAGCTTCCTCAAAAAGAGGATAGCTCCGTCACGACACATTCCGACTCTACGAGAGCCATGTATCCGGTGTACCCCGATCCGGTGGCCCTGCCTGCGCATGCATGCTTGTTGTCTTGTGGGTGGTCCTACAACCTTCTGCGCATCTCGAGCCGGTCGCTCGGCCTACTTAGTGTGCATGCGCCCTCTACGATGGTTGGCGGCCCGCATGGGTGGTTTCTTCCACCTCCGAAGAACTTCCTCTTGTGGGCTGAGTCCACATCCGGAAGCTCCTCCTTAGGAACTAACATCTCCTCATCTTGCATGCAAGTGTAACTCCCTCTCAACGCGAACACGCATGGCTTTCTCCTCTGAAATTTTATATCCCGTCGTACAAGCGATCTTGCGTCAATCCGACCAAATACACCTTTGATAGTTGTGTGAGGTGTATCGGTGTACCCCCACATTGATGAGACCTTGCACATTGATGGAATGGGGGACATGGGACGATGCAAACCTTTTTGAGGCAATTTGTGATCCCTACATGATGGTTCAAATGCAGGGGACAAGGAGTGGAACGTGATGACCTTTGTGATGGAAAGGGGTCATGCTTAGCCACATAGAATGGCAAGTGCCGTGCATGACCCATACTACCTCTGGTGGTAGGGCACGTTGTTGGAGTAGACTTCTTCATGGCTTCAACAAGATGGGCCCATTGTGGCAGGACCTTTAGTGGAGGGAGCGACTTGAAGGAAGTAGTCACATATGATGGAGGGTAGGAGTGACGAAGTGCACTTCACTTCGATATGTTGGGACATGATGATGATGAGGAAGTTGAGATTTAGAGTTCACTTGGAGGAACACATAGGCGACCAAAGTCATGGACATGGACTACATGGATATCTTCTATAGATGGACGATGGACAGTTGTTCACCATGAACAACTTGGACATTGGTTGGATGAGCAACCTATGAGAAATTCATATGTTTCGAGTGAGAACTTGTAATGGCACTCATGGCCAATACAAAGTGAGACTTACAACGCTTTGGATATGATGAGGCATAGGAGTTCTATGATGGAGATGCCTTGGTGGTACACACTTTGGCATGGGCTTGAGTCACTACTTGACTTAGCCACACTTCTTACTTTGATGATGCTTGGAGGATGAGACTACTTGCATACACAAGTAGCACATGGATTAGCATCATGGACAACATGTTGTGGATGAGATGGAGACACTTCATGGACCCAAACATGGCACTTGGATGAGATTCGGACTTGATCGAGTTGATGGATGTGACGAGGTTGCGAGGGAGGAATGACTAACGCGAGGGGTATAGAGGGATGTGCATTCTCACTGATGAGGGACATTATGGTTGGATTAGCTACCCAACTAGTTCGAGTTATGGGGGTCGGCCGGTGTGCTGAGGGTTATGACGGATACATATCGAGTTTTGTTGTGTTGAGTTGGTTGGAGTACTTGATGCGAGCTTCACATGGATTTGACGCGATGGTTGAGAGATATCTCATGGACATGAACCTTGCTGGTTTATGCAATGATAGTTGTGACGATATCGTGCACATGGGTGCAACGACGGTTCGTGCGAGCTGACACTTGATGGTAGTTGCGGCGACATTTCCACACGGATGGAGTTGTGATGGACCGTGTGATGAGGGGATGATGTTGTCGAGGGACAACAACGTTTTGAAGTGGAGGAGGATGTAACGCCCCAAGACTTCATGGGTGCGTTCGGTGGGCCAGGCCGCGCCGGTTGGGCGTTTGGGTGAGCTCGGGCGGGCAGTGCGACGTAATGGGCGCGCGTCGCACCGTGGAGAGTCACGAGGGGCGCGCGGGTGTGCGAGCGAGTCACGGGCGGCGCGTTGGTGGGGGAGGGCGAGTCAACACGGCGTTGGCGATAGTGAGGTTTATACCACGATGGGTGCCCTTGGACGAGCGACGGACGAGGGCTGGTCGGTGGGTCGACCGACCCGTTGGGCGCGCGGCCGAAGCGCCACACGCAGTGGGCGGCGGCGGATGAGGGGTCGGCTTGGGTCGGGCCGGCAGCCCCACACCCCACGGATGCGACGTTTCGTGGGCGGGACGAACAATGAGCGGGTGTCGCTCGGGTCAGGACGGCGACCACAACTCCCACGACGCATTTGTATATATGTACGCGGCGTGTTGAGAGTCGAAGCGGCGAACAAGAACGAGCAACATCGAGGCGGAGTCGAGTCGCTGCCACGAGTTGCCAACAGCTCGTTGGTGGAGAAACGATGAAGTAACGACAGTGCGCACGGAGTCGGGTCGAGTCGGGTCGTGGCGGGGGTGAGCGCACCGTGAGACCACCGCGGCACGCGCAGGTCGGGTCGAGGGTTGGGTCGAGCGGGACGCCTGCCACCTGCAGAACGGTGGGGTCAGAGTCGAGTCCGTGTCTGCAGGCGGCAGAAAGTGTGACAGGCGGCCCAGCACTAAATTGCGATTCCGGGAGCATCGTTGATCGGATTGGTCGCAGTAAATTGCGGTAGGTGTGTCTTGGCGAGAAGGCATCCAACCATACAGGTTTGGGACTGATTGGACACACGGTTAGCTCAGAAAACTGGCTCTGCACTAGATTGGAGCAACGAGCCCAGGTGACGAGGAGTGACCGGCACTTACTAGGCGATTTGAGGGCGGCACTTCGGAAAGGTGAACTTGATGATTGTAAATGGTTGTAAAGGTCTGTTTTAGGCTGGTTTTTATGATTGAAGTAAGCCTTAGATCTGTGGCCAAAAGGCAAATAGCCTTGCGAGAAGCTGGTAACCTGTTGCCGATTGGACATTAGTAACTTCATTTTTATGAAGCATAATATCTTGGGCGGAACTCATTTATGAGGAGTTGTGCCCCTCCCTTGTATGTATGGGCGTACTTGTGGATTGATATTGATGTTTATGTTTATTTACGCACATTGAAGAAGAACATTTTTTAATAATAACTAACGAATGTTTAGCTCAGGCGTAAATCCGGTACTAGCAGTATTTAGAAAAAGAAAAAGTACGGCGAGTGTTGCACATACATACATAGAGCGGTTGGAAGACACCCATGGTGTAGGGGCATGACAATGGTGAAGGTGGCCCAATCTCCACTGTGCCACGGTTCGCCCTCATCATCTTTGGCTCACCACTCTCCCGCCTTGCATGCCATTGCTGTGCAACCATCTACTTACAGCGATAAAGGTTCTTGGTTCGAACCCCCTATCTTTTGGGTCTCTCCGGTGGTCTTCTCTTTAGCGCGAGAGGGCTTTTCCTTCGCCGAAGACCACATCATACCCTTATCCTCCAACATCACCACGGAGATCAAGTTCTTCTTGAAATCCCGGTACATGCACTGACATCCTTCTAACACAAAGAAAGTTACCAGACTCCCTACGAAGGATATGGTGCGCGATACCGATTGCATGTATCTACCATCATCGCCCATCTCGATCGTGCACACCCAAATCTTTTTCCTCCCGGATACGAGAACAAATCCCGATCTCTCATCATATCGAAATGATGCACCGTGTCACAAGAACCACACCGAGTCCCATCACACTTGAAAACCAAACATCGCGATCGGTGAAAAAGTCCAAGCTGCTGTAGTGAAGCCAAAGCCTCTCCATCTGAGATCTTCCCGCTTGCTTGTTTTTCTTCTTCTTTTGGACAATTGGTAGCATAATGTACCGTGATCATGGAAGTGAAAACACTTCACTTTCGCCATATCCTACTTCTTTTCCCTTTGCACTGAGAATGAGAAGTTTTCTTACCCTTCCCCTTTTTTTCTTTGGCAACCAAAACGCAATTTTCTTCATCAATGGCTCCCTTTGATGAAGATCCATCCCAGTAGTCCTCCTTATCTCCTCCTGCATGAGATCCGCTCAAAGCGCTCCCATCCGGTAGCTTCTCCGGAAGCCATTGACCACTACTCTTGATATGAGTTCCAAGCCTTCGGAAGACCAAGGAGAGCCGGGTCGAGCCATGTCCTCATCTTCGACGGTCACCCCCACACTTCCCGGCTCATCTACCGTGAGTGAGAACTTCGTGAGGTATTTGGCGCTTGCATCGCCTTTATCCATCTTGATGTTCACGAGCTTATCTTTGAGCACCAGCTTCCTTTGGTCGCTCTTACTGCGAGACTAGATCCTTCAAAAAGCTTTCCACATTAAATATGGAGAAGCCTTTCCATGCTGAGTACCGGATACAATATGATCATGACGCCCTCCAACGGGGATCCTTCGACATTTTTTCCATCTTCTTTTGCCATGCTTCGACTTGACAGGGATCGGTGGGCTTTTGGACATCCCATATCCACGAAATCCTTTAGTCCATTATCTTCTAATACTACCTCCATGGTCCTTCATACAACATAATTCGAGCGTTTGCCTTCAAGAGCATATTCGAGTCGCAAAGCAGATTGAAAAGACATTTTCAACTCCGGCATAAGAAAACAAAAGCTTGCTACAAAATTCGGAATTCAACTCAAAGCTCAATCACTGCGGATGCTGTGAGAAGAAATTATTTCTAGCACGAGATACGGCTGACGAGATTTCTCTTGGATATATCACCTTTCAAGAGAAAGGATGGATCTAGAGGCTTCACAACGCATGTCTGAGACTCACATCCTATCGAAATAAGTTTGTAATCCTTTGTGATGATCAATCTACTGCTTCAATAGCTCGATACCATGTAGAAAATTGTTGAATAATGATTAATTATCCACCGAGACTATCATGATCACATATCAATTCGAATTCATATGCTAAAACATAATCTCTTCCACTCGAATCATCACATGCGGAAATAAAACAAGCGATAACACATCAATTCATCATACACATTAACTTACGGTATGTATGGGGAAAGATTATTGCTGAAAATCCCTGCAGCTATTATGTATATTATAATGGAGAAAAAATGTAACAACTACGATTTACAATACTCCTCACAAGTACTCAGTACTATCTCATGAAGTTACACACAAACTAGCTTGGTTTTGAACAAGTCACGGGTTCAAAACTCAACCACTAATTGCTTGCCTCTATTGCGAAATCATGGCCTGTCTAAAAGAGATCCAAGGTTCGAATCTCCTTGGCTTGACAGTGCAATCATCATGGGAAATTGCCTCCAAGTGTGGTTGCAAATCATCCTTGCTGCTGTGATGTCTGAGTGGTAGTTGTACTCACCCTTTCATCTACCTCTTCCAGCTGGTCTCCTTTGAGGCTTGTCCATGCTACCTTTGTAGTGAACTGATGCTGTTCTTGAGTTGAATAATGAGTTACTAATTAATGAATTAAATAATATTTAATTCACTCCACTCATTACTAGTTGATTAGCTAGTTAAACTAATCTCAACTAGATTCAACTAAGTTAAACCGAACACAACTCCACGAGCTGTCTCATTAACTCCACCAAACTTTCACGCTTGCGAAGTCCTAGCCCAGAAGTCAACCATGCATGACGACTCACCAAACCCTTAGGAATAGCGCTAATTCCTCTGTCGGATACGTAGAGCCACTGCTGTAGCTCGGAAGCGAAGTGCTCAAGAGAGAAATGGCTGAGCTGATTTAGAGTCCAAAATATTATTAAGGGTAAATAATATTTGACTTCCCTATTTTAGGATAGGCGGGTCTAAAAATAGACTTTGACCTATAGGTCCAAAAATATAGAGATCACATCTATTTTTACCAACATGACCAATACTCCAAGAATAACATACGCAACTCTGGACCATGCTCCATATGTCTAAAAATAGACATAGTCTAAACATGAACTTTGTGCCCGAGAGTACTGCAGGCCCACTTAGTGAAAGGCGACTTCATTTCGCACTAAGCTCCATCACCTTGCTGAATTTTTCAACAAATCATCCATATTTGATGCATGCAATGTTCTCGGTCTTGGTCGAGCTTGGTTATCAAGTTCACCCTTGACATCCTTTGCTACATACTGCAACATCCTTGTGTGGTTCAACTTTGCAATGTTTGTAATGTGCTTGGTTTAGGTTCAAATTGTTCTTCAAGTTCTTCCTTCTCCTCAACCACATTCTCGGCATTCTTCGGTCTAGCCCATATCTGCACTCATAACCACTATAAAACTCACGTTTCTCATCTCCTTAAAATCAAGCTTGACAAGCTTCCCTTGAAAGCATGCATTTGCTCTTCGACCAATTCCTTTAGCTCCTTTCCATAGCTGTCCAATGTCTTCAGTAGAGTCGGTTGAATTCATCCCGGTTCGTGTCGGATATCCACTTGCAAGTATTTCATAAGGTCTTCTTCAACTCACGAAACTCATCAACGATTTCATCCAGTTCTTCTCAGAAGATTTTACCGGCCACAGCTAGAAGTCCTTCGGAATTAACTCTTCCATTCTAGCTCTAGCCATGACAAATGCCTTGCTTGACTAAGGTCTCAAGAGAAACCCCAAATATATAAGTCGGCTTCAACGAGCGTACGCAGCCACACGCTCTCTGTCGACTCGATCACCCATGTTATCACGCCCCTACACCACGGGTGTCTTGTATACACGTCTTGTAGGCAGAGTGCGACTCTTGCGCGTGCTTTTTCTTTCTAAATACTCAAGTACCCAGGACTACGCCTATAGCAACATTAGGTTAGTTATATTAAGAAATGTTCTTTGAATATGTGCAGAAATAAACATAAACATCAATATCAAACCACATGTGCGCCCATACATACAAGGGAGGGGGCAACTCCCTTTTAAAAATGAGTCATGGGATATTATGTTTCATAAAAATACAAGTTTACAATATCAATCCGTGGGAAAACCACTCCTGCTCCTTGGCTCGCACTATTTTCCTTTTAGTCCAAGCTCTAAGGTTTTCCAATCATCAAAATAGCACTAGAACAATCATATACAATCAAGAGTTTCAACCTGCGGAAGTGCTGCCCTAAACTGCCCAAGTGTTGGTCACTCGGGTCACTCAGCCGTTGCTCCAAATATTTGTAGAGAGTTTTCTGAGCTGACCATGTGTCCAATCCATCCCTCACCCATAATTTTGGATGCATCTCAGAGTTACGCACCTTATGGTTTTTACGGCACCTCAATCAGACACCCGACGCTTCCGGAATCGCGTTTTTAGTGCTGGGCCACTGCCGTTACTCGGCGCCCATAACCGACTTGACTCGACCCGTCCGCCGTTCAGCTGTGCCCGACCCGACCTACGGTGTGGTGTGCACGTCTACGACTCGACTCGACCAAAGCTCGGTTCATCTTCGTTTTTGTGCCCAATGAGTTGTTGGCAACTCGTGTGCTACCCTTGACTTCTTGCTTGTTCGTTCTTGTTGCTTCTTCGAACATGGTTGCTTCACTCTCCAATGCCATCATATATATATGGACACCAAGTGAAGTGAGGTGCAAGCCTCGTTTGCCCGAGCCGACCCACCCGTTTATTCATCCGCCCACGGGGTATGTCATGGGGTGTGGGGGCGCTCGGCGAAGCCCAAGCACATTTACGTTTGGTGTTCACCCATGAAGTGTCGCGACGGCCCACGCCCAATAGCATGGCTGGCTAACCACAACCTGTCCGTCGGTCTAGCTCGCCCAAGGTGCGCTCGTGGTGGTATAAACAAGTCTCGCCAACGTCGTTGACCGCCTCACCTGTGACCGCCCGGCGGCTACTTCTTACACCTTGCCGCTGCGTGACTCCCGGTCGTCCGTTACCGTCGTTGCACGGCGCCGAACTGCGCCCAACGCCCAGCAGCCAGCGCCACGTTCCACAAAGCACGATGAAATCTTGGGGCCTTATACATGAGGATTGAAATGTCAAATACGGCATAAGAAATAATAATTTAATTTAATTTGTTATTCTTTCCTTTGAAACCGAAAACGTGACTTTTCATCCTCCAAACCCTTAATTTTTAATAGTTTAATTGTGGCTGCACGAAAATATTGAGACTTCTAAATGAAGACTGTCAAAAAAAATTTATTTATGAAAAATTTGAACTTCCCCAAGCCACTTCCAATATGTATACCCACACCTATCGTGTTAAATAATAATTAGAATTCATAATTATGTTCAAATTATAGAATAAAATTGTACTATAAAATTAAAAAGAACAAGAAAAAACATTAAATACTTTGCAATGTGAAAGTAAAATTTAAAACATAGTGGTGAGAGCTTGAGATAATGTCACATTGCATTGTAATAAAATTTTCAAACATCTCATGGAAACACAAACGACATGTACACATCTATTTTCATAGCGCCAATGGTATACGACCCACGAAAAAGTGAAAAACATAGACCAACAAACACAACACACTAAGTGCAATGTTGTAGTTGTTTTTGAATTTTAAACTCTCCATTAGAAGTTTCGTTCACCTGAACCAGAATTCTCCATTAGACGCGGCATTACGCCTGTGTTCCCTTGTTGATTTGCTGTACGACCGAATTACCCAAAATTCTCCGTGTATGACGTGCCTTTGGTTTTTCGGGAATTTTTCCTTTGTATTTTGCTCCAATTCTTGGTGTAGGCATCCTTTCTGCTTTAATTCTTGGTGTATTTGTTGTTTTCACGAATTCTTGAATTTGTAGTTGTCGTTTTGAAGAGCTATTTTCTTTTCACCGGGATCCGAGTAAATTTGGTGCTACTCTCAATAGTCATATGTCCTAGAGCAATTAGTGTACAATTTTTGACTCAAAACTATACTTGCAAATTTTCATGGTTCAAAAAACATCAAAATATTGGCTACACCCGACTAAAAATGGAATGCACTAGTCCCAAGCTGATAAATTTGTTGGCGGCAAGGAGAAACAAATCAAAAAAGGAAATTCCTGCGTAACATATTTGCTTATGGTATTTTTGTGGAGCACCTTCACTGTTTCGATATCCTTAAACAATAGATGATTTCACCCTTCATATGAAAAGTGTTCTTGAACTAGGCCAAATGATTTTGACTTCAAGGCTGCTCTTTCACCATAATCTGGCGCTCGGATACCAAGTAATCTCGGGAGATTGAACAAGTCGGTTTTATTTTCTTTTGTCTTGTTACAACTTTTGAGTTGATAGTGAAGCCCCGGTCATGGTATATCTTTGTGATACGATTGGGAATTACGAGAGAGATTTGCTAATTTGTTTTCCACACATTACCTTGGAAGCCTTATTATGAAATCTATCACTTTAATCATTAGAGAAGGCATGCTCAAAAGTAGAATATAATCTAATGTCATGTGTCCAAAGATAAGTCACATAATTGAAGTATAATCACACTATTGATAGATATAAGGTTTGGAAAAATAAATCAGCTATAAATCTGAAGCTTGGTTCTTGAAGTATGAGTCATGCCTTTTAGCCTGTGAATTTCAATAAAAATGGTGCCATGTGGTGCCATGTACTCACGCAAGCATATTCCTTGTACTTATTCAAATGGTTTTGATGGTGTGCTCCTTGTAGATAGTGAGGGCATTTTGTATGGTTTGTTACAAAGTTCTTAGGATATGTTAGTGCATCCTCAATAGTGGCTCCCAATCCGGCATCAGAAGCAATAGATTTCGGTGCCAATTTCAATGAATGGACAATGCAATGTGTCCAAATACTTGTGGATATTTTCGTACACAATCATGCCGACGACCTTGCAAACGGGTGCATTATACGTAATGATTTGCACCCATGACAATCCACACCTACACTTTCAATAACTTTGAGAAATAACTCACCCATATATTTTGTGCATCCTTGTACTCTCCAAGTGCATCCTTGCTTTCAAGAAAACTACACCATTCGTGGATGACACCATGATTAATCGGTGGGTGGCGTCTTTGAATCTGTCCATCTCGAAGTAATGCTAACCCCGGATGTTGTCTTTGATTTAATAGGCTCAAGCATTTTGTCCACCTCTTTCTTTGCCTTTGTCTATATGATGTGGTTACGAGCTTCTGCGACCAGGGAGGCACATACCACGATGGAGCCCCATGACAAAGAGCTCGACACATCTCAATAAATAGGGTGACCGTGGCATTTAAAGGATATGAAGTTACGATAGAAAAAAATGTAATGGTGAGGTCAAGCTCTTCCCTTTTTCTCTTTTTGGAAAATCTTGTCCATTGGACCAATTGCGATTGCCTTTCTCTTTGCTAATTCTCCCTGTAGAAGTCTCAAGGGAACTTCTCTTGCTTTCCTTAAGAATGGAAGGGTTCTCGGTCTTGGATTTTTTGATTTTTCTTTACTTTTGCCTCACCAATACTCACCTCTTTCTCCAATTTCTTCCTATACGGCGATTCAATTGTTGTACAACATTTAACGCCACAACCCTAGACTGCAATTCACAATCTGGTCCAAGTGACATTTAACCTTACTTTCTTCAAGAATTGTGACTATTCTTCTCATCTCTCACCCAAAGGAATCTTGGTAACTTGACTTATAGATATCCACATAAAACAAAGTCATTAAAATTTGATTATAGAATGAAAATATTTAATTGATAAGTGAAGATAAAGTCTTCATCTTGATTTCTTCGATGGTGGAGAAAAAGATGTGTTGGTGATTTCTTTTTGAATGATCTTCTTCAAGGGTAAGGATTAGATCTTGGTTGTAATGATGATAAAGCCTTCTTTTTTGCACTCTTCTATACCGGTCCTAGGAAAGCTTGGTTCCTAGTCTTTAGATAATATTACTTTGACTTCTTCTTTACATAAGAATATAATTACATGATCAACATGAAGACCGATCTAGCTATACTTTTCAACATGCCTATGCGTTCACACATAGTACCTATATAGTGCTTGTTATCCATTGGTTGATGACATTCGGCCAGCAGATTGATAATTTGTTTTTTAATTTGTTTATGAGGGGCGGGCGAACCCTGGGGATATACGCAGCATGAGCCCTACGAGAGACGTCTCCATGAGAGGAGGATTTTCGGTACATTGGTTGTTTGGTTATGTCATGTTTTCAATTAGGTTATATTTATTGTTCGTTGTGAAAAAATTGATTAATATGAATGTCTTTCACGGTGGACGCACTGCGTCAACTCGTTCGTCCGGGAATCGAGCAGAGGTGCCCCGAGGACATGTTCCCATTAGCCATTTTGTTGTTGGTGAGGGGCAAAGGAGAACAATGTCGGGCACGTGGTATTCATCCCCACAATTGGATACTTCTCCGGGTAAAATCTAAATACAAATTTATTGTTTGATGTATGTTTAATTTCAAGCTTATTGTGGTACTCATGTACCCAAATTCCTAACACTCATTTAATGTTTTGTATAGTGGCTCATAGACACATTCATTACTCGCCGAGAGACCATGGTATGAACGAGGTCTTATACACGGCATAGGTACACATTAGATCAATTCCTAGTTAAAATTTTCAATTTTACGTTATATTCAATGTTGAACAAGTGAATTTTTTTCCAAGCCAGAAAAGCATTTTTAATGTGAAAAGAAACATTATGCTCCATAGGTGCAAATGTTGGAGTTGGGCTTGGCTTTGTGCTAGTGAGGCAAAGGAGAACAATGTCTCATTTTTGTGGGTTCACCCCACAATTGGATACTATAAATTAAAATCTAAATGAAAATTTATTGTTTTATGTATGTTTAATTTCAAATTTATTGGGTACTCATGTGCCAAAATTCCAACAATTTGTCTTTGTCTGAGTCTGGGTCATAGACACGTTCGTTCCTCGTGGAGCATAGTATGAACAAAGAGGAAGAGATAGTTTTTCCAGCAGGTATTTTCAAATTACCAAACAAGATTTTTGACTACAATTTTTTTCATATAAATTATTTATTTTTAATACGTATGATATTTAACATGTTCACAATTGGTGGTGGTCGCCTCCTAGGGGTACGAGGTCATAGGGTTCATGAGTTTATAGAAATCCGAGCTATGATCCCCTTTACCCATCCCGGTGATATTCTACGAGCGAGATGCCTTGGGAAGATACAATCATACCCTTCTTGTTGAGTATAGGATAGAGACATTCCATGAGATTGCGCAATAGATTGCCAAAGTTGCAATCTCTCTTGCCCCTGATCGAAATTGTCTCCAAATTGTTTTGCACAATTTGGAGAGTTTTGATAGAGACTTATCGTGGGGTTGGACCATCAACCCAGTTTTTGACATGATGATGCGTAGGCATGGTGGTTAAAACATCACTCCTACAATGAATTAAAAAGAGGTCACTAAAAAAGCAGCCTTGTCACTATTTGACAAAAGGCTATGAAGACAAAAAAGCATTACAGAAGATTGCAAGATTCAATGATCCTAATGTTACACCCATATTTGTAGAAGTTCTGTATGCATGTTCCCAAATATTATGAATGTGTAAATATGTTAAATATTGGTGCTGGTTAGAGACCATGGACCCTAACTATATACGGAATGCAGGTCCAAGTTCTATGGAGGCCCGAAAAAGGTCGTACATATGAACGACACGATGCTATGCGAGATGTTGGGTTTAGGCCTCAACTTTTACCTCGTCTAGTAGCTACACCATGGGAGGCAGTGCTTCAGGAAGTTGGCCTTATCTCAGATGTTGCATCAAAAATATTGAGGGATAAGATACGAGAACATATTGCGGAAATTTGCTTTAGAGGGTGGAAGTGGCTTAGGGACGAGCCAACCTTCATCTAGTGCGGGGAGAGCGTTCATTTGTGGTGTCTGAGATGATGTGGTAGAGAGATGGAGCGAGATGAGCTTATTAAGTATGCGGCCTCATGTAGAGACCACTATGAGCAATCCGGAGATGATATAAATGCACACCATGGGCGAGGTATGCTTGTCTGGTTTTGATCTGTATGTTTTTGGTGTATATATACATTTAGTCTCTCAAAAAGCGACGCCAATATCTATTTATTTAACAATAATTGCCTTCCTGGTATGCCGTAGATGTGGTGCGATCATGTACGAGTATTGACCATTATATTACTATCTATCTATATTTTTGTATGTCAAATTATGAAATTGAATTTATGTCACAAATTTATTAATAGAATGTAACATTATTAAATTTGAGGTTAGTGCTACACTTGAACATGAAAGTTATTCCTTACGAGGTTCCGATCATTGACACGAGTGTTATTGATACTTTTCGTTAAGCATATTTATAGTGTTTATTATATTTTCTTTTAGTAAACTTGTTGTTAACTTTGGTTTCTACTTTTCGGGGGTACGGAAGGATATTGACATGATCTGGAGGCAAAGAGCTCAGGAGATCTGTAAGTCTCCCCGTGTCCGGGAACTGCATTAAACCATAACCTCTTACTGCTGTTGTTCTTCTGGTATTCAAAAAATATGCGAGTGTACGAGGAGATTCACCTTTTTTTGTAGAATTTGTATCCTAGTTTGTATCTTTTCTTATTCAATCAAGAACTTTTTCCCAATTGTCTATGAAGTTATGGATAACTTTATTGATTGCTATAATGTCATATATTTATATGCTTTAGTATGATTTTAGACATGACATTTTGTCTTTTAAGTGTATATGTGTTTCTCATATTGCTCTACATTTAGTAGGATTTCCCATATTGGCAATAATGGGTATAACCCATTCAATATACTCTCAAATTGTGTATGGATTTCAGCATTTTTAGCAGTACCGTATGGTATTTCTATTACAATAGTATAAGCTTGACCTCAATTTCATCATTTATATATGAATTGTAATGGTATGAATATGTTGATGCATCCATGGTGAAGATGTAGCTTCTGTATCTATTCATATTGTCTATAATTAATTGATTTGCATTGTATACAAAACAATAATATTTCTCTGTGGTATGAATATTAAAATGTTGTATTGGGGTATTTTATTATCACTCCATCTAAAATATCAATGATCTTGAAATATTATTTGGTGTATTAGATTTTCTTCATCACATTCAACTAATAGTATGACATTCATATATAGATACCAATTTGATCTTAAATAACATCGTGTGGTATTTGTTGGTTCTAGAAGAATCAATTTTTTACTTTGAATAGCAAGTGGTGAGCATCATTAAAGGAAGAAATTTTGTAGGTATACGAAGACAGGACCTCCCTTGTGACAAGAATCACTACAAGAAGTCGAGGTTGACCATTGGACCTTTCATTAGCATAACTCAAAATCTGACAAGAAAATGGTTTAAACGTAGGGTACATGACTATTCAACATTAACTTGACCGATGCATCTTGCTGAATTTGACACAACTCTTATTTAAATTTATGCGGGTGACACAACTCACCTTTATCAGTGACTTATTCCTCCCTTCATCTTTGAGGATGTTGCTAAAGGAGCTGTAATTAAGGAGAAAGAAAGAAGAGATGCTATGCCTTACAAGAAAGCATAATTATGGAGAATGTGAGTTTCTTGTAAAAATGATCTATGGATGATTAGTAGATTAGTTCATTTATTTTGTGTTGTATCATGCATTTATTGTATTAGGTATTAAATAAGATTAATGAGAGAATACTTTACACTTGCTTATTGTTAATCAACGCAAGCGAAAGCACTTTATCAAGGATCCATGACTCCGAGTTCCTTGTTCTTGTTAGTATGTGCTCTTTATTGTAATTATCTCACGATTTGGAATCTTGTTTTATATTTTTGATGGGATTTATAATAATCTTTTTGTTATTCGGAGAGATCCCGTCCTGTTTGATGATCCTAGGAAGCCACACTAGAAGCTTAAAGGCAGGTTTGGGCGGGATTGAACAGGCAATCCTTATGCAAAGAAAAGGGAAGCTTTAAGATTGTTTGAGTAGCTTAAGAAATTGAAAAGGCGGGTTAAATGTGGTCGGACTTGGCCGGTCGACAATATGATACGGTGGGAAGAGATTATTGAAGGTTCCCAAATTTCTACAAATGAGTTTAGTGAACGGATTAGTGATATTTAAAAATTGGCTATAAGCCTAACAGAATCAAATAAGAGGAATATGTTCGTAGCCTTATTTACGTAATTAGTGAGATTTAAATTGGCTATAAGCTAATAAATAGTTTGTTGGCCTTGCTATCTACGCCAATACGTACGCTAGAAAATTGGCGAGAAACCAAGGTAGAAAACAGTGATATATTTTGGAAATCGAGTTTCGGCGGTACAATATGGATTTCTTTTATTCAGAATTGAAAAATGTGATAGACATATGTTAATAATTATTATTATTTTAATTTATGACAAGCTTTGTTGAGTATACATGAAATAAGGTGACTAAAATATATATGTCTTGTTATTATACATTTTCTGCGTGTTGAAGTGAGCATAATTCTTTTACAGAAAATATGTACCAATATTTGAAGGCAATGTTCTTTCTTGTAGTGGTGCTAATGGTTCACGAAAATCTAAAGCGAGGAGTTGATATGTGGATGAAAAGGCTTTGTTAACACATGTCCTAAGTCGGCTAGAAAGAGAGTGACCGAAAACGGGGTTGATTGGCTGAGAATGCACAATAAAGACGAGGAGGTTATGATGAACAAATAAGCGATGTGAGATGGGTACACAAGGGAAAAAGCTCACTTTGAAAGTGGACAAGTTCTCTGAGAGCACCCTCATATACCCATCTATCACTACAACTTATTGTGTCATAAAAATCTGTGTGTATACGATAATTGGTGAGTATTCTTTAATGTGCCTCACTGCTCATCCTAATTTCACCTTGAATTAGCATTTTTGCATTACCCAAGTTGGGTCCACCCAATAAAATCCAAAGAAAATTCTGAAGTGTGATAAGCGTATTGAAAAACACTATCATAACAGCATTTCCTTCACATTTTCAAAATAAGAAACAACTTTCCAAATTAGGAACATGTTTCCGGGCCATATCATATGTGTTTCCACATTTCTTGTGTTTTTTGGTGATGTGATACCAACCATGTGCTTATGTTTCCACAACATAACCAAATATTTATATTGGTGCATGGACACAAACAGACATCACTCTCAATTTATTTGAAGCAACGCAGGCGAGTCTTTACATTTTTGAGGATATTATTCTGACTGTCAGTCTAGAAATAACCTATATAAAAAAAGAAGATCATGACTTGACATGTCAATAAATTTTTTTGAGATGGTCACTCTTATCGGTGACAATAGTATAAGGGGTATCTTCCTATACCTAACTAGGTGTTCATTGTATCTTTCTTTGGAGATGAAGATGTCTAAGGCTTACATTGTCCTTCATATACTAGAAAGGTGTTACCCACCATGTGCATTTCAATAGCACAATCAATCATCATCAATTCCATCATAAATTAGTTTCCATCCGCCGGGATTGCAAATCATATTTAATGAAAATGAAACCAAAATCCACCTTGGGTCAGTTACTGAAAAGACTTGACCATAACGTTATGGTTGTTGATCCTACATGATTTACAAATGGACCAACGAGGTCATAAAATAAGGCATCATGGCAACAATAAGGAATGGAAGCAACTAGAAATGTACGAGAAGCACGGAATGATAGTAGCCAATTAGATGAGAAAAGTCTGATTTCCTTAGTCCAAGCAACGCTAAATTATATTCAAGATGAGCACTGAATGATAGGATGGTTTTCACGTTGGTAAGAAAAAATCCCACCAAATGGTGGAACAATATGATTCATTATAGGTTATCTTGCTGCTCATAACCATCAAATTTGTGATCAATGTCTTTAATTGCAGGTGAGGAGATTCTTTATTGTTTAATGATTTAACAATAAAATTGATGCCACGACATTAGTGAATAATAGTACACATTCACAAAATTTATCTGGTCTTGTAATTACACAAGTTTCTCATTTTTTCTGCTGTAGGTTTAGCTGATTGCAATATAGTTGACGAGTTGAAAAATGGTAAATTCAATTGACATCTGCTTTTGATTGAATGAAATGTTCTCTAAATGGTGTTTTAAAAGTGGGTGTTTCCCATCAGATGTAACATTTGGTTGTAAAATTTGTCATTGTTTCAAAAGCTTTCTTAAATATCCCCATCATAGTGTAAAGAATCAAAAGATTAATTGAGATATATTTTATGTTAATAATATCTTTGTTTTCTGTTATTGACAAAGTCGAAGGAATTTTGTTGTTCTAGTCTTGGTTGAGAGATATTCTTGCAAAAGCAAACTTTCATCTTTGATTGCTTTAAATTTTCAACGTCTATGGTCTTATCTTGTATGTATTTCTTGCTTCTAATTTTCATGAGAGGACTAAACTCCCACACTCTGCATTCTCACAGTGGTACTAGCATGATGAAGATGTAAATTATTTTTTTCCACGACTATTACTGCTATTATCCTTTGCAGCTCATTTTGTCTAGTCTCATCTTGTATTTTTCTTTGGTATTGTTGCACTGCAAACTTGTTGGGGAATAAATTCAGTGATGCATAGCGCTGGTGTTCTGTTCTAGCAAAACTTTCAAGATGTTAAAATGGAATTTGACTAAAGAGACTCACCAGGTCTAGTTTCTTTGAGCTGTTTTAAGTTTAAGTGAACAGGTAAAAGCTAAAAATTGTGGGATTTTTTGGTCACCACATCATAGCATTGACCGCCTTCTGCATGTATTATATTGACCTAGATAAGAATGAAGATTAATTATGAATCCATAGATTATTCTTTGAAATCAACCTCAAATATTATCAAACTTTTAATATAATTTGCATGATATAATTGCCTTTTAATGCTTTGCAGGATATATAATCCTCAAAAGTTACACTATTTTAAAATTGTGTCATGGCAGGCGGCCATCACCTTGTCACTAACAAATGGGTGTTGTTTATGGGGTTTAGTTTGAGGCTAGGTTTGCAAGGTGGCCTTGAATCCCTCATCTCTCATCAGATGAGTTGAAAGACTGAAAACGATCCTGGAGCAGAGTGTTATAATTCTGTTTCCATGTCATTGTCATGTTCTAGAATCAGAGACTTTAACTGAGTAACCTCTGTTTATTCTTTTCTAGGAATATTTATGCGAGGGGATAAGAAAATTATTCAACCAATGATGTTCAATTTCTTAATTTTGTGGATTGAAATGTTTTGATTGTGACATTCATGAGGTTATTTTGTGGAATCCTCATTCTTAAATGTGAACTTCATTTATGTTATACATCCTGGATGATATTCATGTGAAAGTCCCCATTTTTCTTGCTCGTACAAAAATTAAAATGAGATGCGTGTAAAACTTTATGGTTATCTATGTCTAAGCTTGCCTTCAATCGGTTTTTCCCCCTTGCAATAAACTACTGCTAAGGGCAAAATTCAACATGAGTCCTTTTGCTTATTTTCCAAATTGTAATTTGATTAGACTGTTTTGGGTACATGTGTTATGATATGGAAAATAAATAGGGCATTTTTTATAATCAAAATACTTTATTTTGATGTTTCAAGGGGTTGAAATGGAATATACATAATCTTGTCTTTTCGGATCTTCTTGAGCCTTAAGGACTAGATACAATATCCTGATTCAGTTTGGTAATCCTGACCCCATTAGTTACACTCTTCTTGTATCAATTAAGACCACAGAATGTCATTCTAAAACACCAAAAATTTTTATGGTGAGATTTCTGCCTTTCCATACTCATAACTTGCTGTTAGTATTACAAAGCAAAACAAACTCTCTGAATAAGTTAATACGGAAAACGATTTGTATTCAGAGTTCTCCATGCTTGAAATCCTTCACGAGAAAAGGGTCCACCGCCATATTTGTCAATATATATGGTGGGTCCGAAGCAAGCCATTCTTCGCAAGTTTATTACGCTCAAAGATACAAGTGGCCTCATTGAAAAGTAAGTCAAGGACGTTGAAACATAGACTATGAGAAATTCGGGTTCGAATAATGCCGGATACGGAACAAAGACATTCCAAGGGTTTCTTTGATAGCACCAAACAAAGGAGACCCCCCGCATTGTGGTGTTGGAGCGATTATTGTTAATCAAAACAAACATTACCTCACTAAATATTTATAAATTTGTTATACTTGCTTCTACATGTATATACGGATACCTATCAATCACAAACATGAAAAAATTGTGGAATTAATGCTGCGGGAAACACAACCAGCAGCTATTATTACCAAAATTAACTTTTATATAGTAGCAGAGATATGTGGTCTAAAAATTATAACTTCCAAAAGACAAACCTACTTCTCCAACATGATGGCACATTTCTTAACTACTAACATTTCAGGGTGCTCCCTATCGCCATACTTGGGAATTGGAAGCAAGGAATTTACAATTAATAGCTTCATCCAAAAAGGACTTTGAAAGCCGTAACTGTTAAGATACGATGACATATAATGTGGCCCTTTTTCCATGCGGCATAGCTAGCAGATTGCTTCTAGGTTCTTGAAATGAATACACGCCTTTGAAATGGAAACCCTCTTGCATCTTTTTTACGTAACGATTCACCTTGTACGGAAATGAATATACATAGGATGTAGGGAAAATCTAATTTAGTTAAAATGTGGCGGGCATCTAACGAGAAATAAAAAGAAAGAGCAGAATTTTTACTAGAAAGAAAGTGGCTCCAAAGCACTTAGCTTAATTAAATAAATTAGCTAAGACAGGCCGACCACATAGTGACTATGTTGGCAAGTGAGAATATCTTCTTCATCAAGAACCAATCTTTGTATATCAATAAGCCGGACTGAGAGGGATATAAATGGCCTGCTTAGAGACATTCGGTGCAACGGACAAATGGAAGGAATTATTTCATCAAACGAACCTGAATGAGAGCACCACTTTCAACTTACATCATTATGAACTTTAAAATAATAATTAGAGTCAAAATATGATAATAAATTACTCAAGAATCAAAAAAATAGTCGAACGAGGTATAAGATGGATTTGAAATCCCATGTATACTTGTCTCTTTGACCTCTTGCTACGTACACAATCTTGTAAACATGTGAGATGTGGTATTCTGTATAAGATGGTTGAAATCCACCATGGCTATTAATTATCTACCAGAAAAGCAGGGTAAAGCGCTGCCTTCAACTAAATAGATGCAATCTGCTGGGTAATCGTCACATGAATGCGTAACCGCAATAACATTAAGTGGAATTTTAACCCGTACTACCGGCAGCCAGCATGTGAAGAGGGTAGCGTCTTCGCTGATGTTTGAAATCCACCATGGCTATTAATTATCTATAGAGAAAGCAGGTAAACAACGCGGTCATTAAACCGGATTGCAATCCCAATAAGGTATCTTCATGATGAAGATGCCAGCAACATTCCGGATGATTTTGTACAGGCACCTTCCGGTCATATCTTGGCGGTGCGCACATGGATAAACGCGAACGACGCTGGCGGCTGTGTTTATGAAGCGGTATGAATATCTCTCCGCATTTTAAAGCGCTCTGATGCCGCGTACGCTCTATGGCGGCGCTGGCGCGGACGCAGGCCGACTGTATTATCAAAGAAAACTGTGTCTTTAACGATGATTGAAATCCACTGCAACAGCAGCCGCGCGGGCGGCGGCGCGTGGTTTTCATCACGAATGGTTCTGCAAATGCTCTTCAGTGTCACTACGCGTGCGCTGGGCGCAACTACCCGGGATGGGTTTGTTAAAGGCTTCTCCCGTCTTGTGTATGTTGGCGAAGAGGATATGTGCTGATGGCGAAATCCACCACTGGCTGTATTATTTTGAAGAGCAAACTGGTGCTGCCTTCTTGATGAACAATGCTAAGATCTTCACATGAAATGGCATGCGGAAACATTTTGATGCGGATTTTATTAAGGCTTAATCTATTATCTTTGAAGGCATTTACATCTTGTGAGTTTCCCCAATACAAACAACACAAATTGAATGTCTTTTGAAGCATGAAGTATATATATAACAAGCAGCACTAAGGTGTCTTCACATGAATGGCATGCACGGCAACATTTCCGGATGGATTTTGTTAAAGGCTTCTGATGTTATCTTTGAGAGGAAATTTGTATCTTTGTGATGGTTGTTACCATGGCTATTAATTATCTCTAGAAGAAAGCAAGGTAAAGCAACATGTATTCATTCAAATGGTGCAATCTACTAAGGTGTCTTCACATGAATGGCATGCACGGCAACATTTCGGATGGATTTTGTTAAGAGCTTCTGATGCGTATCTTTGAGAGAGGTTGCATGCTATGAGTTTCCCAATGTAAACAACACAAATTGAATGTCTTTTTGAGCATGTAAAATATATAACAAGCAGCACTAAGGTGTCTTCACATGAATGGCATGCACAACAACATTTCCGGATTAGTTTTGTTAAAGGCTTTACGATCTGTATCTTTCGAGAGAGGCTATATCTTTGTGATGGTTGAAATCCACATGGCTATTAATTATATAAGAAAGCAAGGTAAAACGGCATGTATTCATTCAAATAGTGCAATATACTAAGGTGTCTTCACATGAATGGAATGCACGGCAACATTTGGATGGATTTTGTTAAGAGGCTTCACGTCTTGTATCTTTGTGATGGTTGAAATCCCACCATGGCTATTAATTATTTCTAGAAGAAAGCAAGGTAAAACAACATGTATTCATTCAAATAGATTGCAATCCTACTAGTGTCTTCACATGAATGGCATGCACGGCAACATTTCCGGATGGATTTTGTTAAAGGCTTCTGATGTTTGTATCTTGAGAGAGGCTGCACATCTTTGTGAGTTTTTCCAATGCAAACAACACAAATTGAATGTCTTTTGGGCTTTATCAGAAATATATAACAAGCAGCACTAAGGTGTCTTCACATGAATGGCATGCACGGCAACATTTCCGGATGGATTTTTGTTAAAAGCTTTGATACGTATCTTTGAGAGGGGCTGTATGTTGTGATTGAAATCCCATGGCTATTAATTATCTCTAGAAGAAAGCAAGGTAAAACAACATGTATTCATTCAAATAGATTGCAATATACTAAAAATTGTCTTTACATGAATGGCATGCACAACAACATTTCGGATGGATTTTGTTAAAGGCTTCTGATTTGTATGTTGTGAGTTTCCCAATGCAAACGGCAAAAATTGAATGTCCATTGAAGCATGTGAAATATATAATAACAAGCGACATATGTATATGTTTGTGGAAAAGAAACTTTTTTGATATTTGGAATAGACTCGAACAAATAATGGCAGTTGAAGCACATAACACAAATGAACAAAACAAGATTAAAGCAAAATAACGGATGTAAATGTGACCTGCTCTTGTTACAACATGTATTCATTCAAATAGATTGCAATCTACTAAGGTGTCTTCACTGAATGGCATACCTGACAACGATTCCGGATGGATTTTGTTAAAGGCTTCATTTTGATCTTGAATCAAAACCTTGATGAATCTTCATCATAAATTATGTACTAACACACATCTAAGCATCCACATGTCAATTTATTTGTTCAAGCAATCCACAATATAGTATTAAACTATATAAAGTCCAATGCATTGTAGCAATTATATGTTCTAACCTTAGAATCAAAGTTCATTGTTCATCTTGAACAATGTGTTATCATATGAGAGTACACTGGTAATAAAATTTTCCAAAATGGCATCATGATCATCTATACGATAGCCTCCATTGTCATTTGTTTTTTTCTGCCTCACTTGCTTCAAGCTATGGAGTGAAGTTGCTGTGACCAAGTATATTGAGCATAAATAACCTCACAGGTGGTAATCTTGAAAAATAATATGATCTTTTACATTTCTTTACTTCTTCAAAGAAATGTCCCATTAACACCATTGAACGGAATTGGGTAATACATAATTTGTTGGATCATTATACTCTTGCAACGGCGTGGATTTAGACATAGTGCATCGTAATAAATAATAATGCACTTTTTCTTGATTACCCCTACCGGAGTGCAATGGCAATGAAAGACATCACCTTCTCTAACCATTTGGAGACACGATCATTATCATTGTCAATCATAGCCACTTCATTGTCCATTTCCTTGTCACTCACGTTTCCAAATGGGGGCAATGGTGTCAATTGTTCGAGTTTCCATGGTTCGGCAAATTTCTTAATTTGGTTTTTCACATTCATCGATGGACTCTGTCCCAGTCAATACATACATAACAAAAGCAAAGAGCACTTTGAACTTATCAATGCAATGTATATTTTGTCATGTCCTTACTCTAATTGGTGTAAACTTCTTGTTTTAGGGATTACTGCCCCGGCATTATATATGTGGATGATCTATCCAACATCACCCATTGCAATATTCCAAGTACCTACTTGAAAAACACACACATGCATGAGTCAAATTTTGAAAAATATTATATATTTTTTGATAACAAAAATACGTGCACATATATGTATACACATATATATATATCTACATGTATAATATATTCTTAGTTAAATGTGTATGCTTACTGTGCACATGAGCCATCCTTGGGTTTGATACATGACTAAATTTCCCTTGCACCAATTAACAACATCTAAAGAATTTGCAAGTTGGCAAACGGTGATTCAATTGATACCTCCTAAGTGCACGTTTTACGCATGCCCAGTACCATCATGCTCTCCTTTTCCATGCTACCATTTCCAAAGAAATTCCATGTATGTCGAATGTTGATTTTCCTATGAAGACGAGACAACTTAATAGAACGATCTTAACGTTTAAATTGACCCGGCTATGCATACGACCATACCCAATGTTCTTTAAAAGTGACTCTTCATTTCAACAAAATCATTATAAATAACATTAAAACAATGTTGAAAAAAAAACACGTGTCATGTGTTTGATCATCAACGATGTAGAAATGGTACTCCTTAATCACACTCACGATTATTTTCATCGCTATCAAAGCCATCAACAACAAGCTACGCGTGTCTATACAAAATATGCACAAATATCGATACTTGGTACGAATGATAATACTCACTTTTATCTCCTTTTGTGGAATAAACGTGTAATTCTCGGCCAAGAAATCAGCCAACGATAATGTTGTTCATTTGGGAACACCTCACGTGATTGTGGGCCTTAAATCCACCTTAATACTGCTGCTATATGACAATGCTTAATATATTTGTATATTTGCACCATTTGGACTTCTCCATAAAAGATGTCTTGGAATCTCATCATCAATAAAGTGATCTTTTTGATGTTGTCTTGAATACGAAACGAAGTGTAAGTAACATATTCATATCTCTTCCAATTCGGAGGCGAGATTTGACGGTCTGGGATACGTGGGATAATTGGGATACTTTTCATCATAGAGTGCCAAATGAGAACATTTGTCACATTTTCTTCCTACAACACATTCCCTTTTTATAAAATAATTCATTATTCTCTCGTGGACATAATATCTTTGATAAAAATTCACGAACACTTGAAGGAGGAGGTCATTTGACCAATATTTTAACAAAATTTACAAATGTCTCATACAATAATTCGAATTCTACATAGTATCGACAAAAACATGTTTCTCGAACGATGATAGGCCCGACATACCATGGTTTAAGCTTCTAAATGTGCTAAGGGAAATCTTCACATCAATATTACTCTCCATAGCTCTCGAATAATTCTACTTGGTAGCTGTATTTATATATTTGGAATGAGATTCATAAACTCCCTTAGATATACGGCGTCACGAGTTGATCCTTTTCATTTGGCGACACACGAGTTTAGATCCCAAAAATCTTTTTACCTATTCCTCACACCATCAAGAAGTCTATCATGATATGGACGCTGCAGATATTGGCCAACATGCTCCTTCATCATTCTCATCTCTATTTGAGTTCTAAATTTTGAATGCCTCCATAAACTTTTTCTTGATGTTTTAATCAATTTTTGAAGTTGTTGACATCAACCGACTTGATGAAGTTCCTTTAGCAACTACTTTTTGTTAAAAGTGCTCTACGAGCATTCTTTGCAAAATTAGATCGCCCTTTGGCTAGTATGCTGGCGTCGATGTCACATTATTTGTTACCATTTCATTTGCCTAAAAATATTTTTTTCACTTTTAATGCCCAATAATTCTGACATTTAGCAGAGAGATTTGTAATTTATAAGTCACGTAATAGTTGAGCTTGTGCTATGATAGATAAACCTTCAAAGTGTGTTTCAATACAAGTTTTCTTTATCTCGAAGCTGTCCTTTTAGCCAATGGTGGTCCCAATTCTTCAATTTTAGTTGCATCCATATTCTGCAAAGCTGCTGGTTAATACAACATTATTGGAACTTCAATTAATTGCGGTGGTGGATGTGTGGTTTCTCTTCTTCTTGTGGATGCGATGTTGTCCTTTGCATAAAAACAATATTAAAACTTCTAATTTGAAATTGACATGTATACAAAATACAAAATTCAAATTGAAGAAACTAAATTGACTCACAGTGACATTGATATCAATTATATTCTCGTTGACAAGTTCCTCAACATTTCTCATTTCCTCGTCATTGTCATGTACCTCTACATCTACCCACGATGCTCTACCTCCACATTTTCTTTCATGCCTTAATCTTTCCCTTTCCTCTCGCCATGTGATTTCTCATTTTCTCCCTTTAAATATTTTCTTTTTCGATCGTACTTTGATATATGCAATTCATATGGTTTCCCATGTTCACACAATTGGAAACCTAAAATCAGCCTTTGGACCAAATACCTAACAAAACATAAAAGAGTTAAAACTAAGTACTTCATGCTTTCATAGATTGCAAGATTGAAAAAAATACTCCACATGTCTTCATAGAGACATTATGCCAAAAATATTTCATGCATACCCAAAAACATTTATTTGCACCACAAAAACTTTCAAAAAAATATTTCCCACCCAAAAAACTTGAAATGCCAAAAACAATTTTGTGCACGAGAAAATAGATTGGAGCACCCTCACTAGATGACGACCACCCCTAAAGCCAGGCTCAAGAGGGAGAGCTAATTAGAAGAATTTTAGTGAATAGATCAGCAACTTTGGTCATTTCTGACCAAAAAACCCCATCGGCTAGCACCTATATAGCCTAGAAGTAACATAGCCATGTTTATATGTGGAAAATTCAATGAAAAATATAAGTAGCCAAAATTTTATATGTGGAAAATTTACAAGCTACATATGTGCAATTTCCAAACTACGGAAAAATTCGGACCTTCGCGAGTTTTCGTCGGAGTTGTGTGTGTGCAACTTTCGCGCGAGAAAAGCGTCGACCGAAAAATTGCGTCGATTTTTTATTGAAACATTTCATAAAACTCTTATAAATATAACATTCAATAAAACTTTAGGCGGGGTTTTTATAGTCTTGTCAGAGAGTTTTATTTTTAATAATATAACAAAATTCTTCATTCGCGCGGCATTCGTTGTTTTCGCGAATCCATTTCCATCTCTTTGCTCCCTCGAGATTTTGGGCGTTTGAAGGAGTTCTCAAGGAATGAGGAGGCTCCCTGAAGGAAAGATTTTGAATTTGGAGAGTGGAGTCGTGGACGTCGTCTTTGTTGAGGAGAGGCAAGACTTGTGGGAGTGGTGTTTGCTATTGGTTGAAATAAAGCTGTTGTTTGATTGTGTGGATGTAATAGATTTAGATAGTTAGGAATGAATTATATGGATGGTTTTGAGATTGTTATGATAGTTTTTCTCTTAGTCATTGCCATCTATATTCTTATTTCCATATATAACCAACACAAGTCGAATGATTAGCCGGGAGGTGTATATGTTACATGACCCTCTTCATCAGAGGAGTCATCGGAGGATTAAGACAATGCGGAATCTACGTGGTGTTTTGCAGATGGGTACTCTATGGAGAAAGTGGGTAGATACTCTAATCATATCTGAGCACGTAAAAATTTTGGTTTCCGATTATGTGAAAGGTGGTGTACATTTCCTCGGTGTTATTGTTCTTGTTGTTGTCATTTTTAATGGCATACTATTCTACTTTGGTTTTTCCCATTGCTCCTTTCCATCTTTGTATTTTTAGGTGATACATTTTCGGGTTCATTCAAATTTTTTCGGGATGACGATGCGAGTTATACTTCTAGGGATGCAATTCGGATGTTGATAATTGAATGTGGCACGATTGGTTGGTAAGGAGGTGTCAAATATTAATAACTTATGGCCGTTTGAACATGGAAGGGATTAGGCCTGCAGCCTTGGCATCTTTGAGTTTTCGTAATCACATAGCTTTTTCTTTCTCTCGAGGTTGTATACGAGACTACCTCACATAACCACTGACAGTTACTAAATATGGGCTGCCGAGACTATATTAGATTGAGTGCTCGAGATGATGCGGCTGGAATATTTCCCCTATGGAAGTTTGTCATGCCTTATTATGGCAGACGGTTTTTTCTGAATATTTTATTGTAGTGGCGGCTTTTTGATTTCATCGATCTATTGATCACGACAAAAAAATTTTAAGTAGTGACAAATGCAATACGGTGGTCATTGGGATTTGTCTACTCGGAAGATTAGAGGGGGAGGGTCCCCTTGGGATTAGACTTTCCTCTTTACGATTCTTCCTATCCTCTTCATTTAGTCTCTTCCAGTACTCACCCACGACGCAGGGTGTGATGGCACACGATATCGACACTTTGATTGTGGGGTTATTTCGGTACCGTAATCGCTACCTTCTTTATTCCTCTTTTCCTTTTAGATGTACTTTTCCTATCTTGGATGAGGAGCGTGTTTTTCTGTCGCCCATATTAATCTTTGCCTTATCCTTCCTAAGTCGCGGAAAAAATACCATTTTGTTTTGTGGCTATTTCTCCATCTTTTTGGCCGAACTCACGGTGTCCCCCGATGTAGGCGGCTTTAGTCAATGTAATATTTTTTTGCGGTCAATGACAGCATTATATCACCGACGGATTAGGGCCTTCGAGGGCAAGGTTGTTAATAGGCTTGGAAGCCTACACGGCAATGAAGTTATGGATGTAAAATCAACACCGACTCGGGAGGGCAGTCAGTAGACATGAGATTGATGATTTAATCATCAGTGCCTTTGGTAACAAGAGCGGAAGCCTGAGCTCAGAAGAAGAAGAACACAAGAACAAGAAGAACTATTACAAACACATTATGGAGATAAATGAAATTTATTTGGTATGAAGACTTGCACAGGAGGGTGGAAAGCTTGCAGAAAACGTCTTGTAATTGGACGGTGGATGTTTCCTGACAATAGCGATTTAAAATAATCTTGTTTGAATTTGGCACAATTTATTTTTCTTATGTTGGTTTGTACACGAGTTGGCTTTCGTTTTGGTTGGGATCTGAGTCATTATCGATGCGCTGCACCTTTTGGAAAGCGGAGTCATGGGTTCACACTTGGGTTTCTGGCAGGCACGATCGGCCCGACATGCGATCATCATGGTGTGCATCGGGGAGAGCCGGTTTCTTCTGTTGTTTCTTTCATAGCATCATAGTTTTTATTCTCATATAAAGATCGATGACATGACTCTACGGGGCCAACATTAGACACATCAACGAGCTGTTTTTGTCTATGATTATTATGTTTTTTCTTCAATCCTTATGAGTTTAGAAACATATGGCAACATTCCCCTTATTAAGGGCTGATCTGATAGGACACCTTTATCTGGACTCGCAATGCATTTGGGATGTTATGCATCCATATTTGTATGATTCCCATATGTTTGTTCTCACTTCAAGACTCACTCCTTTCATAGAAGTTGTCACTTTAGGCCCATTTAGGATCAGAGTTTTCTTATCACCACATGATGGGAATGTAATGTTTTGTTAAATGCCTTTGACCAAATAGTAATTTCATTCCATACTAAACAGATACAAACATTATGGAAGGATTGACATTTCTTCCAATAGTGAATAACTTGATAAATTGTGTGATGGTTATCACTTGTTGATCGAGATGTTAAGAGAGGATAATTTCTAGCATGCTTTATAAGACCACTTGGGTAAATAGTGATTAACCCTCAAAACCAACTATTGGTCGTTTCTTTCCAATTTCTTACTCTTGTGTTCTTGCTAGTTAGGATAGGTGCGAGTTTATTTAAATTAATTGTGAATCATATTCTTGACGACAAGCTAAAAATTTAAATTTACGTAATTATTCGGTTTTCTTATTGACGGAATCTTGCTCACTTCAAAAACCTTGTTTGTAAACTTATTGGTCCAACTTTATATTTTGTAAGACCTTTCTCACAAGTAGGAAGCCATTGTGAAGGGAAGTATTATAATTGTTTCATGTATCCATTCTCTGCGATTCTCTTGTACTCCATCTTTAGATAATAATTCGAAGCTCAATTATAAGTGAAAATTTTGTCAAGTTACTCACAAGTAGAAGCCATTATGAAGGGAAATTATTATAATTGTTTCATGTATCCATTCTCTGCGATTCTTTTGTACTCCCCTTTGTCTTCAGATAATAATTCGAAGCAAATTATAAGGAGCACCTACTTTTGAAGCTTGTAAATCTATGTTTCAGTAAGTATTTTTAGTGATTGTTTGAAGGATCCATTTTCTTTGATTCTTGTCTTTGATTGGCTATGGAATATGAGAAAGCTAGAAAGTAACACAATCTCAAACCTATGGAATATACGCTTTTGGTGTCATCGACACTGTATGTCATCTTATGGAAGAAAATTCCACACAAATCCTGCAATACACATGCAAAATATTCGGGCATGAAGAATTTGATGATAATACTGTAAGCTCGGTTAATTTGGTATCATCAATGATCCAATGTTGGGTGGAATGGTTCAAAACTCTTTTTCCATCCTATTTCTACAAGTAATCTCTTGTATGAAAGAAAGGGAAAGAACACGATGATGCCTCTTTTGCAAAATGAACTACAAGCCTGGCTTTACCTCCCTTCACCTTTACATCCCAAACTACAAACTCTAGTTTCCAAAATTGAGATTCTTAACTTTTACAAATCCCCATTGTTATAACTGCCTGTGTTGCAATCTTTAGTTATATCTCAAAGGAAGAAAGAGAAAGCACTGAAGATATATTCAATGAATAACTGTACCAGAAACTTGAAGTAAAGACCAAACATCATGACTCATTTGAACCACATTAGGCCTCCAAAAACCTGAAGTAAAGACCAAACATCATGACTCATTTGAACCACATTTGATGGGACATTCTTGAAGCCAGATTCATAATGTCCTGAAAATCCTTTCCTCTCTTATGCTCACGAAGATCCTTTAACATTATTACAACTTGGTATTTTTTCTACTGCCCCTTATACCACAAAAGTAAATGTTGAGGTAGTATTTTGCTATATTTAATGTCACATAAGGCAAACATTTTCCCTTCCTAGCACAACCATTTGGCCTATAAGATGGATTTGGCCTAATGATTAATAAATCTAATATCAAGAATTGTTTTTTCCATAAAGGTTTCCAGGTTAATTTAGGGCATCCATGTGTCCTATTTTAGTGTTGCTATTATCCTCTAATTCCTCTCTTTCATTTTATAATATAAAAAGGACATTTTTCTTTTAATATGACGTCATTCAAAAAATAAGTTAAAAAATAATTTATGGTTTAAGGTGGTCTATCTTCTTTAAATTCAAGTAATTTTACAATCCATATGGTAAAAACCAATCCTTTTGTAAAAGTCTATTGTTAGAGCACTCATTATTAAAAGTTGATCTCTAAAATTCTAATTTACTCATTTATGTAGTAATGGTAGTAATCAACAAATAATAAGACAAACACTAGTGGTCAAAATCAACTTCTTATCACAAAGATAAAAATCTGATCAATTTGAAGAAAACCACTTAAAATAATTTTAGAAATTAAAATAAATAAAAAATATTATATACATTAATAAGCTATAATTTATCAATGCACACTAGGGAACGTGGCACCCTGTGCACTTCCCGATGGGGTTCACTTGGGCAGCCCATGTGGCTCCCGGTACTCGCATTTATTTGGCTCTTAACTCACCACCCTGCGCGAACGTTAATTCTCTCGGTTGGCTCGCCAAGCGCCTGGTTATGGCGGTTCTATGTGAGACGGATTACATTTTCAATGGTTCGACTGGTGTGGTAGACGTTCATGGATCTCCTCCTCCCCTGCAGGCGATTTTCTCTCCAGGCTGCGCTGATGCAAGTGTTAAAACGAACACTGGGAGGCGTTTTTCATTAGCCGCTTGCTTTGAACCGGTTCCGGATTATCATTTTTCTCACAGTCCGTGGTGCAGTGTCAATCCTCCCTCTGTTCATGGTCTCAGTGGTCTGGTTCCTGCTCCCTCAGCTCAACCCAGTGGCGTCCCGGATTTTCATTTCTCCCCTACCAATTCAGTTTTTTTTGTTGAGCCTGGTCCTGCGTCTGTCACCATGCCTCGTCTCCGCGAACGCATGAGATGCAGACGCGGACCCAGTCATGGGAAATCCAACCAGCGGCGCCCTCCTCCTAGCCATGGCTCTGTCCCTACCTTGCCAGAAGAAGATGGAGCCCCTGTACCTGTGTTTTGCGTTGATTCCGTCGTTGCTCCCGTCGCCCCCGCCCCTCCACCCCCTACTCGTGAGTCTCCCTGCGTCTCTCTCCCTCCGGTCCCTTCTATTGCTCCTCGGCCCCTTCGACCCTCCATCAGACAAACCTCTCAGCGTGCTGAGCTCCGGTTTGATTGCACCTCCTACAACGCTACCCTCACTACTTTTATCACTGTAACACTTCGTGAAGAAGTTCCCAATTTGGCTCCGCCCTGTTCTGCTACTCCTCTCTCCCCTCCTAGCTCCATCTCCCCATGCGCGGCTCCAGCCACTTCTGTTCCTCCTTCTTAGCACGAGTACATCATGGCGATGGGGTGCACCAGTAGAGGGAGAGCTCTCAGCGAAGGACAAGAGGACAGAAGCAACGCTTATGCCTGCAGAGTCATCGAGGAACCTCCCTCTTCTACTCATGGATAGTAGCTGCAAAGTCACTCAGGTTTTTTTGTTCTATTTCTGTCGGAATCATATGCTTCCAAGCTTTACTGCTCTGCTGCATAAGCACCGTACTATTTTTAGTATTTACTTTCATGTTAGCTTGTTTTGTGTAAACTTAAAACCGGTTTCCCTTTCATGGGCAGTTCAGACTTTGTGGTTTAAAGGACTAGTTTCCCATCCCGGGTAGTCCAGACACTCTTTGACTTGCTTGATTATCAAGCCCAGTGCTCAGGCTCACCAAGCTGACGTTGTGGCAGTTTTGTACCAGTAATTTTATACTTAATAGAATTAGTCATACTTACAAAAAAAAAATAAGCTATAATTTATTAAAATCCAATGTTAAACATTTTTAAACGTTTTGGCCAAATATTTTATTCAATATGAAATAGATTTAATGGATGTTTTCACACATAATTATTTTTTGCATTATATAGGTTATAAAATATCCATTACAAGCCATCTAATATTAAATAATTTGTATTTATACTTCATAGCATCATTTCAAAGCTATATGACTAGCTCTATGCATTCAACACAATATACAACGAAAAAATCTTGAACCCTCCTCTTGAGTTGACATAAAAAAAACTCTACTCCTCCTTTGACATGATTTTGTGATGTATCTATATAACTTCACATTATATCCATTTCAGTTCTCTAATATAAATTATTTGGATATTAGTTTGAATTTTGATTAGTTTAATTATATAAATTTAATTATTGATAAAATTAGATAACATTAATTTATCAAAACAATTTTTATTATGTTATTTTTAAAGTTGTTGAAATTAAAAAAAATTATAAAATTATATAATTAAATTATAATTTCATCTTTAATTATTAAATTTTTACTTTGATTTTTTTGGTAAGTTTAGCAGAGCCTTTCTATTTTCCATTAATCAAAAAAGAGAAAAGTAGGTTATAATGAATAATGCTGGATAGCCTCAACCTGCTTGTAAGAAACCAGGTCTGTTGGCCACCTTAAAGAGTTATAGGCCAACCAAAATTCATAAAGTTTGAACCTAATATTGTTTGCTATATCCAATTTACTATCCATTACATACAAGAACTTCAGAAATTAAATGCTACCTATAATATGCATGTCAAAATGACAAAAAAGAAAAGGATTTCATAAAACTCAATCATCAGATCGATCGATATGTGTCGAGTCCTTAAAATTGGAGCTAGACGTATCCACTTGATTCATACTTTTCAATTGGCACTTCCCGCGGCCTAGGAAGAAGTTATGGTGGTGTTGCAGAAGGTGGATTTCTTAGATATCCCTCTCATTTAAGCTAAAATAGAGGCAACTTTTGCGTCCCCTCCAATTTCCTGAACATTGACTATGGAATTTGCCAGTCTATATTTCAATGTCCAATAAGTATGGATAGACTATTGAAATAATGATAGTCTACTTCTAGTATTACATGGATCCCTCAGAAACTCCATTTTCTCCTCTTGTATTTCACCCTCCTCTTGTTGAAAATGCAGCAAGATGATGGAGCTCGGTTAAATGAAGTCGCCTTCACCAAGTGGGCCCGCAAGCTATTTTTGGAAAGTGAAAGGTCTGGTAAATGCCCATGCAGTCAAGGGGTATGATGTGGTCTTCAGCGAAGGAAAGGCTTTCTTGTGCAGGAATACTACTGGAGAGACCCGGAAGATAGGGGTTCGAACCAAGAACCTTTATCAGTTGCAAGTAGATGGCTGCGCAACAATGGCATGCAAAGCAGGAGAAGTGGTGAGCCGGGATGATGAGGGTGAACTGTGGCATCGGAGATTGGGCCACCTTCACCATGGAGCTTTGAAGATCACCTGCCGAAGATTTCTCTTTGGGCTTCCTAGGAGCACCCTTGCACGATCAGTCAGGTCTGAGGGTGTACTTTGAAAGTTTGACAACCACCTTTCATGAGAGGTGTGGCGCTGGCAGTCTTAGGAGAGTTCACGGTGTGTGTGTGGTCCTTTCTGGTGGCAAATGACCAAAAACCACAGGCTATGTGATCTTTTGATGATGATTTCTATCAAAGTGATGATCTTCTACATGCAGAGAAAGACGATACATTAGCTAAGTTACAGTAATGAGTTTAAAGCACGGGTCGAGAAGGAGTCGGGGAAGAAGGTGATTGCTCTAAGGAGTGATAACGGTGGTGAATTCATCTCGGCTGAATTCAAGGAGTTCTGCAGCGCAGGAGGGATTCGGAGAGAGCTCATCGCACCCCATAACCCACAGCAGAACGGGGTGGCTGAGCGGAAGAACAGAACGATCGTGGGTGCTGCACGGGCGATGTTGCATGATCGGGGCCTACCCCTTCACTTGTGGGCTGAGGCATGCAATACAGCAGTGTATGTGCAGAACCGTTGTCCTCACAAGGTTCTTGGCATGAGTACACCAGAGGAGGCTTATTTTTGCAAGAGGCATGATATTTCCCATTTAACGGTGGCTCTCTTTGTCTACGTGTTGGTAATAGTTCTTTGTGAGTGTCTGAAAAGACCCACACTTAGCTAACAGCAATAGCCCTATAACAATATCATTTTCCCAATATCTTGAGATGCAACGATTATTAGTTAGAGTAAAACTTAACAAACAGATCTATAAATGGACAAGCATTAAAGCGATGAAATAAAAGTTTTATCATGCATCGATGAACAAGACAAGAACACGATTTTTGGACTGAATTTTTATATTACAGGGCACAGGAGAAACAGAAGGTGTATCCAGGATCTCTCAATGGGATGGGTTCTTTGTAGTCTCAGCTTGCCAGATCTGGCTTTCTCTCTCTTGTAGATGTAGAAAACCCAATGTGAAAGGTGGAGCTCAATGCACAGACAACGATGGCAGAAAATGAG
Source organism: Pinus albicaulis (assembly GCA_034641835.2). Lineage (NCBI taxonomy): Eukaryota > Viridiplantae > Streptophyta > Pinopsida > Pinales > Pinaceae > Pinus > Pinus albicaulis. Next base: position 256,856 of record JAXQQM020091813.1, read on the forward strand.
ACCGAGTGTATAGATCCAGAGTGATCTAGTATGCAACAAAAGGTGAAGAATGAAGGGGAAAACCCTCCTATTTATAACAAAATATTGGGTCAGTCTAGATCTTGGTGCATGATTAAAATAATGTTAACCAAATCTAGATCCACCTCTATGGAATATTTTATTATTATTTGTTGGAGGGAAAGGGTGTTTGACTTGGGTCAAATCCCCTGATTAGTGAAAAATAAATAAATAAATGATTTATTTATCTTTTTAAGGAAGTGGTTGGGATATAATCAAATAAATAATGATTTAGTTGATTAATGGTGGTTGATTTGGTCATATTTAACAAGGAATATTATTTAAATAATTATTCCTAGAAAATAATAAGATAACTATGGGTTTATCTCATTAATTTCTTTGTTTTTGGGTTAAACATGGCTGGGAATAATAATTAAATTATGGTTTAATTAATTATTCCTTTTGGGGTTTCCTAATTAACATAGTGAAAGCAGTTTTACTTGGGGTAAAACTGGTCTTACATGGTGTACTTGGGTCCATCTAATGATGAAGAGTTAGATGACAAAAAATGAATGTATTTGTAATAATGTGACGAAGGATGCAAGAGGAAGAAGAGCTGGATCAGGGTTGGGGCATTTTTAGGGTACAACGTGCACACAACTATCGGGTGTATGTGTCGAGACGGTTGCAAGGCTTGTTGTGCAGCAGGATATTAAATTTCGAGGCTGAAGAAAGCCATGCGGTGTTCGGCCCAGAGAGGGCCACACTTGCATGGAGAGACATTAACTCTAAGGATAGAATCTCCCAGGATGTGTGATTGTGGTATTTCATGATAGATCCAAGCACAAAACGACATGGAGCACCATCATATGAGAGGCTGACATTAGTAGGAAGGATCATGATTCTTTCATATATCTGGAGGATCGGAATGCGAACATCTGTGAGTGCTCTGCCAGGAGCAAATTCGAGTTTCACAGAGGCAGGATAGGGGTTGTAGATAATCCATATCTTGCTGAGAGGGAGTGTTAAAAATGCAGCAAGATGATGGAGCTTGGTGAAATGAAGGTGCCTTCACCAAGTGGGCCCGTAGGCTATTTTTGGCGCAAAGTCTATTTTTAGACTATGTCTATTTTTAGACATATGGATCATGGACTGGGAGCTGCAGTATGCTATTCTTGGATGATTGGTCAAGTTGGTAAAAATAGATGGACCTCTATTTTTAGCATTTAGGTCAAAGTCTATTTTTAGACTGACGGGCTAAAAATAGAACAGTGAAATATTATTTACCCTTAATAATATTTGGACTCTAAACTTCAGTTTACTCTCTTGGAGCACTTCAGTTTGACCCCCGGATGTGGGGAATGCAGCGGCCAGAAGGATTTACGCTTTTCCTATGGGTTAGTTGAGCTAATGCATGGTTGACTTCAGTTAGAGCTCAAGTGGCGAAGTTCGGTGGAGTTGATGCGACAGTTAATGGAGATGGTGTTCTGGTTAACTAGTTGTATTTAGTTTAACTGGCTAATACACTAGAGATGATTTGTGTGAATTAAATATTATTTAATTCACTAATTATTAACTCATTATTCAACTAAAGAACACATCAATTTAACTCAGTGCATGGACAGTTCAGTGGCGACAAGTGAAAGAGGTAGATGAAAGGGTTGAGATAGCTATCAATTGTGACATTAGTTGTGCATGAGATTTGCACCACACTTGGAGGAAATTACCAATGAGAATTGCGTAGTTGAAGCTAGTGAGATTCGAACTTGGATCTCTCATTAGACCAGCGTTGATTGCGCAATAGAGGCAAGCAATTAGTGGATGAGTTTTGAACCTTTGACTTGTTCAAAACCAATCTAGTTTGTGTGTAGCTTTGTGAGATAGTACTGAGTACTTGTGAGGAGTATTGTGCTATGTATTTGCTGCATGTTCTCTCCATATAATATACAAAATATCTAAGGGGTTTTCAGCTATAAGCTTTCCCCATACATACTGTGTTAATGTGTGTGATGAATTGATGTGGAATCGCTTCTATTCTTGCCGCATGTGACGATTAATTGTAGAAGAGATTACGTGTTATGCATGCAATTCGAAATTGATGTGTGATCAGGTTAATCTCCATTGAATAAGTGTTTTATTCAGCAAATTTCTACACCTCTTTGGTTTCACAGTCACGCTCCCAACCTGAAATGAGTTATTTTACTTGAGAAGGAGTACCTGACATGTAGATATCAAAAATATTTTCAATAATTTCTTCCCCTCCTATTTGGGCCCTCTTTGGACTTACTCTTGTTCTTATTTCCTTTTTCCTATGCAAAATTTTACACTGCTTGACCTTTCACCATTCTGTCTTACAGGTGGAGTACCAATCGTTGGATTCACTGACACTGTCGAGGCGAGTACGAAACCATGGCTAGACGAACACCTATATATGATTTAAAAAAACCTGTGAAGTGTAACATAATTTCAATAATTTATTTAGTTAAATAACAGAGGAAAAGATCCTGATTACCGAGAGTAGCATCCTCATTTTTAGCAGTGTAATGCATGTCATCATTCCTTATTCCAATCATCCATAGAGCTATGAAGGTTGCAATAGGAAGGCTAGGAGAGGCTATCATTTTCCAAAGAAACAGAAATTTCCTTAACTATTGCGAAAAATCATGCATGGATAGAGTGTTTCCATTCTCTTGCATCGTGTGTACTAACACATGGAAGAGACTCCACTTAATAGGACTGAAACCCCACAGAATAGGACAAGAACCCCACCGACCAGACTCAAATCCCATAAAGTTGGACAAGAACCCCTAGAAATTGGACCGAAACCCAACAAAACAAATGGATTGACAACAATCCAACCCTTTCGAGACTAGACTATAGTAGTTCCACCATTACAATTAGGGCCCAAACCCCTCCTCTTTGTAACATTGTAAAAAAGATGAATAGGCAAAACCTTGGATGGGGTATCTAACAAAGTGCTACCCGTGAAAATGTCATTGGAGGCCATACACTGAACTTCATAGGATTGGCAAGCCAAGCTGTGAAGGTTACAGACAGGGCAGAAGGCCAGTCTAGTAATGGAGATGGGGAAATGAGTAATAGGATAAGAGATGAGGAAATTCAAGATGGGGAAAAAGCAACCAGAGCCGATAGGAGGCCATGCAGAGCTAATTGAAAGACATTCAGATTTAAATTGGGTAAAATAAGGGTCGAGGAAATGAGCGACCTTCGTAGAAACTGGGACGTTAACACCAAGCTCCTTAACAATAACTAGAATATACTAGAAAATATAAAAATAAAAACCCTCATCCCCCATACAGAAGAGGTAAGTAGGTTTAGAATAAAAAACACAGAAGAGGACAACAAGAAAATTTTCATATACTCCCCAATCCTTAATACAACAATAGTTCAAAGGCTTAACGACTGTAAAATTCCGCATTAATTTCAGTAAGTTGTCCCAAAATCCATGTACATCAAACAAAACCCCCATAATTTTTCATATCTTTCATACACAGAAAATAGAAATGAGGTGAAGACATGAATTATGTTTCCTATCGCAGCAACAGACATGATACAAAGGCTATGAACATACCCGAATTTAAGCACCACATAACCATCTCCCAGCCCTTCAACTGCTCGCCGACTTCCTTTTCTAATCTCAACTTCACGTTTAACTACCAGACCATATTACCACCTTCAACATTACCACCTTTAGCCTTCGTAACATTCCTTACATGCCAGCCCTGTTTCCAACACCCTTCTGACATCGTGAGTTTTCTACCACCCGCATTTAATTCCGTCATTATTTTGCGTGGGTGGTAGTACCCACCATCGTCTCCTCATGTCCACATCAACTATCCATGTGGTACGCATGAGCTCGTGCCACCTCTTCATTCGAATTACCCAGTTGGCACCCCGATCAGGGATCCCGAGCATCCTCGTTATCTCTATCAACAATTTCCTATAGAGATTGTAGCTTCTCCACCTATACCAGTTTGGCTTGGTTGATGTCCAGTTGTCACACCCCCGTGAGTACAACTCTAGTTCTCCAAGTAGTCAGTTGCTTCATTCCCTGATCTGTGAATATGTGATGAGATAAGGTAACCAATGCTTGGAAGAATATCATTTATTTCCTGAATTAGACGAGTTGTTCACCAGCTTCGACTAATTTTCTCCCAACCTGTCCCCTACTGCAACTTCTACAGAACACTTTTTACCATCGCTGAATCCCCCTCTACTATAGTCCTCTGATATTGTTCTCTTACAACTATCAAAATGCCTTGTTTTACAGCTGTGATTTTGGCTTCATTATTTGTATCGAATCCAAAATCGGTCACATAAATTCTACTTACTAAACCCTTTGAATCACGAAATATACCTCTTTCTCCTGCTTGACCCAAATTACCTTTAGAGGCCCCATCATAATTAAGATTAATAACCTCCTATTGTAGAGCATTGAATTAATCGTGTGGATGTCTTCCCAAAGGTTTTTTTTTCCATGAGGCTAGGGCGAGCATTTGGGGTTTCAAGTTAAGCATAGCTAAAATCCTATCCTCATGCCCATTAGCTTTCTAGCCAACTTCATGCCATTTCTCGGTGAGGACAGTTTCTCTGATATTCTCGAGAACCACTTTTCATATCTCTTCAATTTGTCGATACTCATCTCTGAATGTTCTCCAATTTCTTTCTTTCTAGGCAACCCATATGAGAAATCCCATAAAGAGTCCCCACGCTATGTTAAGAACAAGGCTTTTATACCCTCCTTTTCTCTAGACTTCAATTGTATGCCTGAGGCTCTTGTTGTCCCTATCTATTTATTGAAAGAGGGAGGAAAGGTTTTTCCACAAGGTCTCAACGACAAAGAAGTTATTCAATAGGTGTTCCAATGTTTCTACATTCTTCTTACACATAGTATATGTCAGTCGGCCAGGAAATTTTAATTTCCTTACAATAGTTAAGGAAATTTCATTCTTCTGTTCTGAGATTATTTTCCACATATCTCTACCCCATTGTATCCATATTTAGCAGAGCTTAGCTCCCATAACTTTATTTAGCAAATATGGATCTCTTAACCCCAAGCCTCCGGTCCTTTTTATTTTCGTAAGCTTATCCCATGAAAGGAGAGCCCATTTACAGGCTTGTTGAGATCCTTGCCATAGGATGTTTTTAAACGTCTTAGCCATATCATTACAACAGATTTTAGGCATTTCCAATCCAGAGAGTTGATATATGGGAATGGATTGTAAGACTGTTCTTAACATAACAACTCGACTCAGAGCATTAAGCACCTGAAATGCCCAATTTTGAAGTCGAGCTTATATGCGATTAATGAGATATTTCCACCCAGAGACCCGAAGAGAATTTAGATTGAGAGGGATTCCTAAATATTTCATAGGGAAGGATCCGATGTTGAATCCCAAGGTAGGCAATAGGAATCTTTGGGAGAGAATATTAGTATTAAATATAAACACATTTTATTTGTCATTATTGATAAGAGTTCCAGAGGCTTCCATGAAATCTTTAAGAATGGATAGAATTTCCTTAGATTCTTTTAGAGTGGCTTGATAGAAGAGCATAATGTCATCTGCAAACTGTTGGTGCGAAATTTTTAAACCTTCCCCCCAAAGATTAAGGCCTTTAAGTTGACCTCCCTGGATCTTACTTTTAATATGTCAACCAAGGCCTTCTGCTGCAATAATGAAAAGGAAGGAGGAAAGTGGATCCCCTTGTCTTAAACCCCAGGTATCATTAAATGGAGTTGAAGGAACTCCATTAAGAAGAATAGAGTAATTAGGAGAAGAAATAAAAGGCATTATCCAATAGATCCATCTTAAATCAAATCCAAACACCTCAAGAATAGCGTTAAGATAATTCCACGACCTCCAGACAGGGCTCCTCTGCACGACAACAACAAATGGATAAGGTTGTGGAGGAGTACGGGGACATCTTCACCTCACCCACAGGGGTTCCTCTGCACTGTCAGGTCAAGCACCCGATTGATATGACCCCAGGTGCGCCGCTACCCAATGGACCGATCTATCGGCGCTCTGTTCTGGAGAATGATGAAATCAAGAGGCAGATTCAGGAGCTGTTGCAGAAAGGTCACATCAGACCAAGTTCATCACCCTATGACAAAGAAATGTATTCCATTGTGCAAGCATGTTGACACCTGGTTTCACCTCCATCTCAAGAAAGAACAAAGGGGAGAAAGGCAACAAGCCTCCGAAACCCTCCACCAATACAACCCCCACCAATACTGCCTCGACCCAGCAAAACAACTTTGAAGTTCTGAGCAATATTGACTCATTGGAGCACCCTATAGTCTCCCAGGCCCCCACTGATCAAGATCCGTCATTATTAAGTCAATCTTTGATTACAACCAACGCCCCAAGCACAACCTCGGATTCAATCCACGCCCAGGCACCGCAACACAAACCATAATCCTCTCCCATTCAGATTAATACCAGCCACACCTCACTGCAAACCCCTCAATGCACAGAAATGCAAACATAGCAGCCATCCTCAACCACTTCAAACAATCCTTTGGAGGAGATCCTAGGCGATCTAGATCTCCAAAAGGTCAATGAGCAATGGTCCAAACTGGGAGTCGATGCCATTCCCCAAGAACACTTGGAGAAGATAGAAATGGCATACCTGCAGCTGGAATACATCAACCAAAATGCAGCCAAAAGGCAATGGAGAAATAGAAACCAAACGGGCATTCAAGCCAACCTGGATTTGGATCAATACAAGCCACAAGGACCAGGAAGAAAAAAAGGGTGAAAATCCACAAGACACCAAATACAAGAACCAGGCAGACGCCTAATCAATGAAGGAAAAATCGGGGCCTTGGTCCTATCTGCTCCAAAGGTAGCTCAATGAAAATCACAACCTGGAACATCAGGGGGCTCAACGGCACCACCAAAAGAAGGATCTTGAAAAAATTCTTATTCTCGCTACACCCAGACATCATACTTCTTCAAGAATCAAAATGCTCTCCCAAAGGCACAGAGACACTCAAAAAAATTGTTTCCAATAGTCATCACTGCATAAGCATAGATGCTATCGGGCAAGCAGGAGGGTTACTCACGTTCTGGAACAAAAGAAAATTCTTCTTGCAGAATGCTCTGTCCACCAAGCACTCGTTATTGAACATTTTCAACATGCCAGAATCAGGGCAATCGATCTGCATCACCAACGTGTATGGACCCCAACGAATCCAGGAAAAGCTGAAGATGCTGCTAGACCTGGACGAAGTCAGAAAATACCATGGGGCAAACCACTGGATTTTAGGCGGAGACTACAACATGATCACCAATCTAGCAGAAAAAAAGGGAGGCTTACGAAGATTGGATAAGGACTAGGAAGCATTCAACACCTTTATTGTTGAATCCAAACTCATTGACATCTCCACAGTCAATGGTCTGCATACCTGGAATAATAAGCAAGGAGGAAACAGGCAGATAACATCAAGGCTCGATAGGTTCCTCATGTCGGAATCCATTCTGCTGCAAAATATCGACATGGAGGCCAGCATTCTGCCTATCAGAGGATCTGATCACTGGCCAGTGCAAATTCACTTCACCAATTTGGATAAGCCCCACAACAGACAATTCAGATTTGAAGCCTTCTGGACAGAGCACCCATCATTCATGCAAAACATACAACGCTGGTGGACTCAAGCCACCATAAGGAGCGACAATATCATGTACATATTCCAACAAAAGCTCAAAACAATAAAAATCAACCTCAAACGCTGGAAAAAAACACCTTTGGCGACATATTTCAAGCCAAAAATAACTCGAGGAAAAAATGGCGAACCTCCAGCAATCTTTGATCAAAGAAGGGCCCAATGATGAAAGAATAGCTCAAGAATCAAATCTGCAAAGGCAATGGGAAGAACGGTTAAAACAAGAAGAGCTGCTATGGAGGCAAAAGTCGAGGGTGCAATGGTTAAAACAGGGAGAACGCAACACTAGTTTCTTCCATAAGTCAACCATCCAGCATAGAGCACATAATCGCATCCTCTCCCTCAAAAAAGCTGATGGCGATCAAGTTTATAAAAGGGAGCATATAGGATCTGAACTCAACTCTTTTTTCACTTCTCTTCTCAGCGATTCCATTCAAGATAGAACCCAAGCCATCAATGAAATTATCGCTGCCATTCCCAACTTAGTTACAGAGGAGCAAAACTCCCTCCTTCTAAGAGAATTCACTGAGCAGGAGATTGAAGAAACAATCTTCAACATGGCCTCGAACAAGGCTCCCAGACCAGACAACTTTACAATAGAATTCTTTAAAGCTTGCTGGCCCATTATTAAGGCTGACCTTCTCAACCTAGTAAGGAACTTTCGCAGAACCAAGAAATTTTTGCCTGCCATCAATGCCACATTCCTCACCTTAATTCCCAAATCAGACCAGGCTGACTCCCCCGACAAGTTTCATCCCATAGCCCTTTGTAATGTCCTTTACAAAATCCTTTCCAAACTAATGGCTAGCAGACTTAAATCTGTCCTCCCCTCAATCATTTCTCAGGAACAAACTGGCTACGTTGAAGGTAGGCAGATCACTGACAGCATAATCCTCACTCAAGAAGTGTTGCATTCTCTCAAAACAAAAGGGACTCCAAGTATGCTTATCCAGCTTGACCTTTCAAAGGCCTTTGATAAAATCAGCTGGCACTATATGAGAGCAATCCTCCAGGCTTTTGGATTTAGTCAGCAATGGACAAATTGGATAATGGAACTGGTCTCAGGTGCTTTCTTTTCAATGCTACTGAATGGAGGACCCCTTCAACCCTTCATTCCGTCCAGAGGTATAAGGCAAGGAGATCCCCTATCTCCGTTTCTCTTTGTCATTATGGCAGAAGGGCTAGGAAGATCCTTAGCCAAGGAAAAACAACAGAATCAACTCAAAGGCATCAAACCGGTACACCAAGGACCCACAGTAACGCATCAGCGATTCGTAGATGATACAATGCTCATGGGCGCCCCCATAGTGCAAGAAATTCGAACCATCATATTTTGTGGAAAACATGAGGTCACCTCTAACGATAGAAGAAACTTTGGATTTTAAAGATCAAATAGAGGATGATGTCATTAGTAATTTCATTAATAAATCACAAACTGCATCTCACTTGCAATGTCACATGATTGAGGCAGCATTCGACAATCAAGAAGAAGAAGATCCTTTTAAAGACATCCATGATCAAGCAATACCTACTACCTCTGTGAATAATACTAAGGTTGTAGAAATTGAACCAGGAAAAACCTTGAACATTAACAAGAATCTCATTGCTGAACAAGAAGAGAAATTGGTCCAATTATTACAAAAATACAAAGTAGCCTTTGCATAGGATTACCCCGATATGAAAGGAATTGACCCACAATTATGTACTCACCACATTTACATTGAAAAAGACGCAAGACCCATTTGTCAACCTCAAAGGAGACTGAATCCTCACCTTAAGGATGCTATGAAAGATGAATTACAAAAATTATTGGATGTCAATTTTATCTATCCAATATCTGATAGCAAGTGGGTCTCCCCATTAGTGGTGGTACCTAAAAAGAATGGAAAGTGGAGGATATGCGTAGATTACCATGAAATAAATAAAGAAACACAAAAAGATCACTTTCCTCTTCCTTTCATTGACCAGGTATTAGACACATTGGCAGGAAATAAGTTCTTTTCATTTCTGGATGGCTTCAGTGGATACAACCAAATTCAAATTTCCCCTGAAGATCAGGACAAGACTACTTTCACCTGCCCATGGGGTACATTTGCCTACCGAGTCTTACCTTTTGGCCTATGCAACGCTCCTGCTACATTTCAAAGGGAAATTCTCAGCATCTTTGCAGACTTAATAAATGAAGGTCTCGAAGTATATATGGATGATTTCAGTCCTTATGGGGATGATTTTGAACCTGCATTGTAAAATCTAGAAAAAGTATTGCAAATATGTATAGACACTAGGCTTTGTTTAAGCAATGAAAAATGTCTTATGATGATCACTGAAGGAGTTATCTTAGGCCATTATATTTCAGCAGAAGGAATTCAAGTAGATCCAGCTAAAATTCAAATACTCTTGTTAATTCCTACACCTACTACACAGACAGAGGTACGTAGCTTTCTTGGATTTTCTGGTTATTATAGAAAATTTATAGAGCATTATTCTCGAATAGCTGCACCTTTATATGCGCTGACTGGAAATACTGATTTTTTTTTGACAGAAAAATGTGACAATGCTTTTAATGATTTGAAGAAGCTCGTTGCAACAGCCCCTGTGCTGAGGGGCCCAAATTGGAATTTACCATTCCAAATTTCATATGACGCCTCAGACACAGCAATTGGAGCAATACTTGGGTAGGAGGAAGACAAAAAGCCATATGCAATTTACTACATTAGCAAAAATCTGACCCCTGCCAAATTAAACTATACTGTGACTGAGAAAGAATTTTTGGCTGTAGTTCACGCTATAAATAAATTTAGGCATTACATAACTGGGTATCCTGTAGTACTTTACACAGATCACTCTGCCATTAAGTTTTTAGCAAATAAACCTGTTACGAATGGGAGAGTAACTAGATGGCTAATTTTATTGCAGGAATTTGATATCACGATCAAGGATCGACCAGGCAAAGAGAACCATGTAGCTGACTTTCTGTCCAGGATGCCAAAGCCAACATATGTAGAACTAGTTGAAGATCACTTCCCGGATGAGCATCTCTTCGCTGTTACCACCAGAACACCATGGTATGCTGATATAGCGAACTATTTGGTAATAGGCATATTACCCAAACATCTATCCCTTAATGAACGAAAGCAAATAATACATCGTAGCACCCGTTTTTCATGGATAGGAGGTTACTTATTTCATACAGGGGCAGATACGCAAATAAGAAGATGTGTTAGGGACGATGAGGTATATGATATTTTGAAAGCGTACCATGACGGACAGTGTGGCGGACACTTTGTAGATCGTAGAACAGCCCATAAAGTCCTACGGACTGGCTATTATTGGTCTAATATCTTTAGAGACGCAAAAAAATTTGTGCAGGCCTGTGATAGCTGTCAAAGGGCTGGTCGACCTGGGCAGTCTGATGAAATGCCCTTGAACCCTCAACTAGTGATTGAACCCTTTGAACGTTGGGCCCTTGACTTCGTTGGTCCTATTAGCCCTCCATCGAACCAGAAAACATATATCCTAGTTGCTACTGAATACGTTACTAAATGGGTTGAAGCAGAGCCTCTTTCAAAAGCTACAGAGGATTCCATGATACATTTTCTTTTCCAAATTTTCGTGCGGTATGGCCTCCCACGAGACATAATCACAGATGGGGGACCACAGTTTATAGGTAACAAATTGGCTGAAACATTAAAGAATTACCATATTCAGCGTAAAATTACAACTCCCTACCACCCACAGGCCAACGGCCAATTCGAAAGCACGAATAAGGTAATCGAATCTATACTGACAAAAACGGTTGCTTCACATAGGCGAGATTGGGCCTACAGACTACCAGAGACATTGTGGGCGTACCGAACGACATGGAGACCTACCATAGGACATTCGCCATACCAGTTGGTATTTGGAAAAGAACCCATCTTTCCTATCGAATTTGAAATTTAGACATTACGAACAGCTCAAACGATAGGTCTAAATTTAGATGAAGCCCAAGCAAAAAGACTGTAGCAACTGAATGAATTGGATGAAATCAGACTCTCTCCTCTTCAGCACACCGCATTAATCCAGCAACAGAGAGCAAAATGGCATGACGCCCACATTAAACAAAGGATCTTCCACGAAGGAGATTGGGCACTTCTATACGATTCTCGGTTTCAGGATTTCCCTGGAAAACTCCAGACTAGGTGGCTTGGACCCTACGAAATTTAGAAAGTGCACGATAACGACACTCTCACACTAGTCACCATTGACGGATATGGGCATTCCTTTAAGGTTAGTGGCCATCGAGTTTGATTATATCGTAAGCCACTTACCCGTGAATCCTTTCGCCAGCAGTTAAGGGAAGAATCCACCATTGAAATTCTTGCTGAAGGGGAGAATCCCTCTCCCGCGCCAGTTTGATAAATTGGTTTTTTTAATTTTTGTACATAATGCATTATTTTTTTTTTGTTTTTGGTTTCTGTTTTTGAAATTCGTTTCCTTGTTAATACTTCTTTATTTCGTTTGAATTTAGTTTCTTTAAAAATGAAAAATAATAAAAATTCTGTGTTTTTTTCGTGTTGTTGTTCCTTTCTAACGGAACAGCAGTTTCGCAGAGTGTTTTTGTTGTTCCTTTTCAAAGGAACAGCACCTTCGTAGGATATTTTTCTGCCGTTCCTTTCGAATGGAACAGTAGTTTCGCACAGTGTTTTTGCTGTTCCTTTCAAACGAAACAGCATGTCCGCAGAGCATTTCCTTATTGTTCCTTTTGAAAGGAACAACAGTTTCGCAGATTATCTTAACAACAGTTTTGCATATTATCTTTGCTGTTCCGAAAAATCTCGGACGAGAGTTTTTCCAACTCTCGTTCGAGAGTTTCTCCAACTCCCGTCCGAGAGTTTGTCCGAGAGTTTTGTGACCACAACTCTCGGACGAGAAAATGCGAAACTCTCGTCCCAGAGAATTTTAACTCATGTTAAACCCGACCAAACTCTCGTCCAAAATATTTAAAATTTCTTGGACGAGAATTTTGAAAACTCTCGGCCGAGAAATTTAGTTGACTTTTTTCTCGGCCGAGAAATTAAAAATTTCTCCCGAATTCTAACCATCCGCCAAAAACTGTTTCCCAACTTCGCGATTTGACCCTATACAAATTACAATTGGATTTATCTCCTACTGCAAGATTTGTCTACTTGTTTGTTTTTACTACCTTGGAGAGTTAATTACTCCCTACTCCAAGATACTAGCCTAAGTTATGTTGGTGATAAGAGCCCTAGAAAATAAAAAGATTGCTAGATTAATTTTAATTAAGTGTTACTTTTAAGAGCTGTTTCTTACATCAATGGGTGCGGAAATGAAACTCTGATGGTGTGAAAATACTCGATTTCCGAAAGACACTAAAAATGCATCTAAAAATGATGATCAGATTGTTTCCTTTCAATGAAATTATAATTAAGGAAAAGTTAGAGAATGCAATTCTTTTAATGAGCAATTCCTTCTTTAAACATAAAGAACAATTGAAAGAAACTATTTTTGTCTTTTCCAACAATTTATCAAAGCTCACAATGAAAATCCTTTCACTTTCCAAAAACTCGAACCTACAACACAATTTTCCTTCAAAAGAAATCTAGAAATTTTAAAAGCACTCAAGACTACAAACTAATTTCAAGATCTACAAAGTTTAATAGCACTCAAAACTACAAACTTTAATAATCTAAATGAATAAAAGCTTTAAGATTTTTTGAAGAATGTTTTATCTTAGTTATTCAGCAAACTAAGGATCTATTCGTTCAGAATTTCGTTTATAAAAAACGAAATTCAAAAACCAATAACAAAGTTTCTTTTCGAAGATTTGCAAAGAAACAGGTAACTCTATTTCTCAATAAAGGATGATTCCACAATCAGGTCAGATCCAGCAAAAGACCAAAAACACCAAGGTAATCTGAGGTACTTCAAAACGTCAAATGCTTCAAATCGCTACAAAAGACCAAGTGAAATGCAATCCAAAACGCAAAACTTCTAGAAAATCATCAAAACACCAATACTACTGAGATTTATTAACAGAAAGCTTTTGACAGAAATAATCATCAATCTGGGTAGAAAACAAAAACTAAAAATCAAAATCAAGATAAACTAAAGAAAGAAATCTAAAGTTTTTCAAAACTTTAACAGGGTCCGCAGGCTCCAAGATATCACAGGTGCGGTCCCGCTCTGTTTACATAGGAAAAGTGCGAAGCTTCCCGCACTGTGAAAAAAAGGCAAAGAGCGGTCCTAGGAAAAACTAGAGAAAAACTTAAAGGATTTCAAAATTTTCAAAAACAGAGAAAACCTAAGCTACCCAGGCAGATGTCAATCAATCAAAAACCAAGAAAAATGTTTCCTCAAATCAAAATAAAAGAGAACCAAAAACAACAAGTTCTTTCCCCAGCGGAGTCGCTAATTTGTTGTATGGATTAATCCGTCTTGCGGACAAGACCGATCTCCCTAGTACTAAAAGTATCTAGCAAAAAACAGCCAAACATACTAGTCTTTCTCTAAGCATATAAGGTTTACAAAAGGCTCTATAGAGGTGTAAAAGACTTACCGTTTGTCCAGTGCTTGTTTGAAGTCGTTGTTGTCCCTTGCGCGCTTGAAGGAGTTTTCCTCGTAAACCTGCAGTCACAAACAAGAAAAATATTACATAGCACCTATATAGAAATCATCATAAACCATGCTTATCATAGTGATCAAGTAATCTATGAAATAAACCATTGATTGAAAGCTTATTGAGAAAAATGAGTATATTTGTATTAATTTCAAAAGAAGAAAATCCTTACAACCTGAGCCTTGATGTTGCACAGGACTTTCCGGGGTCCGAAGCAGGAGTCTCCTTTACTTTGACAAGTTCTACACTCCTCCAACCAAGACAATGAGAGGTATGTAATCTCTCCTCACAAAAGCCTTAGTTAACTGAGTCTAAATCTCAACAGCACTTAACTTCAAATATTCTAAAAGCTTGAACTCCCTTTGAGGCTACCCAATGCCTCTTTTTATAGTGGACAAGAGGAGGTTTTATGTTCCAAGCATGAAGGGATATAATCCTCCTTCAAAGGGATAAGCTCCTTACATCAAGGGGTTAGCTCCATAAGGTAAGGGATTCATGCACCTTACAAGAGCGGTTCTACCACCGCAAAATCCATTCTAGAAGCTTCCAGAATTTACTTTAATTGAGCTTTTTGGGATTTTACTTGCGCCTTTTTAATCTTAAAGGGGTCTGCACCTATAACAAAGATAAAGTGTGTTCAGAAACGCAGGAAAGCTGAACATTGGGTGCGGGACCGCAGGCAAGATAGCTAGAAAGTGCGATACCAAAGTTTAGGAGACTTTTAGGAACTTTTTCTGATTTTCAAGGCTTGACATGAGGAACTGATATGTTAGACTTGCAAAAGGGAGAAGTATGAGTAATAATTAGCTCATACACATGGCATAATTTCAGGATGACAATTTTCAGTGTAACACCACTATAGTCTTCTCCTAGTTCTTGTAGTTGATCAGAGAGATTGCCTCTCCTGCAATACTCACAGAGAATAGCTCTACTAATTTCTTATATACTTCTTTTGATGATTTTAGATTTGGTACATAGGAGATGATAGAGTCTTTTTTGGATTCTATAAGAATCCTTTGGGCTCTTATATCTCCCTTCATGAATTTTTGCATGACTTGATTTCCCTTGTCTTCTATGGAAATTTTGAAACCCCAAAAAGTTTCTTTATTTCTTTTCAAAGGAGACATTTTAATAGATTCATATAAATTCATAGATATACTTACTTGAGTAGATGCTTTTCTTCTTCTATCAGCTTGATTAATTTGAAGATGGTTGAAGCTTTCTTTGAATGGTAATTGATGAGGATATTTTGCTGCTTCCTTGAAAGATCAAGGATGATAGGTAAGTTTCCTTGAAGCTTTTGATGGAAATACTTTGAGGTAGAAATGATCTGTTGGGACATTTAAGATGGTTCCATAATACTACCTTATTTATTTTACTGTGGAAGACCGACCTTTCTTCTAATCAAATCCTTGATTTGATATCCTCCATGAAATCTAATCCTTGAGTGTCTCTATGCGCTTTCTAGCACCTTAGCTCTGATACCATGTTGAGAATTTGGAGGGTTGTAGGATAATACAAATTCTCTTCTTGATAATTACTTGTGACCTTACTTGTGATACTTATGTCTTCTCTTCTTGTATTTTAGTTAATCTTTCATTAAGTCAATTATCAAAAGTACAAGACACAAAAGTTAGGCTCCTAGAGCCAGGGAAAAGCCTCTCCCTCTTGGAGATGAAAACTCGCAAAGAATTTTTCTTATAGATCTTTAAATGACAAGTACCATGACCCAGACTTAGACCCTTAACCTAGATATGCTTCCAAGACATTGATCCTTCTTACCTTCACCAACTTGCACTGACCCTTCTTTTATGAACTATGAGTAGGAAGGTAAATCATAGATTTACCTTCCTCCTTTCTCCATACTGTAATAGCTCTCAAATTTCTTATTGCAGCATGACCTAGCCCTTCACACATCATGATATCTAAATGCTTCTAGTCACAGTTATTACAACACATAGAAAACAGATCTTATTCCACCATTTAAATATCAATTTGACCATACTTTATTTGAATGTAGTGCCTTCATATTATTAAGAATTTGTCACTACAGGATGTTCCACGAAAACATATCTGCATCTCGAATTTAACCCAGACTTGATCATGTGGTAGTTAACACAACAATGTCCACAATTCCAGACTTATTTCCTATATCCCAAATTTATTTCAGACTTTGAGCGTAGCATCCATTTATTAATGTGCATTACTTCAGAGATTATCTTCTTGAAATACGCATCACAGATATGTCTACATTTTTCTTCAGAGCAATATGCATCTTATCTTAAATACACATTGTCTTCTTTTAAATTCATACTGTGAAATCCACATTCACTACAGGAATAGTTGTATTCCATTTCAGAGCAATTCACATTATAATATGTTGTGACTAATCCACACTTTCTTTTTTTCTGTATGACTTCAGAGAGATCCACATTTCTTTTTCAAAACAGTCCGCACAACTGCATCCATGCTTGTCCGTAATTAATCACAGGTATTCGCATTGTAATTTCAGATGTCTAACTTGCTTGTCTCCATGATGACCGCAGATCAGACACACACAGAGATATATATATATATATATATATATATATATATATATATATATATATATATATAGCACATTCCTCTAATTAAGCCGACCATACAGCTATGAATTTAGGCCAACTAGATCATGGTGAATTCTAGCGTTGGAGAGGTACTTCTTTGCTGTGTTTAAAACTTGTCTTTCATCATTGCATTGAGGTTTGTAGAGAGCTTCTTCCACAAGGTCTTGGAGCATACATACCTAGACTAGATCCCTCATGTGTGAGACACTTGATTCAACCTAATAGACATCAAGAAGAAGTCCATCTACATAATAAAATATTGCTCATGAAACCCATGAAGAAAGTACACCAAAAATACATTTTATTATATTTGACTTATTCTTTACATGATTACATAGTCAACATCAAGACCGACCTAGTTACACTTTTCAACAACTATGTCTATCTCAACCATTACAACATCAGTACATTTTGACAGAAATATCCACATCTTCCAAAGTGGAACCAATTTCTTGCAATGGATTGATTTTGATAGAAATGTCCACTTATTCCAAAGTGGAACCAATTTCTTGCAATATCTAATCCAAGGTGCATAAAACTCCCAACATGCATTTTTATCAAATTCAATGATTATTTCTTGTAGAGTAATAACAACAATTTTTATAGGATCAACATTCTTCTCAGAGAAGGGCTCATATTTCCTATATTGTTGTGATTTGATGTGGAAATATTATTTTAATTCAGATGGTATATGTTCAATTTTTATTGCCTCCTCAAGATACTTCCTATATTCTGTTATCTAAGGGAGGATGAGGCCATTCAAGCTTAGAGACTTGTGCAACCTAAAACAACATCAATTTCCTATAAAATTTCAAATGATATGTGTACTCGAAATCTGCACCAAGTTATCTATTCCGCTTATTAGAAATATGCTACGAGGACAACACCATTGATACCCTTCACCATCTACACATATCCAAAATTATTTTCCATTTACACATATGAAAAAATTAGATGCATTTTTCACTAAGAATAATATGTTGTTACAAAGACATACAATTGTCTATGTTCATTTCCTGAATACTATGTAAAACCATATCAACCATAAAATATCCTCAAAAATAAGTTTTGTTGTAAATAGGGCTTAAAGTGCTTGGAACTGTTTGGTGCTAGATTTTATCACTATCCCATGTTCTGCGATATGTGGAAAATAATTTCTATTAAAAATGGGAAACACATAAGCCACACCATCTATAGATTTCACATGAGTACCAATTAATAACCTTTAGGAATACAATCTCTAAACAACTTGAACTTGTATGAAACCCTTCCATTGTTGCACTTTTCAAACATAGTCTCGTGATTATTTTTATGGTTGCTTGAAGGATTGAGAATTTGATCTGCAAATAAAATTTTACACTCTGACGAATCTATCCTCAATACATTGTGAAATGCATGATACAAAATGTAATCCATATCTTTGTCTGGTGTTGGTGTAGATCACTCTTATGTGATTATCAAAATTTCAAGAAGGTTATATAGTTACCATATGACCTCCCCAATAAGGATGCCAATGTTCTCACTTGGCCCTTGGAAGGTTCGATGCTTGGATATGATTTTGTTTATCCCTATCAAAAATAGTTATCCCTCTAGAATGTGTCATTCATGTAGTATAATTGTTTCTTCAACTTCCTAGAAAAAATATGGCATGCATTCATGCTTAGATCTACTATTGTTGACAAGGTTACAAACACTATGACATACTCCATGCATGTAACATGTCTCATTTCCAATTAGACCATAGGCTTACTACACTTTTTTTCTCCTTGAACAATAGAGCTCATCATAAAGCCACGGTAAGATTGATAAGGCCACAATCTAAAACTAAAGTCTCCACTGCTACGAGGGGTTAAAACATGGGAGTTAGAAACTTTCCACCCTTATGAGAATCAATAATTTATTTTTCTAGCATAAGTCTACTACCCATTTGAGCCAAACCACCACCATCTTCCATAAGCTCAAATTTTCACCCCAATCCACCATCGCTCCCTCATTCTCTCCAAGCTTCTAGGCGACCCATGGTATCCAACCGTGTGAGCTACAATGTAGGAAGTATAACATAGTATCACATTGAGAGAAATTCCATTTATGTTAAATTATACCTCAAAAATTTCTCACTAATATCTCTATTTTTTATTGAGTTTTTCTCTAAGACATTTTTTCAAATAGTTTGAGTGTCAATGAATGGTTGTAGGTGCACTGTTATGGTTTTTAATTCTAAAAGTAATACATAGTGTCCAAGGACTAATAAGAGCACTCTAAATCAATGTTATGACATTCATTTAACACTTAGAAACATAACATATCAATGGTTAAAAATTTATAACAACCATGCGGTTGAGAGCAATAGTGATTTCTTAAAATGGAAGTAAGAGTTTATAATGGGAAATAAAAAAATAGAACCGGGTATATGTTTTTGGAAGATAATAATAGAGATTTATGAGTAGTTACATCATACTAAAATTTAGCAAAATCTTTGGAAATATCAATCCCAAATGACTATGTGTTCAACCCTCTTTCCAAAGGGATCTCAGCCCATAAATATACCCACCGAACCAACAACTCGACATAGCCTTTATGCAGAGATAAACACGTTATTTGAATAAAATAAAGACCTCTACTTAAAACTTATAAACTGATATAAATATTGTTCACACACTAAAGAAAAATAAAATCTGAGTGAGTTCCAACAATGAGATGATATTGGCCTCCTTTGATAATAGTAGCAACAATATTTAATATTCAACCTAAATATGTATACCCAACAATCATTCTAACAACAAGGAACTTGACCTCTTAATATTGATGGCTGTAGTAACTCACACAGCCCTCAAAGGAAGAACTCAACCCCTTTGTGGCACCAGTTTGACCCTTCTTTCCCCGCATGTATATTCAACTAGAAAATGAGGATATTTTTGGTCTCTGTTAGCAGTTATAATTTAGTCATGAATAACCAAACTCAATCCTCTTTAGGAAGTGAATACTCAACCATAATTACAAGGAAACTCGACCAACAAACTAAAGATCACTCTACCCACAAAGGATGAAATTTAGTGCACAAAAATAGTGACAGAATGCTCCCAACTTGGCAAGTTAACTCAGTCTCTCTGAATAGAACTCGACCCCCTTAAATCAATAGAATAACTCAACCAACAAGTAAGAAACATGACCCCTTAGTGGAATGTGTATTCTAAAGGTTAGGGAAAACACCCTAAGGAAAAATTGTATCTGAAATTTTATGTGATACAATTGTAAATCCTTGATATGCAGCGTGAATTTATCAATGCAACAATCCACTTCATTCAACGCTCTTTTCCTGTTCAATTCTACTAGTAACAAAACTTTTCTTTCTCTTTCAACATTTATAAATGGCACTTAGGGTGGGGGTTTTAAGCCAGAGTACAGAGACTGGGACAAAATAATAAGAACCTCCATTGTCAGATCCTTTGTCTAACCAAGTACTCAACATTCCTGAGACTAAAACATTGAGCTATGAGTGGCATGGCCTAAGAATTGGCAGTTTGGTAACTGAAACTGTTGAAGCTATGGTTGAAGAGGTGAAAATTTCCATCTTGTGAAGATCCTGACTGAGGAGGAGGCACCTGGTTATGAAGAATACGAATTCCCCATTCCAGATGAACCCCCCGATCTTAAACAAGAAGAGGAGCATCTTGGTCAAGAAGAAGAACAATTTGTTCTTCAATAAGACCAGGAACCGCCTCGTTAAGAAGAATAAATTGCCAAAGTGGATAAATTGTCTGAGGATAAAGACGAGAGAGATAAAAGTCAAACCTTGCTTTTCTGAACTCTTAGGATTAAAAAACCAAATGTTCTCTTCTCTACGTGGGTATCTTTAAAAATAGTAGATCCCAAAACCCAAATGAGAGTTCTCCATATAAATAATCCAAAGAGTGAAGCTTTCACATAAAAAATACTTGCTCCATAAGGATGGAATACTGGAATATCCCCTCTTGTTTTTTCTTCATCTCTTTGGAACAACGTCAGGTTGCGGGCATCCAAAAGTGGAGGGCATATTTTCTGCACATGGGAATTAGGAGGCTTAGTTGCAATGACGTTAGGAGGAGGCAGTTCAAGTAATAAAGAATGGAGGAATTGAAGCACAACCCAGTACCATAAAAAAACACTGAATGGATCATTTCTGTGTGTTAAAAAATGATTAGTTGAAGGAGGACGAAAATAGAGGGATGGGATTGGTTGTGATGAACAATGTTTTCCCAACCAACTCCATAGAGGGAACACCTTTGGTTTAAAATTTGAGGTGGTAATATTGCTACTGTGAATATCAATATATGGAAGGGGCAGTCTCAATAGACAAGCCATACATTTCACAGAATTTGATATAAATCCACATTTCACATTTCACATTTCACAAAATCTTTCATGCAAGTTGAAGCTATTAATCTCAAGACCAAGAATAAATCTAGGGTTGCAGTATATTTCAGTTAAATTAATTTCATGCATGTGTCGAAATTCATTGTTCATTCTAGTATATAAAGGAGAAGGCAAGCGTATAGGTTTTATTTCATTCAATTTCTCAGAGTGGGGAGTAGTGAGTGAAGTTCATTCAGTTTTTCAGAGTCTTCTTGACTTGTGCCTTAGTCCAGAAATACTTCAACGTGTTCTTCTTTTGTAAAGTATAAGTTCATGGAAAATGATGAGTTAGTTTTTTCATGTGCTAGTTGGAGGCTCAATTATGTGGCTCTCCAAGTGCGATTTTATATTTTGAAAAAATCAAGTGAGAGCCTCAATGTCCAATTGTGGCAAGGAGTAGTTAGAAGATTTAGTTTGACTCAGTTAACAAATCAATCACAAGACCGAGTTCTAAAAATAAACTTGCCAGTTATGGCATGATCAAATAGCATAAAAGGAGGATGAAGGCACAAAATTTAAAAAATATTTTGTGCACAAGGTTGTGATAAAATACAATAGCTCACAGGTTTGTGAGAAAGTGCAGAAGAATTGTGTGAGCTTCCTACTTATGGTGTACATATTATTAAGTACCAAGTGCACATAGATTAAGATATTTGTGCTACACAATAGGAGGCCATGTGGGCATGCGTTTAGGAGCTAATAAGGGAGGCTAGTGCATAACGATAGGAGTTGTTATCTTGTAACATTCAGGGAAAGTATAGGCTAGGTTAGAAGGAGAACAAATTTGTTCTCAATAGACAGTTTGCCTTGTATTTGACTTGTATACTCTATCAATAATATACCAAAGCAAGGAGAGGGTTTTCCTAGTTGGGTTCCTGAGAAAATTAGTGTCTCTTATGTAACTGTGTCTTTAACTTTTTTCATTGCATTGCTTCTATTGTTGATAAATTTTGTGTCTTGGCGAAAAAAAAAAGTAGTTTCAAATCGTTCATTTAAGAAGCAAGCATAATTCCAAGGAAATTTGACAATAAACATTGATGTAAATTAAGCTTTAGATATGTGCACATGTTGCTACTTTATTCAACATGATTTGTTTCAATTTATAGTAAAAATCAAATTGATTTTTCAACAAAGATTTTAGGTTTTTGATTTACTAATTAAGAAGGTTTGTAGATAAATTAAGACTATTACCATCTTGGTCGGCATATCTAATAAATTATGTCAGAAAAATTATTTCTTAAGTAGGGAAAAATAAATGTAGCCCCTGTTGACCCAAGGATGAATATTCCTTAAACTAAAATGAGAGCCTAAGAACTAAAAATTGAAGTATGAAATATGAGTTGGTGATCTCAATCTCCTTCATTCTAAGGAAGAAATGATAATCTAAGAAGACCCTTCCTACCTGTTGAAGCTTATAACTGCTTACTTTTACCCAAGTTGACCATCAACTATGAAGGTCATAGAAAAAGTTTTAATACAACTATCGGTATTTGCAGACCCTTGAGGAAAGAAGCCAAAAGGACCACATCATCAACGAAAAGAAGAATAGGAATGAAAACTTGCACCTATTGTTGTCATATGTATGATCATTAAGGAAAAAATCCAGCTCATTGTTGTAAATACCAATCAAGGTGGGGGATAGTGTACACCCTTGCTTGACCCTACTAGTGCTCTTGATAAAGTCTGTGTGCTACATGGATATAATCCAGGATAGACTCATATACCTTACAAGCACTTGATTGTTTCCTAGAGAATCTCAAAATTGCCAACGTCTCTATACCTTGAGAATATGGATGTTTGAATGTGTGCAGTGGCTTGAATTAGGTATATAACTTTTAAATATCACATGAGCCTCTGAGATTCTAATATACATGCTATAAGTGCCAAATATTTTTTATCCATACTTAAAAGCTACAAAAGGTAGGAAAATTTATTACATCAGCTCCTCTTGTACCAGTTTTCAAGAAACTAAAGGATTTGAGTCTATTATTTTATTGCACATATGATGGTACTCAATGTACAAAAAAGGTTTCTCTCTGAGTATCTCCCAACAATTGGGATAATAAAAAATGAAACACACAAATTTAGAGTGAATGAAAATATACCTACTGAAACAATACCCATGTATAGCACATATCATCCAAACAAGAATCCACAACTAAATATTAACAACTAAACTCAAGTATCTTCCCTTCATCCAGATATCAAACATACTACACAACAACTTCTCATATAGCTGAAAATTCAAAGGATAACCATTTGACCAGTGGTATTCCACCTAACACATCAATTCTTGTAGGTATTCCAACAAGTTCAAAAACAACTCTTCTTAGAGCCCTGAAAGATTTGGCCTGTTGAGTTGAACCCGCTGAAGAAGGAATCCCTAAGATCATGAATGAAAAAGAATACTCGTTATGGTTCTAGAGTAATTTTAACATAAATGGATTGAAAAAATTGTACTTCCAAATGTTGGTTTAAAATTTAGGCTGATTCTCATTTGATTCTTTAATTATTGACCTCCTTTGAAAAATATTTTGATAGAGTTACCTCTCATAAGCATGAACCTCAACTTCTTCAATCTTCACTAAGAGAGATATGAATTCAACTTATATACCCTTAGAACCCTTAAGTCCAAGTGGAGGATGATTTATAAGCCCTTCTTTCAAAACATTTATCTAAAACAAATAAAAATACAAGCAAGAGTTTAACAATGTACCATGATAACAATGATAAGTAAAAATAATCCATGAGGTGCAACTACTCTAAACCTGTATACAACTTGTCACTTTTGCCACCATAAATATAACCTTTTGTTAGAGAACTCAACTGGTGATATGCTACACAAAATATCTAATGGGACCAAAAGTGTATACATTATGTTGGACACTTTACCTATTGCAGCAGGAAGTAAACCCTCTCTTGTTCATACATCCATTGTTTTTGAAATCGGTAAGTAAACAACCACACTGTTTTCAAATAAGCAGTCTTGTTTTCATAGGAAAAATATACCAGATAAACATAAATATTTTGATCTGTGGTAAATGGTATTACTTCATCTCATATATTATGACAAAAGAAAATAATAAAGTTTCACCTAAAATTTCAACTACAGTTGAAAATCCAATAAGCCATGTAACAAAATGCTTTCTAAGAAAATTGAGATGAGAATATTATTGAAGCCCTTGGAAAGACAACATAGCCAAGTTCATGTGAAGCACACTTACTTATATTATCTCATCTACGAAAATTTGAATTTAAAATTATAACATA
Source organism: Pinus albicaulis (assembly GCA_034641835.2). Classification (NCBI taxonomy): domain Eukaryota; kingdom Viridiplantae; phylum Streptophyta; class Pinopsida; order Pinales; family Pinaceae; genus Pinus; species Pinus albicaulis. Next base: position 281,430 of record JAXQQM020091813.1, read on the forward strand.
TAGGGAATAAATGCATGCCAATTACTTCTAGTTTGCATTATAAGGAATATCAGTGCACTCATCAGAAATATTTCAATGCTCTATCAGATGTTATCTTTGCAGAAAAATGAAAATAGAAGCATGAAATAAGATTCAAAGTTGTACTTCTTTTATATTGGGGATCACTAATATAATATATATGAGTAAGGGATAAAATTCTCAATAATTGGTTGTTGATCAACTATTTCAGTATTTTCTTCATAGCCTATAAACTATTATGTATGTCACTGATATTAGGGAGTACAGACAGACATGACCAGTTACCTACAAATTAATGGTAATTGAACTCTTGCTGAGAAGACATGGGATGTGCATGTGAATTTCAACTTTCTTTAAATGTTTAATAAAATAGTTGGTTGACTAGAAAATCATTTTAACATTTTCAACTGTAGATTTTGATCATATCGTACACTTGTTGTATTTAGATTTGGAAAACAGTTTCTACAATTCGTCTTGATATCACTAAACATGATAGGCTAAAGTAAAGCAAGTTTCTGTTTTTAGCTAACAAAGGTAGTTACAACAATTATGCTATAATCTATTATAACTTCAAAATGTACTCTTTTTTTTTCAGATTGAAAAGTTGAGAACCATGCCATATTTATTTATTATGAGGTCGTAGGAGGTCAGCACAATGCATTATTATATGATTTTTAGTCAGAGATAGACTTTCACTATGAAAGTGTCAATGGTGCATCCTAACGCATAATATTTCATTGATTGATTATCGTACACAAACTACATTAATACATATGAAAAAGTAGGAGCTCAATCAAGAAACTTCATAATTTTTCCTTTTTGAGAAAAGAAGATGAATCCTTTAAAATATCAAAAAATAGATCGAAAAGGTATGTTAATTTGTGAAGAGGTGCTTCTATGGTCTACCTAAATAAGGATTTGGGACAATTCCAACTTCTTTTGTGATTTCATTCAACATGAATACAATAAATTAATAGGTACTAAGGAAGCATTGCAACAGAAATTTGGCATGCCAAAAATTGAATTGTGAACATTGAATATATTCTTTGCACATAGAGGGTAGGCAGCTTTGTTTCCAGTTCACTGGAACTTTGGACATAGTATTTTTAAAGACTGCAACTTCCTCCATGGTTAAGATATTTTTGTCCTGTTGCAAACATGAAAAAGTGATAACGCAAGTGTTTAATATTTCTTAGCAGGTTGACAATTCAACATAGACACAAACTAAACAACACCATTAATCAAACATTTGTAGATGCATATTGTAAAACCACTTTGATAAAGAGGGGACATAGTCAATATTGCCTAGAAAAAGAATGGTAAGATAACATGTCACTTGCCTGCATTTTTACACACATGGTATTGAGTAATCTGGTTAGGCGTGTTTCTCATTGAGGTCGAGGTTTATGCTTCCCACTCTTGCTATTAGTGATCTTCCTCATAAAATTTGATTTTTTCCTTATTTGGAAGTATAAGACCACTTCCAGGGTTAAAAGAAAATGCCAGAAAGTAATATTGGTTACACCAGACATAGCTGAACAACAAGATAAATGTCCAATTTCTCTTATAACTTTTTACCTAACTTGAAAAACAATCACGTAAAGCATTAAAAACTTCCAAAAGAATCCCTTACCCAACAACCCCAACAGATGCTAGCAGTACTTCATAATATGTTTCTCGACGATCATCACTTGATAAAACTGCACAATCAATAAGATATATCTACTTAGACTTTCTCACATTTCAATGCTATTATCGGCCTACTTGTTAAATTTCTTCAATCCATTCCATCACTTGTTCCTAAAATGAATACTCGCAATCTACATCTCATTTAAACAAATCAATTACCATATATCGTGGCATTACTTGAATTATTCTGCAAGCTGTACTGACTAATATGAAACAAAACATGAAAGGGAACAAGAAAATCATCTTTAGACTACCTGATTTAAAATTTGGAAACTCTAATACAAGTTCTATGATATAATTGAACTGGCACCTCAAGACACATTCTATTATTGAATCTTCATCAATCTCCTCTTCCCCATAAAATCATTGTGAAGGAGTAGAGTATAGAGGAGAATGATTTTTCAAGAGGTTTTTAGACTTTCTTGGTGTAATGAATTGAGTTTTTGGGAGGTTTGTAGACTTTATTGGTGTATTGACTGCAAGTGGAGGTGGTCTCTACTGAGGTTGTGGTCTAGATAATTCAGGATTTGAGACCAGAAGGTGCTTTGCCCCTAACTTAGAACTAGTATGCAATGTTCCAACCATAAAGGTGTTTAGGCCAACATAACCCCTCAGAAAATACTACTACTCTCTATGTATTTTTACCAGGATTGTAGAGGTAACTAAGACCTTAATTTGGTATTATACAACATGAAAATTATAAAATATAGAATTCTCAGTTCTCAAAAGTCACCGTGTTTCTATTAAAAAAATCACCACTGAAATTTCATATGTATTAATAAAGAGTAAGGATGGGGGACCATGATTGGAAACCATGACATTAACTCTTACATTTTGGAAAAAAAACCCTTGGCTTACTCAAAAGGATTTCGTTGTGAAATGGACTTAAAATAAAAGTGTTATAACCTGTAGGAACTAATATGTATTGAAATTGTCACCTAATTCTAGATACGGAAAAAATTAGATTTGATTTTTGTAATGACCTTAGTAAGGTTAGAATTAAAATAGCCATTCCCTAGAAAATTTGTGTAAAGACAATGAAGTATTTTTCCACACTAATAAATTCCAAGGAAAAATAACCAGCAATCCCAAAGAAAAAAATGATCAATGACTGTATAACACGAATCTAGATTTACATGTCTTCAATTTTTTAATTTGCGCTTGATTTTCTGTTAATTGTGTGAAATTATAAATCATTTTTTACATTTACCAATATTCATGTACTCCCTTATCATTGTTTATTTTAATTCTACCTGTTCTCAATTTTTAAATTTATGTTTAAGTTTACCTACCCTCAACTTTTGAATTTGTGTTTAAGTTTACCTGTCCTCAACATTTGGATTTTTGTTGATAATGTAAAAATTATAAATCATTTTAAATTGATCCAAACTATGGAAAAGGTATTCCTATAGAAAGATACATCATACAACAAAGAGTTGAGAAAAGTAAACCAAATTGTGGAAAGGGTCAGCTATAGACCACTGAATTCTATGCATAAGCACAGTAAATATAACACCAAAACTTAGGTGTGCGGAGTCAAATTTTTGGTCATTATAAAAAGTTGTGTGGAAATTGTTCATGAATTGTTTACTGTGTAGGCTAGAGGTTTCTTGGAGAACTCAAACAAGACTATTTGATTTTGCCTATTTGACACCTACCATCCCATTCATATCTACAAAAATATTTGAATATACATCCATAGTTCCAAATTTCTCAATATCACTAAATATTTGTGTACACACCCCAGTAGCCATGAGACGGATTAGTGAAGCCACGTCAAGCCATTATGTGTGTAGCCCCGAAATTGCTAATACATGGAGAACCAAACCAATCGATTACTCTGAACAACCCGACCATACTTGTACTATTGTCCGAAAAGAGACTCCATATTGTTCAAAATTGTTGTGGATGGTAAGGTCTATACTATTTACCTTTTAGGGAATATATTATATTCCACTTTACTGTTATACTGCAGTAATTATTTCAGATGAGAGCTATCCAAAGTAAACAAGAAAAAACATGCTATCTGAAGTATGCAAATAAATTTTTTCCCAATTTTTTGTCAAGAAAAGTTTTTAAAAACAATAGTGGAAATTTTTGCGAAATGGCAATGCTTCAGGTCTTTTTATAAGGGGTTTTGTGTAAAAATTCTCATGGAAAGTGAATTTTTCCTCACGTTTACACACCAAAATTGGTTTGAAAGGCCATTTGGACAATAAGATAAATGTTTCAAGGATTCTTGTGAAAACAATGATAAATGTTATAGAGTTACCCAATGTAATTTTATGCAACTAGCTATAGGGTTAAACAATGCAAGTTCAAGTTTTCTAGTTTGAGAGAGGTTGTGTTTTCAACGTTTAACACATGCACTAATAAGGAAAATGCCTATCATCTCATTGTATACTGAATTCTGGATGACCAGTTAGAAGTCTTAAGAAGTGGGCTAAAACTGCAAGATTATCGATATGCAAAATGAACTGACACAATAAATCATCACAAAATTATAGAGAATACCTTTAAGGTACGGTGAAAGCCTTGGACATGACACACTCGCACTTCACAGGTTTACGCCAAGGACATACTCATAAATATAAGAGCCAGTGGTAGTAACCACCTTGCCTCAAACAAGAGTGCATTCAACCCTACCCTCAATAATGACGATTGTAGAATTTATACAGATGAATCCCCACAAATTCAACCCGACCCTCAATTTCCTGGAATGGTAAGAGGATGAGTGCAACCAAATAGAAGGAAAACAGGGTGATTTCTACCAAATAGCAGGAAATCGGGGCGATTGCAACCAAATAGTAGGAAGTTGGGGTGATTTGGGGCGATTGCAACTAAATACAACTTGGAAATCGGGGTGATTGTAGGAAAATTAAACCTCCAAACTAAGAGAATCGGGCCTTTGGATTGTTTATGGGGTTTATTTTTTAAGGCTAAAATCTAATAATTGTTTATTTTTTAAATATTTTTTGGGCTAACTATAGAAAAAGTGTATAATATAAAAAATCGCCCCTCCAAAATATAAAACCTTAAATTTTTCCCTTCGGCTAAGATTCACCCGTAAAATTTTTTATGCCTCCAATGCATGTTAACACAAATTTCCCTTGTGCACAAAGTGTTACCCTAGTTTTTAATGCACTATGTAGTCTAGAAATCTGCATTAATGCCCTGAAAATCTTGTTTTCCACCCTTCTTGTGGATTTCACAGTTTTAGTTTCCGCTTGTTTATTGGTTCTTAAGTCCATACCATCTGAAATATAATATTTTTAGTTACATGCATTTTTATTTTAAAAAAGTATCTTAATTGCATTACTTGAAAATAAAATAAAATGAAATATTTTCTATCAAATTTTTTTTTTATCAGTTTGATGATGAGTTGTTTATTTTGAGTTTTGAATGTCTGCATGTGCTAAGATATATTAGGATATGCATTAGGAATGTTTTCTTTGGAAAATATGTTATTTATCTCTCCTTGAAGAAACTCTTTCTCATCAAATTCAATTGAAAAACATTTTTCCTGTATGGTTTGAGTTAGGTATCACAAACATCATACGTTAACACCCTTCCGAAGACACTAATAAATTTCCTTTAAAAGAAACGTAATAAATTAAATCAATAACTCTTTGTTCCAGGGAAACACACATTAGCTTAGGTTGGGCCATGATAGTTAACTCCCCAAGGCTGTAAAACTGAACTTGTGTCATTAAAGAGAGAAAATATTGGTGCACTCACATCATTCGGGACTGCTCCTCTAACACAAGAGTTAAACACAAGATAACATTAAAGTGTGAAAGAAGGTATCCCACCTTCAATTTCATTTCGATGGGTATTCTGTGTATTGGGGATCCCTTTAGGGATATCATAGTTGAGTCAGGGACTCAAGTATCCTATCCACACAACATACTAGCTACGACCGTGTACCCCCCCTAGTAGTGTCCTGTTGATTCTTGAAATTTCTTGGCTCAACACGAGAGAGATGGCCCGGTCAGAGTCCCAATTAAACTCTTTTTCATTGTGATGGAAATTCTAACTGGCTCAAATGGGTTTTGCAGTTTCCCGTGTCCTAGAATTAGCCTATGTTAACGTAGTATAAATTACTTAAACTAGTATATACAATATGCACAAGGACAATATTCAATTTGTTTATGAGTGATGGTTATCAAGATTAACAAACTAAAGAGAAAAAGAGTCATCTGTATGATATCGTTTAAGTGAGATGATCCTTTATGCTTTGATTGAAACCAGGGCTCAACATAGTCAGTGTGAGGCTTGCTCCTACGCAATGAGACTTAAAGAATAAAATAATCAAATACAACTAGTTTTATGATGCAAAAGAACATAAAAGGATACCTATCTTGACTAATCATAGGATAGCCTCGTCCCTTTTTAAGAGCTAAAATGTTCTAATAGGAAGGGAAAGAATTGTGTTTGATCTTAGGATGAAGGTTCACTCACAAATCCCAAATCAATTTGTAGATCTACGGATTTCTTTAGCACAAACATAAATGAAACAACTTTGATAGAAAACTACAAAGATGACTTTATTTACATACCTCGGATCAATTATATAATGAGTTAATTATAATTTTTATATAAACAGAGAGGATTATTCTCTACTCGATACAAGACAACACAAGAAAAATTTGTAAAGATAAATAAATGATTATCTATCTTACAAGCAAATCCAATTTAACTCATTTTTCTGAAAACAAGTAACAAGACTAAATTAACGTTTCGTTCAATTCTTTTATTTTATATATATATATATATATATATATTTATTTAAAACATTAAATTCCATATAATAATAATATACTACTATATAAAGAAAATATCATTTAATATGTATATGAGAGCAATTTTATATATATATATATATATATATATATATATATATATATATATATATATATATATATATATATATATTAAAAAGAGATATGGCATTTACATGGAGTGTATATTAAAACATTAGACAGAAACAATATTAAGATTCTTCTCAATAAACAAAACCCATATAAAAATGAAAAACAAAGATACCAAAGCTAGGTTAAAATATGACTGCCTAGAAATAGAGGCATGCCATGGACAAGATGATGCCATCTACGCCCCCAAAGCAAGCTAATTTGAACCCCAGCAAGCCAATTCGAACTTCAACATGCCAAATTCGAACCAGAGCAAATCAATCTGAACTTTCCAGCAAGTCAATTTAACTCCTCCTTCCATGCACTTCCTCCTACGTTCTTCTGATCTCTACGTTCTGCCCTCTGCTTTCTACCTCAAATGATTCTCGAAACCCTCTATAGGAATTCTGATCCTTGATCCTCTATACTGATTTCTCAAACCTTCTGCCCCCTACGTTCTCCCTCCTCCTCAATTGGTCCGAGGAAACAATATTTATATAGAATTCTGGTATTAAGAGTCCCCTCGCTTTTCTCAACGAACAATAGCCTTGGACATCTTTCTCCTATCGTTTTGAGCCTCTCTACACTCCAATCCTCATTGAAATTCTAACTTCCTCCAGAGATGCTCAACAATATTCTCGCACTGCTCCAAGTTGAGCAAAAAAAATGTTAAACAATTAGAGGCACACAAAATATTATGTATTTTCAAATTCTAACTATGTTCAAATCGTGCAATGTGCTGGGCTTGGAGAGATGGTTTCGTGGAGTGAGCATAGCCATCGTGGGAAGGTTCGATGGGCATGAGCCATTGCATGAACCATTACGTTGCCATAACGTTGAGCGTTTTTTGAAAAACAACTTTCGAACTTGATATACATCGCTCGCAAAAATAATTTGAACGTTCCCCTCTAATTAAATTAGTTTGATAGTTTTGAACCTTTAGTGCATGAATATTTGTTGTTGCTTTTGTTTTAAATATACATACATAAAGTAACAAATATGTACATAATAACATATTATATTACAGGACAAGAAATCATGAATTTTATTAACATATTAATAATTAATAAAGTTGATATTAATAATAATATATATTAAAAATCATGTCAACATAATATGTTATTCATGATATATATATATATATATATATATATATATATATATATATATATATATATATATATATATATATATATATATACATGCTTACTCATATCTATTTACAAATTTCACATATGTTTAAGTCAGAGGAGTGTCATTTGAGGTGAATGCTAAAGCAAAACTCAACGAGAAATTTAGTGGGAATAATCATTGCAACAAGGTGTCATAAAAATAATCAATTTTTTAAAGGGATGTGTTTATATTTTAGGTGTTAAACAAAACACCAAGATCATTCCATATCAAGAATTATGTGACCAAAATGCGATGATAGAGGTGAAGCTAATTGAGGTGATGTGAATGAAATACTATCAAGCAAACCAAATGCAAAATGTGAGGTGACATGGCAAATTTTAGGGGCTAATATTCACAGGTGGGCTAAGTTTCCATGATTTTTCCAAAAGAAAGGTTTGCCAATTTCCATTTTTTATAAAAATGATTCACCCAAATTTTACAATATAAATTATTTTACCTTATAAATTTGAATAATCTTACAAATACATAAATACACATTTTATAATTTGCATATTAGGGACTAGTGAGATTCGCCAATGTTTTTAAACTTAAAGATAATTTTCCATCCTTAAAATTTTCCCTTGGCAATATAAAAAAATGAGAGCAATGATGCAAGCGTCACTTTGAGGAAAGGAATAATAGCATGAAGTGACACAAGTGTCGTCATGTGAAAAGAAGGGTCATAAAGCAACAAATGACACTTTACACGAATGCAATCGAGACCAAAAGGAAACTTAAACATAATTAGAAGAAATTTTACATAAACGGTCCCCATATCTTATTAAAAAAAATTATGGAGGTGTTGTGGCTACAATAACTGTTGATCAGCGGTTGTCATTGATGTCAACCCAAGCAGCACCAGGGGCTAACCCAAAATTGAATGGGAAGTTTGACCTACCAAATTAATATATTTTGGGTCAATAATGTTTTTGATGGTTTCTACTTGTCGAGATGTTTCCGTTGATATATGGCACACCATGTAATTCTTCATGGTTTGAGAGATATTCATGTTTGAAGTTTGTACCCAAGTTAGTGGGCTAAAACCCCATAGGGTTGGGGCATGGGTCATTGAAAAGTCATAATTAATATTTTTTATGCTCCTAAAATCCCTCCCACGTTCACTTATTGAAGCCCCTCTCAACTTAAGCATTCATATATATTGTGATCTTCATTTCCTCCTTAGGCAAGGGTTTCGGCCATCTGAAACAGGTCATCGTGGAATTTTCGCTCTAACTTTTATTCTACGAAGGCTCAGAAGCTGAAATTTTTATGGGAAAAATCCGAAGTCTTGAGGAAGCTGCAGTAAAAATTTCAGATCAATTTGCGCAATATTTTTGGAGATATGATCTGTGGAAGTAAGGGTTTTTGCAGGCTCTTGAAATTCATCCCAAAGAAGTGACCTTGGTAAAATCGTTATAACTCTCTCTCTGAGTATCGGATTGGAATTCCGTAAAAAGTGACGGATAGTGCATAGACTTTAATTTTTTCTCTATCAATTTTAAAAACAAATGAAGAAAAAATGACACATGGCACGTCGTACAATTGCGCTCTGCTGAAACAATCCATAATTAGGGCATTGTGAGAGATTGGGTATAACTCTCTCTTCAAGAATCCAAATTGGGTCAGACTTGTGGCATTGGAAAGATGACTCAGAGGACTACTATAGGACCGAAAATCAGATATTGAGGATCTGAAATGACAGAGATACACCAGATTCAATATCGAGCTCCTAGAAGGCAAGAAAAAGCTAGATGATGTGTTGTCAAGGGTTGCAAAGGACCAGAATTTCTATGGCAGAAAAGTAAAGCAAGGTGCAGCAGATGGTAGCATGAAAAGAGCAGCATCCAAGGTGCTTAATAGCAGCAAGAAGTTCATCATATGAATTCTTCAAGTGGGCAACACTGCATACAATCATTGTAAAGGTATAATTGTACTTAGTCATTGTAAATACATTATTGTACAAATTGTACTAGTATCTATCTGCCAAGGGTTGAAGAGGCAGTGTTGGGAGGTCTAGGATCATCATTAGGTGGTTGTGTCAAAGTTGGGATTATGGTCTAGTATATCTTCTTCTTCTACATCATTCTATATCATTGTAAAGTGGACCATTTTCCCTGGTACGGGAGTCCATTCTTCTTTTATTCTTCTATAGGGTGGTAGGGTGGTGCTAGGGTGAGTTGTAGCTCATTGGGTGTTGGTGCATACATTCAGTGACTACTGAAGAATCTCGGGTGTTAGAGAATCCATCCAATGGGAGCTGGAGAAGAATGCTTTTTTAGATTCTAGGAAGTTGGAGCTTTATTTTCAATTGGAGTTGAAAAGAATTATTAGAAAAGCATTAGGTGGTTTTTGTCTCGGAGTGCGTTTCCACCTTAAAAATTGTGTGCATTTGTGTTCCTCTTGTTTTCTGCTATCATTGTACAAACACTGATAATAATTGAAGATTAACTAATGCTCTAATTGAAAGAAATACTGATTCACCCCCCCTCTCAGTATTTCCAACAATTGGTATCAGAGCTTGGTTCCTTCAACAACAGTTTAACAGCTGGAAGGAGGTCATGGAGCATACCAAGAATGGTGTACCTCTATTCAGAGAAAATAATTATGCACTTTGGAAAGGAAGAATGGAGGTCTATCTCTTGGCGCAAGGTTACAAAGTATGGGACACTATTAAAAATGGATTTACATCAACCGCGGATGAACAAGGTAAGAAGAATTTGGTAAATGATGCAAAAGCAACAAATATTATTATCAGTGGACTTATTGAATCTGCTTATCATAAGGTGTAGGGTTGCAAAACCGCCAAAAATATATGGGACAAGCTTGAGAATATATATGCAGGTGACTCAAATGTCAAAGAAGCAAAGCTTCAAATCTATAGAGAAAAATTTGAGCAACTCAGAATGAAAGAAGATGCCAGATTTGCAACATTGTCAGATACTTTCAATATTAAGCATGAAATAACTATCACTTGTATGATTGGGAGAGCCAATGGACGAGAAGACTATTATACGCATTATTCTTAGAACGTTACTGTGAGATTCAACCCAAAGGTATCACTTTAGAATACAAAGGTAACCGACAAACTCAACAAAGAGGAATTACATGGAGTTCTCATAGCATATGATATGAGACTTGATGAATAAGAGGGTACTTCGCATCTAGAAACTACATTCGTTGCATCTAAGAAAACGAATAAGGATAAACAACCTTTAATTGAAAAGACATGCACCTGCAAGTGTGAAGAAAAAGGGAGATGATGAAGAAGGTCTTTCAGATGAAGAATATGCTTACTTCATGAGAAAACTACAAATTGGTAAGGGAAAATTCAAAGGTAAACTTCCATTGATATGTTTCAAATTTATAATGAGGTTGGGCATTTTGCAAAGAAAATGTCCCTAAACAAAAGTGATGGCAACTCAAAAGGAAAGAAAGGCTTTAAGAAATTCAACAAGCAAGGATCCAAAAGGAAATTTCTCTCTAAAGAAGATAGCTCATCATCCGATGAAGACAATGACAGCGAAGAAGAAGCCAATGAGAGAGTATTGTTTATGGCCAAGCACAATAAACAAGAGGTATCAAACAATGAAGAAGAAGGATTGACCATAGAAGAATTTTCTAAGGAAGAATTCAAGCTTATAAAAGAGCTCAAGGCAGAGAAGATCCGTTCTAATACTCTTGAAGAACAAGTTCAAGGTCTCAAAATTGAAGTTGAAGAACACAAATGTATTGAAGAGTCACTTCAAAAGAAGTTGGAAGAAAGTAACCAAGAAAGGGAAGCATTAGAAACCGAAGTTGTCTCACTGCATAAGGAAGTGAAGAAGGGAAAAACTGTCCAAAACTATGCTAACAACTCAAGGGCATTGGAAGAAATCATCAACAATCAATGATCTTACAACGACAAAACTGGCCTTGGTTACAAAGAAGAAGAAGCAGGACCTTCAACAACAAAATACAATGAACCTATGAGATTTGACATGCATGTAGACTTCATTAGACAAGATTCGCAAGCACATCCTTGGAAGACGATTCCTTGACGAAGATTTCCATCCAAGTACCAACATATTTTTCATGGCTATTGTTATTCATGTGGAAAATTTGGTCATAAGTCAGATAATAATGACATACCCTAGAAAGAATATAATTCCAGGAGATCCTTCAAATATGAACCTCCTAGGGCTCAACGAAACATCAATAGATTTGAACATTTAAGAAATAATATGGAATGTTACAAATGTCAAAAATTTGGACACATAGCCAGAGACTGCAGACTTGAAAATCCTCTAGAAGAATCTTCGAATCCACAGAATGAACGAACATGGAAGAAGAAGAAGAATGATAATTGTGCTCTCGCTCTCAAGGCTCAAAAGAACAAAGATGTGTGGTATGTTGATAGCGGTTTCTCAACGCATATGAATGGAGATAGAAATAAATTTGTATCTCTGAAAGAGAAGAAGGATGGAACCGTGTCCTTTGGAAATGATGGATCTTCAAATGTTATAGGATTAGGTACTGTCACTCTTGGAAGCAAAGATTCTCTAGCCAATAATGTTCTACTGGTTGAAAACATGAATCACAATCTACTCAGTGTTGGACAAATGTGTGATCAAGGACACACAATACTATTCAACTCCACAAAATGTGAAATTAGGAAAGGCGTGTATGGTGAAATTGTGGCTACAGCAAGTCGAGCTCCAAATGACATATATGTTCTGGATGAAGCAAATAAAGCATGTCTAATAGCTAAAGAGGATGATACAATAATTGGTAGCGATGATGATCGACTAAGTACGAATTTTGCTACAAAGGTGCAAAGTGATTTTGAGATGTCTTTACTTGGTTGCAAATTGAGCATAGATGACTCATCTAAGGATGTGGATCAAAGGTTGTACAGATCTATGATTAGTTGTCTTCTATATGTAATAGCCTCCCGACCAGATGTTATGCAAGCAGTTGGACAAGTAGCAAGATTCCAAGCAGCACCAAAAGAATCACATATTAAATATTTGCCAGAAGCTTGGGATTCTCCCAAGTTCTCATTAGATTTTCCTTTTTCAGAATATAAAGGGGGAGCGGAAGTGTGTGCAGGTCTGCAGGATGGTTGTGTGTTAGCGCGAGTGGAAGTGTGTATAGGTCTACAGGATGGCTGTGTTTCAGGGGGAGTTACCCTTTTCCATTGATGTCAAAGGGGGAGAGAATGTTGTAGGAATAGGTGTCATGATCGCAGGGGGAGTACTTGTGTTGCCATCAATGCCAAAGGGGGAGATTGTTGATCAGCGCTTGTCATTGATGTCAAACCAAGTAGCACCAAGGGCTAACCCAAAATTGAATGGGAAGTTTGACCTACAAAATTAATATATTCTGGGTCAATAATTCTTTTGATGGTTTCTACTTGTCGAGATGTTTCCGTTGATATATGGCACGCCATGTAATTCTTCACGGTTTGAGAGATATTCATGTTTGAAGTTTGTACCCAAGTTAGTGGGATAAAACCCCATGGGGTTGGGGCATGGGTCATTTAAAAGTCATAATTAATATTTTTTATGCTCCTAAAATCCCTCCCACGTTCACTTATCTAAGCCCCTCTCAACTTAAGCATTCATATATATTGTGATCTTCATTTCCTCCTTAGGCAAGGGTTTCGGCCATTTGAAACAGGTCATCGTGGAATTTTCACTCTAAATTTTATTCTGCGAAGGCTCAGAAGCTAAAATTTTTATGAGGCAAAGCCGAAATCCCGAGGAATCTATAGTAAAAATTTCAGATCAATTTGCGCTATATTTTTTGAGATATGATCTGTGGAAGTAAGGGTTTTTGTAGGCTCCTGAAATTCATCTCAAAGAAGTGACCTTGGTAAAATCGTCATAACTCTCTCTCTGAGTATCGGATTGGAATTTCGTAAAAAGTGAAGGATAGTGCATAGTCTAAAATTTTCGCTCTATCAATTTCAGAAACAAATGAAGAAAAAATGACAAGTGGCACGCCATACAATTGCGCTCTGCTGAAAGAGTCCATAATTAGGGAATTGTGAGAGATTGGGTATAACTCTCTCTTCAAGAATCCAAATTCGGTCAGACCTGTGGCATTGGAAAGATGACTCAGAGGAATACTATAGGACTGAAAATCAGATATTTAGGATATGAAATGACAGAGATACACCAGATTCAATATTGAGCTCCTAGAAGGCAAGAAAAAGCTAGATCATGTGTTGTCAAGGGTTGCAAAGGACTAAGCTTTCTATGGCAGAAAAGTAAAACAAGGTGCAATAGAGGGTAGCATGACAAGATCAGCATCCAAGGTGCATAACAGCAGCAAGAATTTCATCATATGAAGTCTTCAAGTGGGCAGCACTGCATACAATCATTGTAAAGGTATCATTGTACTTAGTCATTGTAAATACATTATTGTACAAATTGTACTAGTATCTATCTGCCAAGGGTTGAAGAGGCAGTGTTGGGAGGTCTAGGATCATCATTAGATGGTTGTGTCAAATTTGGGGTTATGGTCTAGTATATCTTCTTCTTATACATCATTCTATATCATTGTAAAGTGAACCATTTTCCCTGGTACGGGAGTCCATTCTTCTTTTATTATTCTATAGGGTGGTAGGGTGGTGCTAGGGTGAGTTGTAGCTCATTGGGTGTTGGTGCATCCATTCAGTGACTACTAAAGAATCTCGAGCATTGGAGCGTCCATCCAATGGGAGCTGGAGAAGAATTCTTTTCTAGATTCTAGGAAGTTGGAGCTTTATTTTCAATTGGAGTTGAAAAGAATTATTAGAAAAGCATTAGGTGGTTTTTGTCCCGGAGTGGGTTTCCACCTTAAAAATTGTGTGCATTTGTGTTCCTCTTTTTTGTTGCTATCATTGTACAAACACTGATAATAATTGAAGATTAACTAATGCTCTAATTGAAAGAAATACTGATTCACCCCCCCTCTCAGTATTTCCAACAATAATTGGCGACACATGGGAGAGAAAATGTTATCTCTGGTTAGGATTAAAGAAAATTTGTCCAAAAAATATTTATATCTTATACCATTCCCAATGGTCCCACACAAGACTAAAAGAAAAAGACTGAGTGCAACAAGATAAGACTACTAAAATGTCTCATTTCAAAATAATGAATCCAAAGAAAGGGAATATTATTTACTTACCATTAGGACCCTACTATTGAATAGTGAAAATAGCTAGGAAGTCACTTGAAGATTAGCGAAGATTTGATACAGTGTTACTCTTTTACATGACATTGATTCGTTGCGAGCAAGCTTGGACAGTACCCTGACGAAGTTGTCATGGTACCATACAAGAATGGCCCCACTACTAGTGAGCGTCCATACCCCTGACGAGTTTAATTATACTTCCCACACATGTGTGCTTTAAAATTTATCTTGACCACCCTTTTGATCATTATTTATAGAATTTCTTTTATTATTTTCTTGTTTTACAATTGGGTGAAGAAGGAAGGTGATTAGGAGTTCATCAATTTTGCTTAAAATTCACAATTACAGGATTAGATTGAAACTAGGATAGTTGCATAGAACTCATCTTCCTGATTCTGGCATTGTGAGCGGTTCCAAAAATCGATGTCGTATGAGGAGATATTACATTCTGATCAAATATGATAGAAACAAGAGTTATGGAGATGTGATTCTTTCAATAGATAAAAAATATCAGAGTGAAGGATGAACAATGGTGATTAGATAGCAGAAGCAGCGGTGGGAGATCAACGGGAGAGATCTCACGCATTTGAGAAACATCGTACATCCCACAGAACAAAATTTACTGTTAAAGAGTTTCGCAAGTTAATCATATAACTCGTGATGCGATGAGAAGGACTAGGTGTCGGCGGAGGTCTTACATTATCGCACTTCGAAAGTGATACAGTTTAGTCTTAATGGTAAATATATGGGAGGACGATATGTGATAAGTGGAACTTGCGAAATATGCGATGTGACATTGCCATCACAACTTCGCATCTGCGGATATATTGTTAAACCATTAAATTTATTTGTTAAACCATGCGATCTGCGAAATTTTATGTTTCCCGATCTAAGATAATGCATACTCTGTGATCTGCGATATTGCGACATTTCCTAGGTTCTAAGTATTATGGCCACAATGCATTAAAGAGTTTATGTGGGCCAAGGTCGAAGCCTAATCAACGTCAACAAACCATAGTCCACGTTAAACTGGAGTCAAGAGCGGAGGTTCCGCTAACTGTCAAGACATTAACGGTTGGGGTATGCATATAGCTAGCATCCTAACCATAACAGTAATTGTGTGGCTTTATTGGTGGAGTGGATAAGGGTGCGCAAAATTTGGTGGTCAGCCCTAATTTAACTCCAATTAACGTAAGTTCTCCACATTTAGTGGATTTTTCCTAGGGGATATTGGGAAAAATTGTAGGAGGCTCAATTTTTTACCATGGAGAGTGAATGAAGAGTCATTATTAAATAATAGGAGCATTCTGAAGCCATTGGTGCAGATAAAACAACCATAGGAGCATTGTAATTACATTTAATAGAAAAAATTTTAGCATAATGAAAGATGGACAAGTCATTAGGAGTTGGACCAGCAGATGTAGCCTGGGAGGGGTGAACTGCTTCATCATGCCTGTTGTGTAAATTTCATGTGTTGAATTATTTATTTGTTTTACACTACTGTTCAGTGTTAATTTAGACTTATTTTATGCTTCTAATTCACTAAATTTCATCTATAATTCATGGAAAACTCCTTAATCCTTATGAAAACTAATGAACCAATTATGCACATGTTTTTAAAAATGAAAGATCCTTAGCACATCAAAACTAATACAGTCATTTCAGATCAAATGGTATCAGAGCTAGAGTTTTTTCTCTGGTGTTGTTTAGTGCAAAGAATTTTTTAACTATTTGCAAGTTTTATATGCTTACAAGGCTCAAGCTCAAAAGGGGAGAAGATGAACTGGTGGAATTAGGAAGGTCTCAAAAGGAGCCAAAGAAAAGGAGAGCAATATTACCATAATCTCCACCACCTAGTTCACCTCCTAAAGAAGCATAAGCTCCATTAAGCATGCCTCATGAGGAAGGAGAAATTCATGATGAGGTTGACCCTAAGGAAGAAGAAAGAGTGCTTAGGAAATCATTTCTTGACATGACTGAGATTATTAGAATTATTTATCAAGAAAGGAACGAGATACTGGAAGGAGAAGGATCTAAACTCTAAAAGTAAGGACATGATCTTCAGGAGATCAACATGATGAAGACAAGTAAAAGAAGGGAAATGGAGGAAATGGAGGCAATGGAGAGCTACCATCTTCACCCTCATCATCATCATGATCATATTCTACCTCTTCTTCAGTACATCATCCATACAAGTCCAAGAGCACTGGAAAATCTCCTTTATTGAAGCTTGATGTTAAGTTTGAATTGCTAATGTTTAATGGTGAAGTAAATGCAGATAATCTAGATAATTGGATTTGACAATTGGAGGTCTATTTAAGAATACATAACCTTCAAGATGATGATACAAAAATTCAATTAGCTTCTTTGAGAATGGAAGATGTAGCACTTGTTTGGTGGGAAGCCAAGACACAGGAGGAAATCAAGAAACATGGTAAGATTATTCTATCATGGTCAGATTTTACTAGAACTATTAAATGACAGTTTTATCCATTAGCTCATATGCAAAAATCCATCATGGACTACAAAAATTTAGGCAGTTAAAGGGAAAATATGTGCAAGAATACACCCAAGATTTTAGGAGAAGAGCTCTTTCATTAGGGGTGGATTTGCAGAGCCAAGACACTTTGCTAAAGTACATAGGAGGCTTACATAGCTACCTAAAATATACTATTTAGATGTTTAACCCCACCATTCTAGATGAATTTTGTGTTCAAGCCACACATCTAGAAGCTAAAGGGAAGAACATTCCTGAAGAGGGTAGGAAGAAACCTTTTAAGGGTAAAGCCAAGGAGAAAACCCTAAAAGGTAAAAACAGAAAGAATGCATATGTTAAGAAAGAGGGAGAAAAGGTGACTTGTAAGAATTTTTCACAAGAAGGCCATGATGAAACTCATTGTTGGAAATTAAATCTAGAATTGAGGCCAAAGAATCCCAATAACAAAGGTAAACGTAAAATTGTTGCTACAACTCAACATGACTCAGGGTCTGATTCAGGTGATGAGACTAAAATTACAGTCATGGGATTGAAGAACATGAAGGTAAAATAAATTGAAGATAAACCCAGTACCAGTACATCAAACTATCACATAAACACTCCAAATGAAGAAGAAAGAATAGAACTATTTTATGTGAGGGTCATTTCCAAGCATACCAAGATTGACACACTGTTTGAAAGTGGGTCAAAAGCAAACTTAATCTCTAAAGACTTGGTAAAAAAAAAAACCTTGAGACCATACCACATCCAAAACAATATACAGGTTACAAGGAAATGTATATTGAGGTTTTCAATCACTGCAAGCTTGGTTGACACAGTTGAATTAAATGTGGTTCTGCTTGACATAACTGGTATTGTATTAGGGAGTCCTTACTTGTATGATAGGAAAGTGATCTTCTATCACCATGAGAACAAGTATCATTTATTCAAATATTCCAAGGAGTTCATTTTTAGAGCACACCGCAAGAAGACAAATATTTCTTTGGTAAATGCCGGACAGGTAAAAAGGCTGGTAAATTCAAGTAAGAATTTTGTTCTTCTTATGATTAAGCCCAAAGCTGATATTAATCATGAATCTTTTGAGGGATTTGATCCTAATTTGAAATAAGAATTATCTTTTGAAAGTGGGTCACAAGCAAACTTAATCTCTAAAGACTTGGTAAAAAAAAAAAACCTTGAGACCATACCACATCCAAAATAATATACAGGTTACAAGGAAATGTATATTGAGGTTTTCAATCACTGCAAGCTTGGTTGACACAGTTGAATTAAATGTGGTTCCGCTTGACATAAATGGTATTGTATTAGGGAGTCCTTACTTGTATGATAGGAAAGTGATCTTCTATCACCATGAGAACAAGTATCATTTATTCAAAGATTCCAAGGAGTTCATTTTTAGAGCACACCGCAAGAAGACAAATATTTCTTTGGTAAATGCTGGACAGGTAAAGAGGCTGGTAAATTCAAGTAAGAATTTTGTTCTTCTTATGTTAAGCCCAAAGCTGATATTAATCATGAATATTTTGAGGGATTTGATCCTAATTTGAAATAAGAATTATATGATGTGGTTAATGGGCATCATGAGATGTTTCAGGAGCCAATAGGATAGCCTCCAAAAAGGGAAATTCAACATGAGATTCAGTTGCAACAGGATTGTCCTCTTCCAAACATCGGTATGTATTGCATGTCGATAATGGAGAATGATGAAATAAAGAGGAAAATCAAAGATATGTTGGATAAAGGTATCATAAGGCCAAGCACCTCACCATGCGGTTCACCCATAGTCTTGATACCAAAGAAAGATGGGACTTGGTGCATGTGTAGATTTTCGAGCTTTGAACAAAATTACGGTAAAAAATCACTACCCACTCCCAAGAATAGATAATTTGCTTGATCATTTTAAAAAGCAAATATTTTCTTTAAGTTATATTTACGAAGTGGATATCATCAAGTAATAATTGCAGAAAGTGATATATGGAAAACTGCATTCAAACCAAACAAGGACTCTTTGAGTGGCTAGTTATGCCTTTTGGTTTATGTAATGCACCGGAAACTTTTATGCGGGTTATGGATAATGTTTTGAGACCATTCCTTGATGACTTTGTTATTGTGTACTTAGATGAAATTTTGATTTTCAAAAAAAACAAGAGAAGATCATGTCTTGCATGTAAATAGAGTGCTCGATATTTTGAAGAAAGAGAAATCTTTTCTTAAGATGTTAAAATGTGAGTTTGGAAAGACTTCTTTGGTCTATTTGGTACATATTGTAGGAGGAGGAGATTTTAGGATTGATCCTTCTAAAGTGGAGGCCATTGTGAATTGGTCCACACCCAAACACTTACCGAGGTAAGAATTTTCTTAGGTGCAGCTCAATATTGGAGGAAATTTATTGCTAAATTTTCTTCCATCGCAGCTCCTATGCTGTAGAAATTTATTAATATTGATGTATTACCGGATCCTCCTGATCTCACAATATTTATCTTCTTGAAAAATACAGAATCCTTCCACTAATTAAACTTGCAGAAATTTAAAACTCAATTGCAAACACATGTGAATAAATTTAGTCGCACATAACACAGTTGTTTAACGGGAAAGCTTAAAGCTAAAAACCCCAACTATCATATTATGTATATCAATAGAATCATGTAATAGTCTCATACAAATCTTAGTACATCAAGATCTTAGTACAATCAACAATCATTACACACTATCATGCAGAAATTTGCATCTCCATGCACCAATTTCTTGCCTCCTGACAACCTGCCTCCACTGCACAGTCCCTACTGAAGAAGACCCCTAAATGAATTCGAGTCTACCTTGCCTTGACTGTGCAATCCTCATTGGCAACTCCAATGTGCATCAGATGCATTGAATGCATCACTATAGTCACGACGGATAGTCCATCTTACCCTTTCACCTATCTCTCCACTGGGTCTCCACTAGAACTGACATGCACTGTAGTTAACTGTTGTTTCTGTTTAGTTTTTAGTGAGTTATTAGTTGTGAATTAATTAAATAATTAATTCACTTAACTCTCACTAGTGTATATTTCAATTAGACTAGATACAACTAGCTCAACTGAGTTTAACTCACTTAACTGAATTAAACTGAATAACAACTCCATAAACTACTCTTCCAACTCTGTCATAACTTTGGCACTTCAGTTCTAACTGAGTCCTCATGCATGAGCCACCAATAAACCCTAGGAATTTCATAATTCCTTCAGCCCACTGATTTGCCAAATCTCTATACTGAAATAAAGTGCTCCAAGAGAATAAGTTGATTTTTATTGTCGGATTATTATTAAGAGCTAATAATAAGCGACATGCACCTATTTTTAGATCGACGATCTATAAATAGACTTCGCCCAATATTCTAAAAATAGAATTTCATATATTTTCCACATTTGACCAACCATCTACAAATAACATCCTGCAACTTATAAAATATGCTCACCATGTCTAAAAATAGACATACACCTAAAAATAGTCTACGGGCCCCACTTAGTGAAGGTGTTTAATTTTCACTAAACTCGTCATCTTGTTGAATCTCAACACTCCCTCTCAACAAGATAGGGATTATCCTTCACCCCGATCCTGCATTTATGGTATTCAAATTTTCTCCTGTCGAGCGCCTTCGTTAGAATGTCTACATCCTAATCTTCCATAGGAATGTACTGAAACAACATGATCTTCCGCTGCACACAATCTCTGATATGATGATACCAGATATCAATATGTTTAGATCTATCATGAAACATAGGATTAATTGAGAATTTAATGCAAATCTGATTATCACAATGTATCATTGTAGGATCGAAATGTGAACCGAACAAAGCGACCAGGATCTTCCTCATCTAGATAGCCTCACATGCAGTTTGACTTGCTGCTATGTATTCTACTTCCGCGTAAGTGAGTGCCACAAATATTTGTTTCCTGCTGTACCAAGAAACTGTTGTAAATCTGATACTGAAAACCTCTCCTGATGTGCTCTTTCTGTCCGTTGGGCTGCCTGCCCAATTTTCATCCATGAAGCCATGTAAATTCACCTCATTCGTCTGTCTGTACCATAATCCATACTCGGATGTGCCCCTAAGATACCTCAGGACATGCTTTCCTGCCTTCCAAAAGAGCTTGGTAGGCTAAACCATCGCTTGTGAAAGCTGGTTCACCACATAGCATATGTTTGGTCTTGTATTAAATAAATACATGAGTGAACCCACCAACTGTTGATAAATACTGGCATCCACTACCTTTGCCAATGTAACATCCTCTTCCTCAAATTTCCTGGAAGAGGAGTATCAATAGGCTTGCAGCCATGGATGTGAAACTTCTCAAGTATCTCCAGAGCATACTTTCCTTGAGACACAAACAATTCACCTTCTTGCTGCCATACTTCCAATCCAAGGAAATAATGAAGGAGGCCCAAATCCTTCATCTCAAACTCCTTTGCAAGATCTGCCTTGCATGAGTGTATCAACTGCTCATCACCCGTTAGTATTAAATCATCAACATAAAGAGAAATGATTAAAAGCTTACCCTCCACCACAATTTGGTATAGGTTTGCATCTGCCTCACTCTTGGTGAAGCCAAGTCCATTGAAATAGTTGTTGATTTGTGTGTACCAAGCACGTGGTGCTTGCTTCAGCCTAGTGCTCTTTTGAGTCTGCACACATGCGACTCGCTGCTGAAGATCTCAAATCATTCAAGTTGCTCAATGTACACCTCTTCCTCAATGATCCCATTAAGGAACGCAGTCTTCACATCCATCTGATGAATGTGCCAACCCATCTGTGCTGAGAGAGAAAGGGTGGTCCTTATGGAAGAATATCGTGCGACAGGTGCAAAGGTTTCTTCATAATCAATCCCCTCAATCTGTGAGAAGCCCCAGGCATAAAATATTGCCTTATACTTCTCGATGCTCCCATCAATAGCTTGCTTTACCTTGTAGATCCATTTTGAATCTACCACTGATTTACCCACCGGCCTTGGAACAATTTCCCAAGCATTGTTTCTGACAATGGAGTCATACTCCTCCACCATGGCATCTACCTGTTGAGCATTGGAAAAGGTATGAATTCACCATGCATTTCTTCATCTTTTTCCTTTGAATATAACTCTTTTTATTCTAGAAAGATGATATATTGAAGGATTATGATGGAATTGCAAAGATTAATGTTTATTGTGAAAATTGGCTAAAAATTGTCTTTTATTCTCAACATGAAACAAATGAAGGGGGAAACCATCATTCAAAAGACAAAGCTAAAGCAGGAGTAACTTTTGTTCCTCTAGCAAAGGGCCATATCCAGACAAGAAGGATGAAATCAGAATGCACAGCTAAAGTAAGGGAGGGAACAGCACGGCTACAGCCTAAGAAGACCAAGCATTAGCTAAAAGAAGAAAAAGGAGTGAATCCCTCAAGATATTTCGATCCTGAGGGATCGTTGTTCAAATTCTATCGTTGTTTCTTGTATTGTCCGCCAAATTGTTATAAAAGGTAGTGCCTGTATAAATCGAGGACAAAACGATTATTATTGAAACTCCTTTTGTAACTCTGTAATTTCTCATTGAATCTTGTGATCAGAGAGCAACTGTTGTAAAAGCTATTACTCCTGGTTAATACATGATCTAGTTAACGTTCCATTTCTTGACTCTGGAGTAGCCCAGCGGTGTTTCACTGGTGGCTAAGGGCCCGACCCCGGTGGATCCATCTGTTGTTTGTAGTATTATCTTTCAATTATCGTTGTGTGACGGTTTTCATTTGTTTTCATTGTTGAATATTGCAACAAGAAACAGTGAAGGAGGCATCCTGAAACTTCATCCTTGATCCTAGTTGGAAAATAATCACCTAAACTAGGTGGGGCCCACACAGGCTATTTTTATGTGTATGTATATTTTTAGACATGGTGAGCATATTCTATATGTAGCAGGAGGCTATTTGTAGATGTTTGGTCAAATGTGAAAAATAGATGAAATTCTATTTTTAGACATATTGGGCAGAATCTATTTTTAGATTGCCAGTCTAAAAATAGATATGTCGAATATTATTAGCTCTTAATAATATTTGGACTCTAAACATTATCTTATTCTCTTGGAGCACTTCAGTTAAGTGCACAGATGTGGCACAGGAGCTGACAGAAGGAATTACGCTATTCCCGAGGGTTAAGTGGAGCTATTGCATGGATACTTTAGTTAGAACTCATGTGACAGAGTTTGGTGGAGTTGATTGAGGAGTTAATGGAGTTGTGTTCAGTTTAACTAATCTAAACATAGTTGAGCTATTTGTATCTAGTTTAACTGATTGATACAATTAGTGAGAGTGGTGTGAATCAATTATTAATTAATTCACTAATTATAAAATCATTAATCGACTAAAGAATACATCATTTAACTTCAGTGCATGGACAGTTTCAGTGGAGACCAGTGTAGAGATAGGTGAAAGAGCAAGTTAACTATCAGTTGTGACTATATTGTTGCATATTTTCAACAACCAGTGATTGGAGGAGCCCATGAGGATTGTGCAGTACAAGCCAGGTGGTTCAAGTTATTTAATGAGCCATCCTACATCATTGATTACGCAATAGAGGCTAGCTATTAGGTGGCAGAGATTGGAGCATGTGTTTTGTTAGATCTAGTTTGATTAGTGTGTAGCAATTGGAGGTTGTGCTGGGAGCTTGTGAGGAGCTTTGTACAATGATTGTTACATGATCTCTATGACATATAATATACAGATAGTTGGGGGTTTTCAACTTTAAGCTTTCCCATTAAATAATGTGTTCATATGTGTGAATTTTTATGGTTTTAATGTGCGCATGCGATTGTTTTTATTTCCGCAATTAATGATCAATGGTAGAAGAGATTCTGTATTTTGCATGAAGATAAAATATTTTGTGATCAGGAGAATCTCAGTGAATAATATATCATTTATATAATCTACATGGTATCGGAGCTGTGTTATAGATTTTCTACATGGAATGAGAGCAGGAATTTTTGGGTGCACGAGTTTGCAGAGAATATCTGAAAATTTGGATCCAAAATTTTCAGACACAAATAGCATATTTGGATTCCTTGCAAAAAAATACCAGAATTGAAAAAAATAATCGGTCGAATCGGAGCTCGGATGAGGGAGTTATCGTCGATTTAAAATCAGCTCTTTTTGTTAGAAAATTTTGCGACGGCGGGACAATTGCAATGTGCACGAGCCAAGAATCTACATGCACTGAGGTACAAGATGCATGAAAATCTTTGAGGAGAAAAGCAGAGGTTAGTGACTTGGTGTTTGAGAGGGAGCCTCTCAACATGCAGCGTGAGAAGTAGTCTAAGAAGGTTGTGCAGCAGCCACAACTAGAGATGCAGAAGAATCTTTATAGATTTGAAGTAGATGGGATTTCTACGGAGCTTCCCACTGTTGGGAAGTGTGAGAAAGCCATGAAATTGAAGCTTGAGAGGGAGCAAGATTTTCATGCAGGTAATAGTGAACCTCGGGATGTGGAGCAGCCACAAGATGAGGATCATGGAGTGGGAGCAACCACTCATGCAGAGAAATTTTGTGCCAGATGGGCAGAGGGAGTGCATGTCATGCAACATACTAACTGTGTGAGAGGTGGGGTTATATGCATGAGTAATAACAGGTAGAGTCAGTGATTCATGGAGATGTAGGGATCTCAAGAGAAATGAAACTCGCTACGAGGTTCCACAAGAGCACAAAGAAGATGATCGCCTGGATTGATGCGTGCATTCAAATTGACAATGTGGGATGCTGGAGCGCGGATCAGAGTTGATAGCAAGTGCAGAGTGCATGGGTGTAAATTTCAATAGCACAGTGGTTCCTGAAGACATGTGCAGTTGTTACCAGCAGAAGTCGAAGACTTTGATGATAGATGCATTAAGACTGATTGAGTTGTTTGGAGCCTATTCAATTTCAGAAGTGTTGCAGCAAGAGTTGCAGGGAAAATGCATGGATTTGCATGTCGCATGCAAAGATAGTCCTTTCTTGTTTAGAGGGAGTGTTGAATATTGCAACAAGAAACAGTGAAGGAGGCATCCCGAAACATCATCCTTGATCCTAGTTGGAAAATAATCACCTAAACTAGGCTGGGCCCACACAGGCTATTTTTAGGTGTATGTTTATTTTTAGACATGGTGAGCATATTCTATATGTAGTAGGAGGCTATTTGTAGATGTTTGGTCAAATGTGAAAAATAGATGAAATTCTATTTTTAGACATATTGGGCAGAATCTATTTTTAGATTGCCAGTCTAAAAATAGATATGTCGAATATTATTAGCTCTTAATAATATTTCTATGAATACAGTTACTATTCATCTCTTTAGAGCACTTCGCTATCCGGCCGTATGTGGTACAATGATGGGAGGGGAATTACGTCATTCGAGGGACACGAGCTATTGCATGGAGACTTCAGTTAGAACGCATGTGACAGAGTTCGGTGGAGTTGATTGAGGAGTTAATGGAGTTGTGTTCAGTTTAACTAATCTAAACATAGTTGAGCTATTTGTATCTAGTTTAACTGATTGATACAATTAGTGAGAGTGGTGTGAATTAATTATTAACTAATTTACTAATTATAAACTCATTAATCAACTAAAGAATACATCAGTTAACTTCAGTGCATGGACAGTTTCAGTGGAGACCAATGTAGAGATAGGTGAAAGAGCAAGTTAACTATCAATTATGACTATACTGTTGCATATTTGCAACAACCAGTGATTGGAGGAGCCCATGAGGATTGCGCAGTACAAGCCAGGTGGTTCAAGTTATTTAATGAGCCATCCTATAGCATTGATTATGCAATAGAGGCTGGCTATCAGGTGGTAGAGATTGGAGCATGTGTTTTGCTAGATCTAGCTTGATTAGTGTGTAGCAATTGGAAGTTGTGCTGGGAGCTTGTGAGGAGCTTTGTACAATGATTGTTACATGATCTCTATGACATATAATATACAGATAGTTGGGGGTTTTCAACTTTAATATTTCCCATGAAATATTGTGTTCATATGTGTGAATGTTTATGGTTTTAATGTGCCCATGTGATTGTTTTTATTTCCGCAATTAATGATCAATGGTAGAAGAGATTATGTATTGTGCATGAAGATAAAATAGTGTGTGATCAAGAGAATCTCGGTGAATAATATATTAGTTATTCAAATTTCTACATTCATTACAGCTTTCAAGTTTAATAGTTTACTGCTTAATTGTTTCATAATATTGGTGTGTTACATTGGTGAATTGCGTTGTCGTTCCTTTCTAATTTATCAAGAATCTTAATCCTCATATTACTTATATTGTTATGTTTTAACAGAGATTTTTTGTTCAGCAGTTGTTGTTCTATTCCAATTGCTATTCTGGTCCGATTGCTGATTGTTGTTCAATAGAATTTTCTATTCAATTCCATTAGTTAGATATTGTTGTTTAATTTCATTAGATAGGATTCATTGTTCAATTCGCTTAGATAAAGTTTTTTGTTCATTTATATTGTTGTTCAATTCCAGATTTGTTTTTCATTTCAGTTAATTAGTTTACAGTCTATTTCATTCCTGCAAAGAGTTGGTTTTTCTTTTAATAACTTGCCTAGTTTACTTTCATTAGCAGCATTAGTGATTTAGTTCAATTTCCATTTCCATTTAATTGTTTTAATGTGAGATCATCAACTGTAAAGGACATCTAGTTATTGCTACCTTCGTTCTCAAATTTATTATCTTGTTTTCATTTGATTTCAATTACATCAGTTGCTAAAGGAAATAGTTATCATTACTGCATCCTTGACTGATGATTGTATTTCAGAGCATTCAAGTTCATGTCATTATAGTTATATTTCATTTCCAAGAATCCGTTTACTCTTGTATTTACAACACTGTACTACATATTGCAAGGCATTACTCTTAGATTGAATTCCAGCCTCATACTGCACACACTCTTGAAACAAAAATTCATACCTGGATTGATGATTAATGTAGAATAAATAGGCGTTAAAAAGACACCTTTTATACCTCAACATTTTGGCGCCATTGCTAGGGAGACTGTATGCCATTTAGAAAGAGTAATGTACATTTTCTCTGTTAGGGAAGAATTGGGTATTAAAAATGGAAGGTAAGAACCTGCATACCAAGAAAGGAACATACTTGTTCATCGGTCCACTTCACAGCAGAATTGAGTAAAAATTTTTATGTAGGAAGGAATTCTTTCATTTTTTGAATGAATAGAAAATCTAAACAGAAAAAAATTCCTCCTAAACCCAAAAAACCTAAGGGACCGGTGACCCTTGGGTGAACAACTTTCAACGACGAAATCCTAAAGAAAGTCGAATCTCAGCCATCGGTAGGACCTAGAAAAGTTACTTCTAGACAACCTACTAGTTCCCTTCAGGCCACAGAGTCACCATCTGTAGCCTTTGTTGAGGTACATAGCCAAATAGAAGAAATTGAGCAAGATCCCCAAGAAATTGAGAATTCTCACCTAATTTCTCTACAAGAAGGGAACTCTAGTAATCTCCACGAAGGAGGAGGAGAAACAGAGGAAAAAAAAGAACCAAAATCTCCTCTTGAAGTAATCCAAACAGTGAGCATCCCATATAAGGGAAGTGCTGTCAACATCATTTAAAACAGAGCTGAAGGACCTGAATCTCCTCAGATAGTAGGTCAGCAAGTAACACTCATTATTCCAGACCAAGGGAGTGTTGTCAAGGTCATTCCTATTCCTTTTAGTCAGCCTAGAAATAATTCCCTAGAAATCCCAGAAGGATATTGGCACATATTTGATCAAATGGCCCACAACCAACAACCACCTCAACAAACTTCCACACTGCAATATCCCATTGTAGACACTGCAGTTAATGCACCTATGAAGGCCATTCCTCTTCAGCATATTCCTACATTCCATGGCTTAACATCAGAAGACCCAGATGCATTTATGTTTGAATTCGATGTATTATGCAGAGGGTATGACTATACCACCGATCCCAAAAAATTAAAATTATTTCCTTCCACATTAAAAGGGGCAGCTCTACGATGGTTTATAGGGTTAGGTGGAGGTGTTATAAATGACTAGGATTAGATGAAAACAACTTTTCTAAAGAAATATCAGGATTATTGTAGGTCCAGGGAATTAAAAGACGAAATATTTCAGATGACAGCAAAACCTAATGAAACACTCGAGGAATATGTAGAACGCTTTCAATACAACCTCCAGAGATCACCCTATGCATCTTTACCCTTACTTGATAATGTGTTAAAAAATACATTACTTAAAGGGATGAATTAAAAATGGGTTGAAAATTTAAATATTATGGGAAAAGGTGACATATATCAGGAAATTTTTGTTGACATTATTGATTTATGTATCAGGAGTTCGAGAGGCAACACAATGCTAAAATCAGCAGAACATGACATGATCATGAGGGATAGTAAGACCTTCGGTGGAGGTATAACCGCGCAGATATTGGAAATATACTAGTAGATTTTAAAACTGATATTCTAGGGACTCTGGCAATGCAGTTTGACATCATGCAAGCTAAAAAAAGCAAGTAGAAGAAGAAAAAAATTGGCAATATTCTGCCCTAAATGTAGAAAGAAACACAGCCATAAAGAGTGCCCACTGGATGTAGTCAAATTTTGTGCCATCTGCACAAAATATCACTCCACAGAAGGTTGCCCTTCACTTCCTGGATTGAAAGCAGTCTACAAAGAGGCAGAAGAAGAATCAGAAATGGTATGCCTACTCAATCAATGCCGACAATGGCAACCACGACAAATATGTATGCCAATTGATCCATCCTATTATTTTTAGTCTCCTCAATATAATGCTCAACAATATAATGGAATGTGGAAAAATCAGCCACCCTTCCCCAATTGGTCACAACAGCCATTTCCTACATCACCATGGCAAAATCAAACAAATCAAACCAATTGGCCAAACTTTCCTTAATGTCCACCATTTTGGAAAAATAATGTTTATCCAACACAATGGTCCCCCTCCACCTCGCAGAGTCAAACCTGGTAGTCGAACTGGAAAAGACCGACAGATCATCCAGCTGGAACAATCCCTCTCCCTCAACCTACATTGCCAGCACCTTATAAATTGCCACAAAATCCCCAGACCAACTTGAGACCACAACTCCCATCCCAACCCAACCCAAACCCTAATAATAGGCCGGTTCAGTCTATTCAAATAATGGAACCACCAGAACTAGAAATTTAATTAAGGGAGTGCAATGACCTTCAACTAATATCTAGGTGCATAATAGAAATAGAGGGAGACAAAAATGTTCAAGTTGAAGACCCATTACCTGCAGAACAAACAATTCACAAGGAGAATGTGGTTAAACAACAAACTCAGGAGAAAGAAACCACCTCTTCTCCACCATTCCCAGAACGACTAATCATACCTCACGCAATAGAATATCCTGATTTTGATCTTCTGGGAGAACTGAAAAATTTGTGTATAAAAATCCCTCTCCTCCAAGCTATCCAAGACATCCCTATTTATGAAAAAACCATCAAAGAACTATGTATAAAGAAGCCAAATAGGAGAACAACAACTAACCCAACTGTCCAAGTAGTCAGCACTCTATCTGACTTATTATCAAGAATGGAAGCACCTGTAAAGTATGAGGACCCAGGAAATCCTATAGTGATGGTGCAAATCAATGGAAAATAATTTCCAAATTCCTTAGTTGATTTGGGAGCTGCAATTAATATCCCAACAACCACCACTTGTAAAAAACTTGGCATTACATCATTAGATCCAACAACAACCTTATTGGAATTGGCTGACCGATTGGTAGTCAAGCCAGAAGTCACACTACATGATGTAATGGTATCTGTAGACTCCTGGGAGTACCCTGTTGACATCCTGATTATTAAACCCAAAAATCGGTTAGATGGACACCCGTTGATCCTAGGTATACCTTGGCTGGCAACTGTCGATGCTTACATTGGCTTCCGACAAGGCAGCATGACTATAACTAGAGGAGCTATGTCAAGAATTTATCTTTATATCCCCCAGCCGAGCCAAGCCTATCAATAATAAAAGCAAGGAAACAACCTCTATCATACCTCATGGAAAACATTATATCACCATTAACCATAGAAGATGCCCTCGATTTTAAAGACCAAACAGAGGATGACATTATTAATAGTTTCATCAATAAACCAAAAATCAGATCCCATTTGCAATGTCACATGATCAAGGCAACATTTGATAAAAAAGAAGAAGAAGATCCCCTAAAAGACACTCATGATCAATCAATACCCACCACTTCTGTGTACAATAGAAAAATTATAGAAATTGAGCCAGGAAAAACCCTAAACATTAACAAAAACCTGATTGCTAATCAAGAAAAGAAGACGGTCCAACTATTAAAAAAATATAAGGGAGCTTTTGCATGGGGTTATCCAGACATGAAGGGAATTGACCCCCAGTTATGTACGCACCACATATATACAGAAAAATATGCTAGACCCGTTCGCCAACCCCAACGAATATTAAACCCTCATCTTAAAGATATTGTGAAAGTTGAATTACAAAAACTATTGGATGTCAACTTTATTTATCCAATATCTGATAGCAAGTGGGTCTCTCCATTAGTAGTGGTGCCAAAGAAGAATGGAAAGTGGAGAATATGTGTAGACTACAGAGAACTAAACAAAGCAACCCAGAAATACCACTTTCCCCTTCCTTTCATTGACTAGGTATTACATACATTAGCAGGAAATAAATTCTTTTCTTTCCTAGATGGCTTCAGTGGATACAATCAAATTCAGATTGTCCCTGAAGACCAAGACAAAACTAATTTTACTTGTCCTTATGGGACATTTTCTTACAGGTTTTTACCCTTTGGCCCATGCAATGCCCCTACTACATTTCAGAGGGCCATTCTCGGCATCTTTTCAGATTTAATAAATGAAGGGCTCGAAGTATATATGGATGATTTCACACCTTACGGAGATGATTTTGAGCCAGGATTAGAAACTTTGGAAAAGGTGTTACAAATATATATTGACACCAGGCTCTGCTTAAGCCATGAAAAGTGTCAAATGATGATGACTGAGGGACTCATCTTAGGTCATTATATCTCAGTAGCTAGAATACAGGTAGATCCAGCCAAAATTCAGATAATTTTGTTAATACCTACTCCTACCACACAAACAGAGGTACGTAGATTTCTCGTATTTTCTAGTTATTATAGAATATTTATAGAGCATTATTCTCGAGTAGTTGCACCTTTATATGCATTAACAGGGAATGTTGATTTTATTTGGATAGATAAATGTGACCATGTTTTTGAGGATCTGAAAAAGCTTGTATCAACAGCCCCAGTGTTAAGGGGCCCAAATTGGGATTTGCCATTTCAAATTTCATCTGATGCCTTAGACACAGCTATTGGAGCAGTCCTTGGGCAGGAAGAGGATAAAAACCATATGCAATTTATTATATTAGCAAAAATCTATCTCCTGCTGAATTAAACTATACTGTGACTGAGAAAGAATTTTTAGCCATAATACATGCTGTAAATAAATTTAGACATTATATAACTGGGTATCTTGTAGTTTTACATACAAATCACTCTGCTATAAAATTTTTAGCAAATAAACCTGTTACAAATGGTAGAGTAACAAGATGGTTGATTCTATTGTAGGAGTTCGGTATCATAATAAAGGATCGACTTGGAAAGGAGAACCCTGTAGCTGATTTTCTTTCACGAATGCCAAAACCAACAGATGTAGCAGCAGTCGAGGATAACTTCCCAAATGAACATTTGTTTGTTGTTACTGCTAGAACCCCATGGTATGCTGATGTTGCAAATTATTTAGTAGTAGGTAAATTACCTAAGCATCTAACACCCAATGAATGAAAACAGATAGTACAGCATAGTACCTGATTCTCTTGGATTGGGGGCTACCTGTTTCATACAGGAGCGGATATGCACATCAGGAGATGCGTCCGAGAAGACGAAATATTTGATATTCTGAAAGCATGCCATGATGTGCCATGTGGCAGACATTTTTCAGAGCATAGGACTGGTCACAAAGTTTTACAAATAGGCTATTACTGGCCTACAATTTTTAAAGATGCTAAAAATTTTGTACAAGCCTGTGATAGTTTCCAAAGGGCGGGTCGCCCTGGATAGTCCAACGAAATTCCTTTGAATCCACAGGTACTAATCGAGCCATTTGAACGTTGGGCACTCAATTTTTTTGGTCCCATTAACCCACCATCAAATCAAAAAACATACATACTAGTTGCTACAGAGTATGTTACGAAATGGATTGAAGCAGAGGCACTTTCAAGAGCTACAGAGGACTCTGTAATACAGTTCCTTTTCCAAATATTTGTGCGATACAGCCTCCCAAGGGACGTAATTACAAATGGAGGACCGCAATTTGTAGGTAACAAAATCGCTGCAACATTAGAAAATTACCACATCCAGCACAAAATCATAACTCCATATCCCCCACAGGCAAATGGCCAGGTAGAGTGATGCCCGGGCTACCTTCTCAACCCACATTTTCTTGTCTCTATGCATATAAAAGAAATGCACTTCACATTTAGCCCAAATAATTTTAAATTTGGGCAACTTAAGCAATATAGACGGAAGCTTTACTTTTCTCACACATCTATGGTTATGAAACCATATTATAAAACCCCCTTCTCCACATTCAATTTTCATTAACCTTGACAACCCTCATATTCAAGGTTTCCTTCATTTCATTCCCACCAAGAATATTTCTTCATATTTAATGTATGACTACAAACCCACACTAATAACCCTCTCTACGTAAATCGAATATCATTCGGTCTTACCTTAAACTCAATGGTGTAAAACCCCACATTTCAACTAAACCCATATTAACCTTGACCCTCACTTCACGGGCTTCGGGTCTTTATTCGGGCTCGATGTTTAAATCCATTGTATAATGAATATGGCGTGAATTCCTTAGTATAAAACCCACCAACACTCCCACTTTACATTCATTATCAATGTATGGCATCATATTATATATTAAGTTTTGACTATATGTAACGTTGGACCCACCTCATACAACCTTTAATTCTACCACAGTTTATTAACTTACGGCTATCAAACAAACCATTGCGCCACATTAACAATGCATCTAGGCCCATGGTTAACATACCTCTCCAATTGATGGCTCCAAGCTCGTTGCGCTCCAACCAACCGATCGAACGAATATCGCGCATATCGCATTTTTTTAACCTCCGAACATTAACACTAAAAAAAAACGTGATAAAAGTGGTTTCTAAATACCACCAGACGCCATGTGTCGAGCGACGGGATATATCGCATTATTTTCTTAAATACCACTTACCATTTTATAAAAATGTGAATACCACCGGTTTGATTCTCGAACCCACTTTCACTGTTTCGACTTCAAGGTTCCATTACCTTTCTTCATGGTTCCGCTGTGCCTTTAAACAGCTCCACTCTCTTACAAAATAAGCCTCTGCATCTCCCATTTGTTGCGCATCCAAACTGAGTTTATTATGCTTCTAACTGAAGTAACCCTTCTCTCCTTCGACCTCCAATCTGCGTCAATTGTTCAACGCTACCAGTTAACTCAGAAACATGAGAATTGATTTGAATTTAAATTCCAGTATATTCAATGTTGTTCCTTCACACAGTCCCATTGGTTTCATAACTCTGTTGACTACGGTCCCCTATGAAAGCCAGATTCTTTCACACCAGTTAAACGCATTCAATAATCAATGATTTCTGTATGATGGCTCCATATAAAATCGATATCGATTTACCCAAATCGATACTCCTCAAGTTTACTTTACACAAATTCACAATTATACCAAATGGATTCCACAAAGATTAATTCGTTCCACACAGAGGCTATGCAAAACATGTTACACAATAAAGTTCGAAGGAACCAAAATTGTTCTCACAGAGAGGGTAATAACTCAAATTCCTCCTCAATATAATAACTCAGGAAGTAGGAAGAATCGAACCCTCTCTTGACTATACATGGTTTTCATACACTCGATGCATCCAACTTATCATATATAACTTGAGACATGCAATTAAATGCTCTACAGGAATCGATCCTTTCAGTGATCGATTCATCGAAATTACGATTCAATTTGAAGTACACGCAGCATCATCTCAGAGCCCTATTCAGATTTCTATCATATACTTATTGAAACCAAGTATATTCATGCAGAACTAATTTCTACAATACACATTTGGCTCAGGGGTAAACTTTTGAATATAAATGGAATCACTTACAGTTACATCTGGCCTTATATTCAGTTCAATGGCCCTTCTATCCTCCTACTCTGCCTCTTGAATAGCTATGCTATTTCTCCAGAACTACCTATTTAATGCCTTTTGGCTTACATTTATACAAATAGATCAGGAATCGATTCAGTTTCTTTGATGACAGCTCCACAAAGACACTTGGATTTCTCAATGTCCTAAAATTAGACTTACTTCCTAAAATAACTAAAACTGACCCTTCACCTTCCTAACTTAATCAACTTCCCTCATGTTCTCTAGTGGTTAGAGAACATTTTCAATTCCTCGCCATTTTATTCAAAGTAATAATAATTACATGAGAATTTAAAAATATGAGAGCCCCCTATGTCTACTTAGATAAAAAGTATTTCTTGAGCCTAATGCCCCTGCATCAGACTCCCAAGGTTCAAATTGTTCATGATCTCCTAATCATGTGTATTTAATCTCTGCCTCCTGGATCCCATACTTTGTTTTGCTTCTCTCCATCAGCTGCATTATCTTTTAACTGCACTTCTCCAGGTCTCCATATCTTGTTCTGCATCTTACCTCCAGCTATGCTTTCACAATCTCTTTTTGTCTTTCCTTTGCTACAGTCCTTCTGCTTTCTTGCTGCTGTTTTTTGCTTCTGAGACACATTCATCATCAGTTCTCTGATGTTTTAAATTTCCATGTCCAACCTTTCCTTTGACTAGGATTTACTCTGCCCACTGCTGCTTTCAATTCCTATAGTTGTAGTTGCTTTTGTTGTTGCTGTTACTGCCTCCAAGAATTTTGTTGCTTTTAATCTGGATCTTGCTCTTAATTGTTGAGCCCTTGTGACCACCCTATCATCCATACCCTCTTGTCTTCTGCTACAGAAAAACTCTTCCTGAACATCTCCTAAGATATCTCCCTCTGCAACATTATTTTTCTCATCACATGCAAATATACTTTTAAAAAGTAAATTATCTTCCAATTCACTAACTGCAATAACATAATCCTTCATTTCTCCTTGTGTACTAGTAAGCATAATCAAACTAGTATCTGCTCTTCTTTCCTTCACAGCTTCAGGAAAATTCACTCTAGTGTCTGCAATTTTATTCTCTTCTCCCAATGTTTCCAGCAAACATTTCAGCCACTCAATTTGTTCTTGTTTCACATCCTCAATATGTTGCAAATTAATTTCAGCATCTTCTTCTTCTTCTTGGACAATCTTTAGTAATTGTCCACCATCATCTTGATTGATTATGGCAATCAAATCAAGTTCTTAAAGCTCTGCATTTTCATCTTCTGTCAGAATAGAATGCTGATTATTCATCACTGTGTCAGTCTTAAAAATCTACCTCATAGTCTGCTCTTGGCCCATCAGACAAGGCAATTCTTCCTTGTCACCAAAAATAACAAGTTTCTGCATATGAGACATGACTGTCTCGTCTTCTTTCTGCAACGGTTCTTCTTCTCTCAAGACAACTCCAAGAGATGGATTGTCTCCTACAATACCTGTAAGCACAATCAATTTGTCAGTTTCAAAATCACAAGACCCAATGGTCTTAATTGATGATCTAGTCACCAATTCTTCTCTCTGCAGTTCCAAGTCCTTTTCAAGACTCAGAAATTCTCCACTATATTTCTTCTTAGCTTTCATTGTGCCAATCACCATGTTGGAATGATGATCCTCTACTATGTTCTCAGCTAACATAGTTTCTCTTTCATTAAATTCTCTAACAATTTTCATTGGTTGTCCTTCTTTGCCTGCATATTTAACACATGAACCTTCAGCACTAAATTTACAAGGTCTCAATTCCTCTTCCTCCTTAGACAACACATCAGAATTTTTTTCTGAGCTTCCTTCCAACTCCTTTGTCAGCACATCAGTATGCTAAGTTTCATCCTCCATGAGATTGTCAGCTAGTCTCTTTTTCTTTCCATCATCTGCTTCATGAGTGTCCTTCTGCTGTGATTCACAAAAATGAACTCCTTCATTTTGTTGAATCATTTTCTTATCCTCTGTTCTATGATTTTCATTCATGACAATTCCTCTGTCTTGCCGCTTCAGCAATTTATCCTGTGCATAGGTCCTCTACTTCTCCAATTCTCTTCTTTGAAAATCCAACCTCCTATACAATTCAACAATTTCAATTGGAGTAGATTTCGGGAACCTCACCCAAACTTTTATGCCTTCATTTTTTCTTGACCAATCATCTACTGGTCCTTCTCTCTCCGCCTCAATATTCTACTGAATATTATCATTATACTCCTCTGTCTTCATGTCCTCCTCCTGAGATCTGACTATCTTAGCATTGATCTGAAAATATTTCAAATTCAATTTCTCCTCCTCAACAAACTTTAAAGCTTGTTCATCTCCCTGTGATGTATCTGCAAACATACACAACTCTTTAGTTTTAAAACCACAATAATTTTTAGTCTTGGTTGCTTTCTCAAGCACTTCCCTTTGAACAGATATGCATGTGGAATCTTCAAATTCCATCCTTGACTCAAGAAATCTGATTTCCTCTTCCTCTGTAGAACCTGTCATCACCTCACAATGGTCAGACTCAAAAATACAAGTCTTTACATCATCCAACTGATCTGGACTTGTCCAATAACTCAGGAAATCATCAATGATTTTCTCTTCAGCAAGACAAGCTTCTTGCTGCATTAAGTCTTCACCATGTCTCATAAGATCTCTTGCAAATCTCCATTCTTCACCTGTACTCTGTTCTGCTTCACAAACATAAACTTATTTTTCTCAACTCAGCTGCTCTGAGTTCTTCCTTTAGTAAGGCAATGTCCTTTTGCCTCAACCTCAACTGTAATGGTTTCCATTTTACTCTCTACTTCATGAGCCAACCAACTCTCTAGCTTTACTCTATCCTCTTTTCCAGTTTATTAAACTACTCATTGATCTCAGCTATCTCTTTCCAATATTCTATATCAATCAATTCCTTCCTCATGCCATTTGCCTTGGCATCTGCTTTCTCCTTTCTGTTGTGGCCTCTTTCAGAACCTCTGCAATCTCTGCTATGACTATCAGTAGTTATCTTCTCCTCCATGAGTTCTTGACTCATAAGCTACACTAAGCCTCTGCAACAGCAAGCTCTCTTGCTGCCACTTACCTCACCAATGCTTTCCTCTGGATCTGGGCTTTTGGCAAGTATTTGTCCCCTATTTGCTGGAACTTTCTAAGCACTCTCTTCTGCTCTCTCTAGGCTTCACTCTACAACTTCTCAAGAACACATCTATTCTCTTTCATCCAACCTCTGTTGGGAATCCTCCAGGTTCTGCCACACTTTCTTCTTCACCTTAGAATCCTCTACTGGACTCTTTCATCACTACTCTCAAAGTTGTGATCTGCTTTTGCTGAGATTTCTTCAATTGCCTGCGATATGAATTCTGTAAACAATTCTTCAAACCAAAGTTAAACACTGCTCATCAACTCACCTTCTCTTGAGAACAATGCAATTGTCCTCCCTATTCAAACTTTAGCTGAATATCAGGTTTACTTCGATCACCATCAACCTCTGTCTTCACTTTCTGCAACCACAATTCTGTAATCACAAATTTCAAGTCAGATTTAAAATTATTTTACCTGCAAGATCCCTGAATTATCTTGTTCTTCATTCACTTCTGCAAATCCTGTTCACTATAATTTTGTGTACCTTTGTATATCAGATCTTAGAATCTGATCTTCTTTCTTCTCTCACCACATGCACTCATTCAGATTTAATTACAAAAATATCTTTTACTTCAAACAGAGCTATTCCTGATGCTCTGATACCACAGTGATGCCAGGGCTACCTGCTCAACCCACATTTTCTTGTCTCTATGCATATAAAATAAATGCACTTCACATTTAGCCCAAATAATTTTAAATCCGGGCAACTTAAGAAATATAGGCGGAAGCTTTAATTTTCTCATTCATCTATGGTTATGAAACCATATTATAAAACTCCCTTCTCACATTTAATTTTCATTAACCTTGACAACCCTCATATTCAAGGTTTCCTTCATTTCATTCCCACCGAGAATATTTCTTCATATTTAATGTATGACTACAAACCCACATGAATAACCCTCTCTACGTAAATCGAATATCATTCGGTCTTACCTTAAACTCAATGGTGTAAAACCCCGCATTTCAACTAAACCCATATTAACCTTGACCCTCACTTCACGGGCTTCGAGTCTTTATTCGAGCTCCATGTTTAAATCCATTGTATAATGAATATGGCGTGAATTCCTTAGTATAAAAGCCGCCAACACTCCCACTTTCCATTCATTATCAATGTATGGCATCATATTATATATTAAGTTTTGACTATATGTAACGTTGGACCCACCTCATACAACCTTTAATTCTACCACAGTTTATTAACTTCCGGCTATCAAACAAACCATCGTGCCACATTAATAATGAATTTGGGCTCATGGTTAACATACCTCTCCATCTGACGGCTCCAAGCTCGTCGCGATCCAACCAACCAATCGAACGAATATCGCGCGTATCATGTTTTTTTAACCTCTGAACGTTAACACTAAAAAAAAACGTGATAAAAGTGGTTTCTAAATACCACCTGACACCACGAGTTGAGCGACGGGATATATCGCATTATTTTCTTAAATACCACTTACCATTTTATAAAAATGCGAATACCACCAATTTGATTCTCGAACCCGCTTTCACTGTTTCGACTTCAAGGTTCCGTTACCTTTCTTCATGGTTCCACTGTGCCTTTAAACAACTCCGCTTTCTTACAAAATAAGCCTCTGCATCTCCCATTTGTTGTGCATCCAAACTGAGTTTTATATGCTTCTAAATGAGGTAACCCTTCTCTCCTTCGACCTCCATTCTACGTCAATTGTTCAACGCTACCAGTTAACTCAGAAACATGAGAATTTATTTGAATTTAAATTCTGGTAAATTCAATGTTGTTCCTTCGCACAGTCCCATTGGTTTCATAACTCTGTTGACTACGGTCCCCTATGAAAGCCAGATTATTTCACACCAGTTAAACGCATTCAATAATTAATGATTTCTGTATGATGGCTCCATATAAAATCGATATCAATTTACCCAAATCGATACTCCTCAAGGTTACTTTACACATATTCACAATTATACCAAATGGATTCCACAAAGATTAATTCGTTCCACACAGAGGTTATGCAAAAAATGTTACACAATAAAGTTCGAAGGAACCAAAATTTTTCTCACACATAGGGTAAGAACTCAAATTCCTCCTCAATATAATAACTCAGGAAGTAGGAAGAATCGAACCCTCTCTCGACTATACAGGGTTTTCATACATTCGATGCATCCAACTTATCATATATAACTTGAGACATGCAATTAAATGCTCTACAGGAATCGATCCTTTCAGTGATCGATTCATCCAAATTACAATTCAATTTGAAGTACACACAGCATCATCTCAAAGCCCTATTCAGAGTTCTATCATATACTTATTGAAACCAAGTATATTCATGTAGAACTAATTTCTACAATACACATTTGGCTCAAGGGTAAACTTTTGTATATAAATGGAATCACTTACAGTTACATCTGGCCTGATCTTCAGTTCGATGGCCCTTCTATCCTCCTAATCTGCCTCTTGAATAGATATGCTATTTCTCCAGACCTACCTATTTAATGCCTTTTGTCTTACATTTATACAAATAGATCAGGAATCGATTCAGTTTCTTCGATGACAGCTCCACAAAGACTCTTGGATTTCTCAAGGTCCTAAAATTAGACTTACTTCCTAAAATAACTGAAACTGACCCTTCACCTTCCTAACTTCATCAACTTCCCTCATGTTCTCTAGTGGTTAGAGAACATTCTCAATTCCTCACCATTTTATTCAAAGTACTAATAATTACATGAGAATTTAAAAATATGAGAGCCCCCTATGTCTACTTAGATACAAAGTATTTCTTGAGCCTAATGCCCCTGCATCATAGAGAGCACGAATAAAGTGATAGAATCCATACTTACAAAAATAGTTGCATCACACAGATGTGACTGGCCTTATAGATTTCTGGAAGCCTTGTGGGCATACCGAACAACATGGAGAAATACCACTGGGTATTCACCATATCAATTGGTATTTGGAAAAGAACCCATCTTTCCAATAGAATTTGAAATTTAGACATTAAGAACAACCCAGGAGGTGGGTTTAGACTTAAATGAAGCCCAGGTCAGAAGATTACAACAAATCAATGAGTTAGATGAAATTAGGCTCTCCGCTATTCAGCACACTGCATTAATTCAACAACAAAGAGAAAAATGGCACGATGCCCTCATTAAAGAGAAAATATTCCACAAAGGAGATTGGGCACTCCTATATGACTCCAGGTTTCAGGATTTCCCAGGAAAACTCTAGACACAATGGCTTGTACCCTATGAGATACAGAAAGTGCATGACAATGGCACCATCACTTTGACTACCATCGATGAATCTGGACATTCTTTCAAAGTAAACGGTCATTGAGTACGACTTTACCATAAACCGCTTAACCAGGAATCCTTTTACCAGCAATTACAGGAAGATTCTACCATGCAGATTCTTGCTGAGGGAGATAACTCCTCCTCAGCACCCATCCACTGAATAATTATTTTATTTTGAAACTTGTACATAAGTTTTTCTTTTTACTTTGCTTGTTTTTTTGTACAGATTTTATTTCTCAAGCTGTTTCTTTTAAGGAACAACAACTGTTCCTCTAAAGAAACAACACATTTGTGTGTTGCTTTTTTTTGTTCCTTTCCAAAGGAACAACAGTTTTTGCAGCGTGTTTTTTCTATTCCTTTCCAAAGGAACATCAATTCTTGCCACGTGTTTTTGTTGTTCCTTTCCAAAGGAACAACAGTTTTGCTGCGTGTTTTTGTTGTTCCTTTCCAAAGGAACAACAGTACTTGTTGTGTGTTTTTGTTGTTCCTTTCCAAAGGAACAGTAGTTTTGATGCGTGTTTTTTCTACTCCTTTCCAAATGAACAACAATTTTTGCCGTATTTTTTTGTTGTTCCTTTCCAAAGGAATAGTAGTTTTTTTGTTGTTTCTTTCCAAAGGAGCAACAGTTTTTGTCGTATGTTTTTGTTGTTCCTTTCCAAAGGAACAACAGTTTTTTGCCATTCCTTTCCAAAGGAACAACAGTTTTTTCCGCGTGTTTTTGTTGTTCCTTTCCAAAGAAACATCAGTTTTTGTTGTTCCTTTCTAAAGGAACAACAGTTTTTTCGCCTGTTTTTGTTGTTCCTTTCCAAAGGAACAACATTTTTCCTGCTTGTTTTTGTTGTTCCTTTCCAAAGGAGCAACACTTTTTACAATTTTTTTTTTGTTGTTCCTTTCAAAAGGAACAACATTATCGTAGATTGTTTTTGTTGTTCCTTTTAAAAGGAAAAACATTTTTGCAGATTGTTTTTGTTGTTCCATTTAAGGAATAACACTTCTTGAGTGTATTTTTCTTGTTTTAGAATAACATTTTGAGGATTTTTGTGAAATCTTCATGACTCTTTTAAATGAAAACATACAATTTATGCAAAGACACACAAATTAGAGGTTACTGGAATCAGCAAATCAAGAGAAATTGTCATTTTTAAGAAAAAAATTTGTAGTGATAATAAAAAAGGAAAGGACACAACCATCTATATCACTTTGTTGTCTATACTTTCACTAAAATTAATATGATCCATTATATTTATCATGTTGGTTCTTCCCTAAATCTTCATAACTCTCTTTGATTTTATTTATTGAATAAGAACAAGGGAATATTTTCTCTATTGAGATGTTCAGACTTCTTCCACCATCCCTACTCTGAGTGTTGAGCCATCCTCTATATATAAATAGGGAAGTGCTATAAGAAAATAAAAAGAAGAAAAATTCTCTATATACAATACTATCATATGGCAGATGGAGGATAGGGGTTTCATCAAGAGCTAGCCTACCATGATCATAAGGAAGTAGTGAAGTGGCATTCCCACTATGGCCACCATACCAGGGATATGATCCAATGGATAGCTCAGAAAAAATAAAAAGTCTTTAGAACAAGAGGTCTCATCACGAGCCGACCTTCCCACCTTTCACTCAGTCCTAGTGAATGGTGTTGTGATTCATCTGGTTCCCAAGCTAGCACAGTGGCCTCCATCATGACATCACACAACACTTCCCTAAGCATAAATAAAGGATAATTGTTCCAAGGGTGAAAAAAGAAAATTTTTCAAGGTTATAGACACATGTGGGCAACAAAGCTCTACTGATGGCATTGGAGTCATATTTTTTACAAATCAATAGTAATGTTAAACCCTTTTCCTATATCTTTATCTTATATAAAATGAGAGTATGATCGTAAACCCTTTGTTCGGAACCTATTATGCATGAAATTTATTTATAAATCGATCATAATAGTGTATGTGGATAATGACCACATAATTACTTCTTACATCTATTGTCCTTTTCCCTTATGTTCGAAATCGTTACACAACATTTCCATATATATTCACAATTTAATAATATGCATCGTTTTCAGTAATGCGATAATTTTTTGATCATATCATAAGTATGTATGCCTTTCAATGTTGTACAATTGTTGTGCAGTACGCTGCTCTTCTATTTCAATGGTCGAGGATGACCTATTATATTTCAGGGGCGGCGTGGATGCCTTTTAACACTTGCATGCGAGTCGAATCCCTATGATCATCAAATTCTTGGAAACAGAAAGATTTTAACGGTATTGTGCTTATATACACAAGGTGTTGTTCCATTACATTTCTGTGTATTTGCGAAGAATTAACAGGGTGCAGACAGAATGGGAGGATGAGAAATACATAGTGAGCCACAGGTGCTAGCAATTTCCAATGTTGCACGGGAAATTCTGGAGAGAGTAGGATGGATTACCTACCTCACATGACTGCAGCAACCGCATGAAACGGTAGCCATTGAATTTTTGTAGAACTTGCAGGAAGGCTATTCCATGGTTATAGGTAGGAAAATAGCAGTAACAGATGCAATAATCACCGAGGTATATGGTCTTCTAGCAGAAGGATCCATATGGACCCATAAAAAAGTGAAACTTCAAGAAGCCATGAATATTTTTTGGGACGAAGGGCATACCTTGGTCGTCAAAGGGAAAGGAGCTCAGCCGGCAACTTTGGGAGAACCATGGACAGAATTGGTGAAAGTATTACAGAGATACATCACATGCGATGGAAGAAAGGATTTGGTAAGACCACGCCACCTTAAGTTATTAGTAGTATTAAAACAAAAATGTGTTGTAAGTTTGCCTGCATTCTTAAATCTCTTATTGCATGATGTTGCTCAGAGCATAAGAAAATCCCATCATATAGCGACAGTGGTAAGCCACCATTATTTAATCAGATTGATAGTGAGTTACAGTCTTGCCCAACAGCAGACTAGTTGGGAAGAATTGATATTCTCAATTGACAGAGGAACAACTCTACTCGCCCTAAAACGTAAAAGAGTTACTAGCACAGAAGCAAAAA
Organism: Pinus albicaulis; assembly: GCA_034641835.2. Classification (NCBI taxonomy): domain Eukaryota; kingdom Viridiplantae; phylum Streptophyta; class Pinopsida; order Pinales; family Pinaceae; genus Pinus; species Pinus albicaulis. Next base: position 325,620 of record JAXQQM020091813.1, read on the forward strand.
ATTTAAAGCACAGACAGTCCTCCAGGATTAGGAGAAGTAGGGGAATGATAGGAAGTCTTCAGGGTAGCAGCAGCCAACCCTTAGAATTTCCTAGTTCGGAAGATGAACAACCCCTGCAACTCAAAGAAGGAAGTCATCACACTGGTGAAGAAGAAGGAAATCAGGAAGAAGAAGAAAGTCACCACACCAGCGGAGAAGAAAGAAGTCACCACACCGGTGAAGAGGAAGAAAGTAATCACGCTAGTGAAGAGGAAGGAGAGGAATAAAAACCTCTCGAAACTGCCATTGCGAGTCCACCACATAGCCCATTACAGGAATACCAATTGGCCCAAATTTTGGCCAATATGAGTGAATACATACAACCTCACAGTCCACTTAATCTCAACATTGAGATAGGCCAATTGCAGTAACAAGCTGTTACCAGCAAAGAAACAGTCGAGGAAATGCCTAATAAAATAGAAAAAGAAAACCCTCAGGGAACAACAGAACCAACTAGGGTTACTTCCCCCAAGGAATGTGGCCAGGAGCATGTGAACACTGAAGAATTTTTCCAAGAAGAAAGCATAGAAGCAAGCCTGGGTGAAGGCACGGCTGCTGAAAAATAAACCCTAGTTGAGCAATTAAGTACAGAGAAGGGAACAGTCGTTCCTCCCAGTAGGAAAAAGAAAATAAATGAACTTGAGAAGCTGCGGAGGGAACACAAAAGGCTCCAAAAACTAGTGGAACGACTCAGATAGAGGATTAGGGTTCTAAAAATGGAGAAAGCCCCTAAACGAACCCAAAAAATGAGGAACGTAGCCATCAAAGCAAAGCCCCAGAATGCAGAGACCATGGAGACCCAAGCCAAGCCCAATCAAGAAGAAAAGGAATAGCAAGCAGTTGTTCCAGATGCTACTGCTCCAATCAAAAGTGCACAGGGATGTAGTAAAAACATTTTTTAATAGACCCTACTATAGCAAAACTCCAAGAGGAGCTGGTACAGGCTCAATAGGCTAGAGAAAAGCTTGAAGAGGAGACCGTTCCTAAAAGAAAATACCAAGAGTTATAGCAGCAATTAAGGAACATCCATGCATCAAAGGTTGAAGCCTACGATAAGTGTCGAAAGGCAGAAGAGAAAGTTGAAGAGGTAAGGAATAGATTAAAAATGGCCCAGAATCAAATGGATACTCTCTGCTCCTTATACACAGATGTTCTAGCATGTAGGCTCCCTACCAAAAATTATGCTTTATTTTTATTATAAAGATATTTGCAGTTAAAAATTAAGGCTGTTAAGGCAGGAAAACCTATAGAATTAAACATTGTAGATGATTTTATAAGTTGCTGCAAACTATATGGAGTAAAAGTCTAGCGTCTGCTCTGTGAGTTCTATTTGCACAATTTTATATTAGCTGGGGAAATGGAGACAAATCCCAGCCCTTTTGTGGGAGATATCTAATTTCAAGCATTTATTTCATTTGTTGTCAACCAGTTGAAATGGCTCAAGGCCTATAATACTTTTTAGAGGCAAGAAAATGGGTTAGACCTTTGGGTTAGGGGTGAAATGAGACACCCATTACAACTATGGGCTAGGCAGAAGAGTCTAATGACAAAGGAGGGTGTCATCCAGACATTGGGACCCGTCCAAAAAGTAATCATCTTGGATGGGATAGAATATTTTCTATCTATCAGAGACCAGGCCTATGTAGCAACTAAATTCCGATGGAAGATTTCCAATCGGAATATTCAAGATAGAGAGCCATTTAATTATAGAAATTTTGGATTAGATGTTGACCACCTGGTTCTCTATAGTAATGTCATCTTGAGGGAAGGCCTATACTGGCTAGGTTGTAGGTTTCGAAGTCCCATTATATGGTATCTTGCAATAGACTATAAAGCCAAATATGAATTACCTGAAGGACAGACAGGGCACATCTTTGAAGCTTTAGTTGCAAATCATGGTTTTAGACCTCTTAATGAAAAACCCTCTCCAGCCTATTCTCTAACTGCTTTACATGTAAACTATGGTTTTCATGATGACATGAAAAAGGGTAAGCAGGGGGGTGTGTTGAGCATTGGAAAAGGTATGAATTCACCATGCATTTCTTTATCTTGTTCCTTTGAATATAAATATTTTTATTCTAGAAAGATGATATATTGAAAGATTATGATAAAATTGAAAAGATTAATGTTTATTGTGAAAATTGGCTAAAAATTGTCTTTTATTCTCAACAGGAAACAAATGAAGGGGGAAACCATCATTCGAAAGGAAAATCTAAAGCAGGAGTAATTGTTGTTCCTCTAGCAAAGGGCCGTATCCATATTGTTAGCCACCCATAAATTTTGTTATATCAAGTGGTGGATAAACGATTTTGGATAGCCTTCAAGAAACAACTTCATTGCTAGAAATTGTTGATGCTTAAAGTCTTTTAATAAAATCCTATCCTTTGGGTAATTGTCACTGCTTTTCCCCTTTTCAACTCAGAAGTTTTTTTTTCATTACATGAAGAAAAAATGTTGCAAGCACCATTTTCTTTTTCCCCCTTCTTCCAAAAACTAACCTCATTTTAACCCCTTCCTCTCCCATGAAAAACCCTCATTTTCATGTTTCTCCCCTTTTCCCTTCATCAAAATCCCTTTGATAAGGTTTTAAGACCTTTCCTTTGCCTTATCGAAACCCTCAAACTCCTTTAAAAATCCTTGAAAATCCATAAAAATGCATTTCCCATATATGGTAGACTTAAGCCCCTTTGGGCTAAGTCTTTAAACCCTTACCCTTCATGCGCCCTGATGCTGGGACCGAGCGCCAGCCCTCCAAGCACTTATCGCATCACCCAATGCCGATTAGCCCTTCCTTCTAAACCCCCGGTCATATGTTTTGCCATATAACCCATGGCCCCACAGCCCGGCGCCTAACCATATTTTATATATATCCCGCCCCTGAAAATATTAAAACCTTATGTTATTTTGAAACTTTGGGAGTTTTATTATTTTCTAAGGTTTTTTTCCGGTCCAAAGTTCAAAGCACTCTCCACCGTTGATCTAATCTGCAGATTGACGACGCACAATCCATCGCCCGGTGGTCCCCGCCATCCACTCACCGTTGCAAAACCACACGGTATCCATCGCACCGCTTGTGAGAGCGGGGCGGTATTTTTCATTTTGCAGCGATTCCATACATCGCTTGAGGCGTGTCCTGAGCACTGTTCACAAAACCAACGTCCATCGCGCGTTAAAGATCGGACATGGACCTGACGCGATATTGGCGTCCACCGTCCGATCTGAGGCCGCTCATCGGATGGTGATCACTCACCGAAGAAGCCCGACGGTTAACCAGGATACGACGCGGTCATTAAAGCATCTCTATTTTCTATCTAATTTGTAGACCGACGGCCCACAATTCATCGCCCTGATTCCTCGGCTTTGACTTTTCGCCTCCGCTCCCGGCCGTCGATCTTTGTATGATCGACGGCTCCGATTCAAATTCCTTTTCGCTCTCCTCTGACCTCCTCTAAATCGATCTCGGCTGTTAAATGATGCCACCCAATGGCCATGCTTCCTCCATGTGCCTCTTGAATCAGCAAACCTACACATGCATGGATTTTATAATATTTGTTCGTTTTTTGTTGGGTTTAATGGTTTTTTTCGCTATGTCTGAATAAATTTCAGAAGCAGCGGGTGACGATCCTCCAGCCTCTGATCCATTAAAGAAAATCATCTGCAGATTTCAAATTCATGTTTCATCAGTGACTCATGAGGCATTGATGCCATATCGCCCCTGCGCAACCCTGCACACCAGCAAAAAACACAGTAAATCAAGCACAGACAGAAAAGTATCAGTGCCAAAGACAAAATATATCAGGATAGAAAATTGAAGACAGATCTATAGGGATTACGGCTAAAAATGGATTATCATAAGCCTAAAACACGGTTTAAAGAAGATCGTGATTTTTTATATCAGACAAAAAGAATACGCTGCCACATTAGAGGCTAATTAAATTCCCAGCCACCGCAGAGCCACCTGCAGCCTCAAAGCAATCAAAAAAAGGTCGAAGTTATTACCAGACCAGGAGATATTTTGCATCAATACAGCTGAACAGTTATTTCAACCAAAGGAACTTATGGTCAGCTGTCAACAGAAGTTATTACAAGGATAACAAGGAGCCTTGAAGTCAAAAAATTCTTTCCAGCAAACCTAACAGTTCATGTAAATGATTTTATACAGAGGACACCTTTGTAAGTTGCCTCATTGAACCCCCAAAGGCCAAGAAGCCATTTAAATCTGTATTAATTATTTTTAGAGATCATTTATCAGATTCCACCTCCTATTTCTTCTATAAATACTACTGCAGAAGAAGAGTTGGTGTTGGTTGATCACTAGTTGTAATATTGGAACTCTTTGAAATAATACATAGTCTGTTGAAGTTGAAGAAGAAATTGAAGTCTTGAAGCCCTGATGATGTTGTTGCATGCTTGTTACTGTGAAGGCTCTATCATTGGATCCATGAGCTTGGCTGTTGGTGAAGTATTCTGAACTGTTTAATGTTTTCTCCTATTTTCATTCTGTTCCATAATTTCTTACTACAGTAGGTTGAAAGTTTTATGCTAAGAAATGACTCCTAGAAGCACCTTAGACCTGTTCATCCTTCACTGTTTCATGTTTTCTTCTGCTGAGGTATTTTAGATTCTTTAATCTCTCTCTTTAGTCCTCATGCTTGTTTATTTCCTTAATAGTTCAAACAGTTGGTTTCAACATGACTTATGGTTTTCCCTACTTGTCTATTGCCACTTAAAGGCTATTATTGAAGTCTCCCTTTGAAGTTTTTCTGTTTATAGTGAGCCAAGGAGGTCTGTTCTGATCTTGCCCTTTGTCCTTACTTAAAAATTTGTCTCAAAGGTCTTTATAGTTGTAATCATAGATGTGTTAGGTGTTCCCTATTCTATGACTGCAATTATCAGTGAATCTTTTATGTTTTCTAAGTCATTTGAAATAAAATATTTGAGGAAATACGGTGTTCCCCGAATCTTAGATTTCATTTTAAAAGTTGTTTTAAAATCATTGTTTGCTTAAAGGTGTGATTTGTAGAATTCATGGTTAGCCTTGTCTATCAAAAATCTCTTTATTGTTCAAAATTATGTTTTCAAATTCCCTTTGTTGAGAATTAAACTTCTCTTTCCAAATCATTGATGTCCATCTCATTCCAAAAACCAAATGATCCTATGGCCAAGTTAGATTTACCCTCTGATATCCCATATCCATTGATAAGTATGTTATGACCTCTTTTTGACTCCATTGCCCAATGAACCAGATGTTTCTCCATTCTATATACCATTCCTAGGCCTTTCATGTTCTGTTGTATCAATCCAACCAAACAAACAATCAAACACCTGCACTTAATAACTAGTCTAAAATCCATACTCTAAGCACACAAGATAAACCTTTGCAAACAAACATTCGAGAGATCCCTCTCTGAGAACAGGAGGACTAGATCTTGGGACTCTAAATATTGGTTCTAATGTTGCCTTGTCTTTTGGTTTGCCAAACTATCAAAACACGGGACACCAACATAATGGCGATCACAGTGGGACCTACTGAGAATATAGTGGTTTAAAAACACTTCTTAAAAATCTTTAGGCCCTTAAACTTGATAAAGAACACCCTCTGGACTTATCCCACCGTTCACACCAACATAATGGAAATCACGGTGGGACCTTGAGTAAAATCTTCAAAACAAAACACTCACTGTATAGCATAACATAAGTAACCTCCCTCAAGCACTACCAAGCAATGGTAATCATGATAGGACTTTTTGAATCAGTGACAAACTAAGTAACCCTTAGGATTCTCATAAAGCCTTATCAAACCTTGAAGGATTCAGTTACCAAGCCATAAGAGTGAACTCTGTATGTTTTGACACCCTAGCTAAGTGTTAAGTCAAATTTAGGACACTCTCATAACCTATAAGATCAAGAAACTCAGAAAAACCCAAAAACATTTTAGTTTGGCTTCATAATAAGCATGGTGGTGGAACCATCCAATATTTTATCTTCATAAAAGCTAAAAATTTTCCACTTGGTGACTCCACTAGCCCCGGTAGGCCTATTACTCATCTAGGTTCCTAGATCTCTTTAGGACTGTTTTAACTAGCCCATAAGAAGTTTAGAAGCCTAGTCCCTTACTCGATAAGACATCGTGAGAGGTAAAATTCCCAAAAACAATCCCTAAAGCCTCAACCTCTCTCATTTTTTGAAAACAGTCTGGCTTCACATAGGATCAACACTAGATCCCATCCAGACCCAAATCCTCCTTTAATAGTCGAAAATCTAGAAAGAATTATGTGGCAGACTTCTAAATCTGGAAAATCAGCTGCTAATAGGAGCCTCTTAAGAGCAAACTCCCTCCCTGAAAACCTTGTTTTCCTAGAAGATTCACACTTTGATTTACATCATACAAAGAACATCTTTAGAACTAGATATCAAGGCGATTTAAATAAGACTGATTTTAACTTTGCAGATTTGCAATAGAGTTTTAGTAGAGAAGCTTCACCTTCCACTCCTCCTAACTCCCAGCTTCTTCGTTAATTTAGTATTTTCCATAATAAGTCTGCTCAAAATCGGTTTGCTGGCCCAAGTATTTCTTCCACTCCAATCCATACTACCACTATTCAAAACACTCCATTTCAGCCCTCTTTCACTTTTGTAAATCCACCTCTTGTAAATCCACCCTTATTTCCAGCCATGGAAACATGGTATGCTCCATTAGTGTTACCACAACCTCTACTTCCATTACCCAATGATTACCAATCCTAAATCCCTCACTTCACTGGAAAAGAGTCTACAACAGCCCAACATCATGTAGATAGGATGGAAGATGCATTTGATTACATGAAGATAGAAGAAGAAACTGTGAAGATGAGGATCTTCGCCCAAAGTTTAGGAGGAGATGTAAAGAAATGGTTTAAAATCTTACCTCCTAACAACATAAATGATCTCCCTACCTTGCATCAAACATTTATCAACAGATGGGAACTCAAAACGAACCCTCTCCAAATAATAGTAGAGTATAGCAGCCTAAAGAGAAATAAAGGGGAGAGTGTCCATGATTACTCCACTAGGTTCAATAGCATTTACAATGCTCTCCCACCTCACATGAAACCTCCCCAAGGCATGGCCTTGGTAAGGTATCCCGAAGGCCTTGATGCTGAAATGACTTATGAATTAAGGGGGAGAGATTACTTAACCTTGGAAGACATGCAGAAAGGAGCTTTGAGTGTAGAAGCAAATATAATCGAGAAAATAAATAGGTTGAGATTAGAGAAGAGGGTAACTTATAATGATGACCTACTACCCTCAACCTCATCTTCTGACACAAAAATTGACAACCTATTGAAGGTGATGGAGAGGATGCTTGAAAAGATAAATTTTAATGAGAGATTGCCACGAAGATAACCTCAAAATAACCAAAACAAAAATAGAAATCAGAATTATAGAAGAGAAAACAATCAAGACAAGCAAAAGGAAAGCGACCAACAGATTAGACCTCCCTTCCAAAAGAACTATGTAGATCAATATGAGGAAGATAGGGAGTTGAAAAGGTTGGAAGAATATCATGTAAACTTGATTAGATCAGACATTGGGGATGATGTTTTCCTCACTAAGGAAGAACAAAGTTTCTTCTCTTATGATCAAAATGCAAACACCTATGAATATTATGATGACAATATATTGGGTTTTGAAAATGAAATCATGGAGGTACGCAAAAAGTATGATATTAGGAGCAAGGGAAGCATAGATAATTCAAACGATAAGAACACTAGCACTGCTATCAAGAAAAACGCAAACAACCAACCCAAAAATACAATAGATAAAATCAAAATTTTGGCCAAGAAACCAGACTTAAACAAAGACAAAAGTGTCCAGCCAAATGTTGAACAAAGTACCCCTAGCACTTCAGCTAGTAGTCCTAACAAAACTGTCCCAATTACCAGTCCAAACAAGGTTCAACAAATCAAAGTTGCTGAAAAGAATTTAATTGAAAAGGCAGATGTAAATATCAACAAGTCAATTATTCCTTTCAACCTTGAGGGAGAAATTGCTAAGATAAAAATTTCCATTCCCCTAGCTGAACTAGTAACCCAAGAGGTGTACAAAAACCAAGTTTTGAAAGCTTTGAACCTAGGAAGTGATACTGACACCTTGAACTTGACAGATGACAAACCTCAGTTGTTTTTTGGTCCAGAAGTTGAAGGAAAATACCAAGAAGGGGTTGTCCCTCCCTTCTATGTTAGCTTGAACATACACGAGAAAATTTTACACAATGCCATGCTAGATTCAGGAGCTTCACACAATCTAATGCCCAAGGTGGTAATGGAAAGCTTAGGCTTAGATATTGCTAAACCATACAAAGATTTATATTCCTTTGACTCAAGCAGAGTCAAATTTTTGGGTTTAATCAAAGATTTATGTGTTAATTTAGTTCAAATCCCTGCTAAGAGTCTAGTAATGGATATAGTTGTAGCTGACATTCCCCCTAAGTATGGCATGCTCTTATCGATATCATGGGGAGCCAAACTTCAGGGAAGCCTTCAAATGGACATGTCTTATGCCACCATCCTTGTTTTCAACAAAAAAAGAATACTATATAGGGAATCTCACATGAAGTACATGGTGAGCAACATTGAAAAACAAAACAACACTCCAATCTATTCTATTCAATCAAGCTTAGATTCCTTTATCTTATGTAACAAAGATGAAATCACCCAACCAGATAAGGAAAACATGTACCCAATCAGTTCACCAGAACAATCAAATCTTCCCTTCAATCAAATTCAGAACATTGACAATCAACAACAACAAGAAACTGAAAATGAGGCAAATGTACTGTGGACTATAAACTTTGATGGATCTTGTAACAAAACAAGTGCAAGGGCAGGTGTTTGGATTCAAAATATGAATCAAAGTTTTTCATACAAATTGGATTTCCCATGCACTAACAATATCGCTGAGTATGAAGCTCTTCTCCTAGGCTTACAGTTGCTTAAACAATTAAAAGCCCAAAAGATATCCATCCTAGGGGATTCTGAACTTATCATAAAACAAATCGAAGGAGAATACTCAGCTAGAAATCCAAGGCTTAGGGAATATCGAAATGCTGCCCTTGATCTATTGAAAACCTTCAAAAAATATGAACTCATTTTCATCCCTAGAGCATTGAATCATCTAGCAAATGAAATCGCCTTCAATGCCAACAACTGCCAAATACCTAAGATAAATGAACAACTCAGTGTAAAGGTAAAACACAGGCCTGTTGTGCCTGATATAGAGGATCACTGGAAATTTTTTGAATCTAACAAACACATAGATGATTTCTTGAAATCAAAAAATGATTTCAGCATACCAATATCAGAAACCAGCCATAAAGAAAATTGTTTGTATATTGAACAAATCCCATAAGTTGAAATGACATATTCTGCTAATATAAATCATTATGAGAATCCTTTTGAAGCAGAGATAACTGAAAACACAGACCAAGAAGACTTGGAAGTCTTACAATGCAAAAATGATAAAATCCCAAGAGGTCTCACACCTTTAGAACACCTTTTTTATTTTAACGATGTAGCCAAAGAACCGAGAATGGAGCCTGTGGAAGCAAATGTATAAGAGCATAACATAGGCAGTCTAGCAGAACCCAAGATGATCAAACTATCCAACACTCTCCCAGCTCACATAAAAATGCAATACATAGAGTTGTTCAAAGAGTTTAAATATGTTTTTTCTTGGGGATACAAAGACCTGAAATCATATGATACCAGCATCATCCAACACAAGATTCCCTTGAAGGAAAATCAAAAGCCTTTTAAACAAAAACTAAGGAGAATAAATCCTCTCTTACTACCCTTAGTTAAGGCAAAAATTGAAAAAATGCATGATGCTGGAATCATAGTACCCATTAGATTTTCAGAGTGGGTATCAAACTTAGTTTCTGTTAGAAAGAAAACAGGGGAAGTCAGGCTCTTTATTGACTTTAGAAATTTAAATAGAGCCTCTTTAAAAGACAACTACCCCTTGCCCAAGATGGACCATATACTTCAAAGGGTAGTTGGGTCAAGAAGGATATCCCTCTTAGATGGGTTCTCGGGTTACAACCAGGTGTTAGTGCTCCCAAGTGATCAAATCAAAACCGCTTTTACTACACCTTGGGGCACCTTTATGTATGTCAAAATGCCTTTTAGATTGATGAATGCAGGGGCCGCCTTCCAAAGGGCCATGGACATAGCCTTTTCTGAAGATATTGGATATTTCATAATCATTTACCTTGATGACATAACCTTTTTCTCAAAAACTTATGAAGAGCATTTGATTCACATGAGAAAAGTTTTTGAGAAGTGTAGGAAATTTGGCTTGTCATTGAATCCCAAGAAAACACTTTTTGGTCTCCAAGAAGGTAAAATTATTGGCCATATAATTTCAGAAGAGGGAATCAAAATATACCCTACAAGGATAGATGGCATATTACAAATCAGTCATCCAAGAAGCCTCAAAGAGTTGCAATCTTTCATCGGAAAGATTAATTTTCTAAGGAGGTTTATTCCTAATCTTGTTGAGCTATTAAAAAACATTACAAACATGCTTAAGAAAGATGTCAGTGTAAAATGGACTTTACTAGCTAAACAATCATTCGAACTGGTCAAACAAGCTCTTACTCAAACACCAGTCCTGATTAGTCCAGATTTCACCAAAGACTTTTACATCTTTTCTTTTGCATCTGAGCATACAATAGCTGCAGTTTTGCTTCAAAAGAATGATTTGGGGTAGGAACAACCAATATCCTTCTTTATTAGGGCCTTAAGATATGCTCCTCTCAAATATAACATCATGGAGAAGCAAGCCTTAGCATTAGTGAAAGCTTTGAAAGAATTTAGGGTCTATATTTTACACTCTCACATAATTTATTTTGTTCCACATACTGTTGTCAAGGACATTCTAAGTCAAGACCCTGATGGTAAAAGGGGAAAATGGATTGCAACTATTCTTGAATATGACTTAGAAATCAGTCCCACCAAACTAGTTAAGGGGCAAGGATTAGAAAAAGTTATGTCTAAGTCTAAATTCCAAGCACTAGACATGAATATGGTAGATGTGTTGGAAGAAGTAGAAGAATCTACTGCTCCTTTTATTGAAGAAACATTTTTGAATTCTCCTTGGTATGCTGACATCATTTATGTGCTTTTATATTTAAATGCCCCTCCTTCTTTGTCTAAAACTAAAGCTGGATTTTTGAAACAAAAGGCTTTGAGTTTTTGCATCTTAGATGGGGTGTTATATTGGAAAAATGTTGTTGGAATTTTTCTTAAATGTTTCCTTGAAGATGATGCAGGGAAAATCATGCATGAATTGCATGATGGAGAATGTGGAGGACACCTCTACTGGAAGGCCACAAAAAACAAAAATCTTAGATCAGGTTACTATTGGCCTACCCTTTTCCCAGACACTCATAAGTTGGTCATGTGTTGCCATAAGTGTCAAATCTTTGATGGCAGGAGAAAACTTCTTCCCTTACCCTTACATCCTATCAGAGTTGAGGCACCTTTTCAACAATGGGGGTTGGACTTCATTGGGGAAATCCACCCATCCTCCTCAGCTCAACATAAGTGGATCCTCACAACCACTGACTTCTTTACCAAGTGGATAGAAGCTATACCCTCCAGAAATGCCAATGATTCTGTCATTATCAAGTCTCTTGAAACAAATATCCTATTCAGATTTGGTTGTCTCACAAAAATCATAACAGACAATGTTGTTGCCTTTAAATCTAAAAATATGGTTGAATTCTGCTACAAATACCACATAACCTTGGGCCATTGCACTACTTACTATCCCCAAGGAAATGGATTAGCTGAATCTTCCAACAAGACCCTCATCAATATTATTAAAAAACTGTTCGAACAAAATCAAAAATCATGGCACAGTAAATTGGTTCATGCCTTATGGGCTGATAGGTTAACTACAAATAAATCAATAAATATGTCCCCCTATCAGGTATTTTATGGCTTGGATGCAGTTTTTCCCACCTCGTTGGGAATGTCGGTCATGAAGCTCCTTCAAGAATTGCAGGTTGAAGAGAATGATATGCAGAGAAGAATCAATCAAACCATCCATTTATAGCAGATCAAAGAAGAAGTTTATGAAAGAACACAGTTAGTCCAAGAAAATATGAAGAAGCTATTTTATAAGAGGACTAAGGCAAACAATTTCCAAATTGTAAATATCGTTCTTAAGTGGGATTCAAGGAGAGAAGAGAAGGGAAAACATGGCAAGTTTGAGAACTTGTGGAAGGGGCCCTTTATTATTCATGCTGAGAGGGGTCACAATGCATTCTTTCTAAAATAATTGAATGGAGAAGATCTGTACGGAGGTCCTATCAATGGCAGGATGCTCAAGCATTACTTCTGCCAAGAGTCTTGAGTTTTAAAGAATCTTATTTTTCATTATAAATATCATAGTCTGAACATTTCATTCATAGTTGGAAAAATAAAAATACAAAACAATTGAAAAGACAAAAGAGGGCAGATTGTGAAAACAAGAAAGGTATAGCCCCATACCAAAAAAGAGAAACAAATTCTGAAAGTGTGCAAGCTCAAATGTCACTCCTAAAACACACACTTCTAGTTAGTCAAACAACCTAATCTTGACTAATTAGCTTTAAATTTTCTGCTGATAGGATAGTGAATTCGATTGGCCAAACTGTTTAATCTTGGCTTATCAGTAGATAGTTTAGGATAGAAATTAAAGGTTCAAACATGCTCAAAATCTGAACCACTTAACAAAGGAAAGACAGCTCAAGAAAAGGTCAAAACAGAGCTGTAGAAAGGAGGAAGGAAATGTTTTAAAATCTCAAATCTCAAACCTTCCATTTTTGTTTTAAATTTTCTGCAAAATAAATGTCTATGTGCAGCTTGTTTTTATGCCATAGAACACAACAAGTCAAACAGCTTAATCTTGACTTGACTGTTTTTAAATTTATGTTTTAGAATTTAGAGAAATAAAATCTGTTGGACAGTTTAATCCCAACAGATAATAGATTAGGTAGAGAAACATATGGGCTCAACTATTTAATCTGAGTCCATGGAGAAATAAGGAGTAGAAATAGATTAGATTTCCTTCTTTTAAAAGAATAAAATGTTGAGAAAGAGTTTTCCAATCCAAGTGCACTCTGATGAAGAAAAAATGTTAGATCAGTAGGATTAGGTAGGTAGAAAGATTATATTGATGAAGATCCATGGTTTTTTTTGGCTGCTAATGTGTTTTCAAAACAAGATCATCCCAGCAAAGGAAGACCAGCCCATGGATGAGGCACAGGTCAGCCTCCCAGAAAATGAAAGTCTGAATTTCTTGATGCCTTCAAGAAGGCACCATCCCAAAGTGGAGCCACTGTTAGCCACCCATAAATTCTGTTATATCAAGTGGTGGCTAAATGATTTTGGATAGCCTTCAAGAAAAAATTTCATTGCTAAAAATTGTTGATGCTTAAAGTCTTTTAATAAAATCCTATCCTTTGGGTAATCGTCACTGCTTTTCCCCTTTTCAACTCAGAAGTTTTGTTGTCATTACATGAAGAAAAACTGCTGCAAGCACCATTTTCCTTTTCCTCCTTCTTCCAAAAACTAACCTAATTTTAACCCCTTCCTCTCCCATGAAAAACCCTCATTTTCATGTTTCTCCCCTTTCCCCTTCATAAAAATCCCTTTGATAAGGTTTTAAGACCTTTCCTTTGCCTTATCGAAACCCTCAAACTCCTTTAAAAATCCTTGAAAATCCATAAAAATGCATTTCTCATATATGGTAGAATTAAGCCCCTTTGGGCTAAGTCTTTAAACCCTTACCCTTCATGCGCCCTGGTGCTGGGACCGAGTGCCAGCCCTCCAAGCACTTATCGCATCACCCAATGCCGATTAGCCCTTCCTTCTAAACCCCCCGGTTATATGTTTTCCCATATAATCCATGGCCCCGCAGCCAGGCGCCTAACCATATTTTATATATATCCCGCCCCCGAAAATATTAAAACCTTATTTTATTTTGAAACTTTGGGCATTTTATTATTTTCTAAGGTTTTCCGCTGGTCCAAAGTTCAAAGCACTCTCCACCGTCGATCTAATCTGCAAATCGACGACGTGCAATCCATCACCCAGTGGTCCCCGCCATCCACTCACCGTTGCAAAACCACGCGGTATCCATCGCACCGCTTGTGAGAGCGGGGCGGTATTTTTCATTTTGCAGCGATTCCATACACCACTTGATGCGTGGCCTGAGCACTGTTCACAAAACCGCCATCCATCGCGCGTTAAAGATCGGACGTGGACCCGGCGCGATATTGACGTCTACCATCCGATCTGAGGCTGCTCATCGGATGGTGATCGCTCACCGAAGAAGCCCGATGGTTAACCAAGATACAACACAGTCATTAAATAATCTCCACTTTCGATCTGATTTGCAGATCGACGACCTACAATTCATCGCCCTGATTCCTCCACTTTGACTTTTCGCCTCCACTCCCGGCTGTCGATCTCTGCGCGATCGACGGCTCCGATTCAAATTCCTTTTCGCTCTCCTTTGACCTCCTATAAATCGATCTCAACCATTGGATGATGCCATCCAACGGTCATGCTTCCTCCACGTACCTTCTGAAGCAGTAAACCTACGCATGCATGGATTTTATAATATTTGTTTGTTTTTTGCAGGGTTTAATGGTTTTTTTCGCTATGTCTAAAGAAATTTCAGAAGCAGAGGGTGACGATCCTCCAGCCTCTGATCCATCAAATAAAATCATCTGCAGATTTCAAATTCACGTTTCATCAGTGATTCATGAGGCATTGATGCCATATCACCCCCGCGCAGCCCTGCACACTAGCAAAAAACACAGTAAATCAAGCACAGTCAGAAAATTATCAGTGTCGAATACAAAATATATCAGGACAGAAAATTGAAGACAGATCTATAGGGATTACGGCTAAAAATGGATTATCATAAGCCTAAAACACGGTTTAAAGAAGATCGTGAGTTTTTATATCAGACAGAAAGCATACGCTACCACATCAGAGGCTAATTAAATTCCCAGCCACTGCAGAGCCACCTGCAGCCTCAAAGTGATCAAAAAAATGTCGAAGTTATTACCAGACCAAGAGGTATTTTGCATCAATACAGCTGAACATTTATTTCAACCAAATGAACTTATGGCCAGCTATCAGCATAAGTTATTACAAGGATAACAAGGAGCCTTGAAGTCAACAAATTCTTTCCAGCAAACCTAATAGTTAATGTAAATGATTTTATACAGAGGACACCTATGTAAGTTGCTTCATTGAGCCCCCAAAGGCCAAGAAGCCATTTAAATCTGTATTAATTATTTTTAGAGACTTTTTATCAGAGTCCATCTCCTCTTTCTTCTATAAATACTACTGCAGAAGAAGATTTGGTGTTGGTTGATCACTAGTTGTAATATTGGAACTCTCTGAAATAATACATATTCTGTTGAAGTTGAAGAAGAAATTGAAGTCTTGAAGCCCTAATGATGTTTTTGCATGCTTGTTACTGTGAAGGCTCTATCATTGGATCCATGAGCTTGGCTGTTGGTGAAGTATTCTGAACTATTTAATGTTTTCTCCTGTTTTCATTCTGTTCCATAATTTATTACTACAGTAGGTTGAAAGTTTTAGGATAAGAAATGACTCTTGGAAGCACCTTAGACCTGTTCATCCTTCACTGTTTCATGTTTTCTTCTGCTGAGGTATTTTAGAGTCTTTAATCTCTCTCTTTAGTCCCCATGCTTGTTTATTTCCTTAATAGTTCGAACAGTTGGTTTCATCATGACTTATGGTTTTCCCCGCTTGTCTGTTGCCACTTAAAGGCTGTTATTGAAGTCTCCCTTTGAAGTTTTTCTGTTTATAGTGAGCCAAGGAGGTCTGTTCTGATCTTTCCCTTTGTCCTTACTTAAAAATTTGTCTCAAAGGTCTTTATAGTTGTAATCATAGATGTGTTAGGTGTTCCCTCTTCCATGACTACAACTATCAGTGAATATTTTATGTTTTCTAAGTCATTTGAAATAAAATATTTGAGGAAATAGGGTGTTCCCCAAATCTTATATTTCATTTTAAAATTTGTTTTTAAATCATTGTTTGCTTAAAGGTGTGATTTTTAGAATTCATGGTTAGCCCTGTCTATCAAAAAACTCTTTATTGTTCAAAATTATGTTTTCAAATTCCCTTTGTTGAGAATTAAACTTCTCTTTCCAAATCATTGATGTCCATCTCATTCCAAAAACCAAATGATCCTATGGCCAAGTAAGATTTGACCTCTGATATCCCATATCCATTGATAAGTATGTTATGACCTCTTTTTGACTCCATTTCCCAATGAACCAGATGTTTCTCCATTCTATATACCTTTCCTATGCCTTTCATGTTCTGCTGTATCAATCCAACCAAACAAACAATCAAAAACCTACACTTAATAACTAGCCTAAAATCCATACTCTAAGCACACAAGATAAACCTTTGCAAACAAACATTCGAGAGATCCCTCTCTGAGAACAGGAGGACTAGATCCTGGGACTCTAAAGATTGGTTCTGATGTTGCCTTGTCTTTTGATTTTCCAAACTATCAAAACACGGGACACCAACACAGACATGAAGGATGAAATCAGAACGCGCAGCTAAAGTAAGGCAGGGAATAGCACGGCTACAACCTAAGAAGACCAAGCGTTAGCTAAAAGAAGAAAAAGGAGTGAATCCCTCAGGATCTTTCGATCCTGAGAGATCGTTGTTCAAAGTCTATCATTGTTTCTTGTATTGTCCGTCGAATTGTTATAAAAGGAAGTGCCTGTAGAAATCAGGGACAAAACGATTATTATTGAAACTCCTTTTGTAACTTTGTAACTTCTCATTGACTCTTGTGATCAGAGAGCGACTGTTGTAAATGCCATTACTCCTGATTAATACATGATCTAGTTACCATTCCATTTCTTGACTCTGGAGTAGCCCAGCGGTGTTTCACTGGTGGCTAAGGGCCTGGCCCTGGTGGATCCATCTTCTGTTTGTATTATTATCTTTCAATTATCGCTGTGTAACGGTTTTCATTTGTTTTCATTACAGCTTTCAGGTTTAATAGTTTACTGCTTAATTGTTTCATAATATTGGTGTGTTACATTGGTGAATTGCGTTGTCGTTCCTTTCTAATTTAACAAGAATCTTAATCCTCATATTACTTATCTTGTTATGTTTTAACAGATATTCAGCAGTTGCTATTCTATTCCAATTGTTGTTCCGTTCCGATTGCTGATTGTTGTTCAATAGAATTTTCTATTCAATTCCATTAGTTATAGATTGTTGTTTAATTTCATTAGATAGGATTCACTATTCAATTCGCTTAGATAAAGTTTGTTGTTCATTTCTATTGATGTTCAATTCTAGATTTTTTGTTCATTTCAGTTAATTAGTTTACAATCTATTTCATTCCTGCAAAGATTTGGTTTTTCTTTTGAGAACTTGCCTAGTTTACTTTCATTAGCAGCATTAGTGATTTAGTTCAATTTCCATTTCCATTTAATGGTTTTAATGCGAGATCATCAACTGTAAAGGACATCTGGTTATTGCTACCTTCGTTCTCAGATTGATTATCTTGTTTTCATTTGATTTCAATTACATCAGTTCCTAAAGGAAAGAGTTATCATTATTGCATCCTTGACTGATGATTGTTGGGTGAATGATTGGATTTCAGAGCATTCAAGTTCATGTCATTGTAGTTAGATTTCATTTCCAAGAATCCGTTTACTCTTGTATTTACAACACTGTACTACATATTGCAAGGCATTACTCTTAGATTGAATTGCAGCCTCAGACTGAGTACACTCTTGAAAAAAAAATCATACCTAGATTGATGATTAATGTAGGATAAATAGGCGTTAAAAAGACACCTTTTATACCTCAACACTACCCATGTGGGCTCCTGTGCTGCTTCTTCAAAATAAGATGCCTCTGTCACGATACACTTGCTCATAAGAGCCATTTATCCAGTAAATCGATCAGGTGACTGTCTCTGTCTGCGTTGTGATGTAAGGACTCCTACATTCTTTTCCGCATCAAGCTTCAGTCACTCAGCTTCTATGGTACGCTTTCTACCTGTTCTGATGTTTGGTTCTGCATGAGTGGACGCCTCTACTCCATGAATCTCCTCCTGTGGCTTACCCGCATCTAGAGGCTCATCTTTGGGAAAAAGAAGTTCCTCCTCTACATGCAAATGTAGCTCCCTCTCAAGCAACAACTTCATGGCTTTCACCTCATTGAATTTTATATCCCGTCGCACCACAGTCATTCGACTATTTTGAAAATACACACAATAATTATGGGGTGTTTTTTTGTATCCCACAAATATCCCAACTTTTGTAGTCAGCTCCAGCTTCTTCCTGGCATCCTTTATCACATTTATGTAAACAGATAAGCCAAAAATATTCAAATGAGAAATATCAAGCTTCTTACTAGTAAAAGCTTCTTCAGGTGTACTCATGCCAAGTACTCTATGACGACAATGGTTTTTCACATAAACTGCAGTGTTGCATGCTTCTGCCCACAAGTGCATCGGTAGGCCTTAGTCATGCAGCATAGCTCATACAACACCCATGATCATTCTGTTCTTCCTCCCCGCGACCCCATTCTGTTGAGGGTTATGAGGTGCTATGTGTTCTCTTCATATTCCTTCTTTGCTATAGAAGTCTTTGAATTTGTTTGAGATATATTCACCACCATTATCAATCCGTAGAGCCTTCATTTTCTTCCCCGACTCCTTCTCCACCAATGCTTTAAACTCACAGAACTTTGAGAATGTTTCACTCTTCTTTTACATGAAGAAGATCCAAAA
The DNA here is from genome assembly GCA_034641835.2 of Pinus albicaulis. Classification (NCBI taxonomy): domain Eukaryota; kingdom Viridiplantae; phylum Streptophyta; class Pinopsida; order Pinales; family Pinaceae; genus Pinus; species Pinus albicaulis. The sequence continues at coordinate 344,505 of JAXQQM020091813.1, forward strand.
TATACGAGAATAGACATTAAAAAATATAACATAATACCTATTTTTTTCTGTTGAAGCAACCGAGAAAGGTCCACACACATCTGTGTGAATTCTCTCTAGGATCACCAAAGCACGGTTCTCCTTCTCATGAAAGGTGGTATTCACAACCTTACCCATAGTACATCCCTTGCACTGATCTAACTGCACAAGAGTACCCTTGGGGAGTCTAGTAGAAATCTGCTGCAAAACCTTCAAAGCGCCATGGTGAAGATGGCCCAATCTCCTGTGCCATAATTCGCTCTCATCCTGGCTCACCACTTATTCTGCTTTTCCCATCATTGCAGTGTGGCTATCTACCTACAGCTTGTAGATATTCTTAACTTGAATTCCTATCCTCTTGGTTTCACCCATTGTTTTATGTCGTAGGAAAGATTTTCCCTCACTAAAAACAACGTCATAACCTCTGTCTTCCAACATTGCTACCGAGACCAAGTTCTTCTTTAGACCTGGAACATGCATAACATCTTTCAACAGAAATGGTTTACTTGACTCCCTCTCAAAGGTAATGGTTCCAATTCCAGTCGCACTATATCTACTATCGTCACCCATCTCTATATGCATTTGGAGTTCCTTCTCCTCCAAGTCACTAAACAACTCCTTGTCTCCCATCATATGGAAATACGCACCACTATCAAGATACCACACTGATCCCATTGAGCTTGAAACCAAGCATGCGATCAAAGAGAAATCAAATTCAAATTGCGAGGCTAAGGCCTTTCCATCTGTAGCTCCAGCAACCTTCTTGTACTTCTTTTTCTGTGGGAAGTTAGTGGCAAGATGGCCATGTTCGTGATAGTGAAAACACTTCACTTTGGACAAATCCAGCTTCTTGCCTTTCGCCTAGGATTTTGGAGGGAATTTATTCCCCTTCCCTTTCCTTGCTTTGGTAGCCAAAGTGAAATTATCTTCATCATCATTCTTCGATGAAGAGCCTTCCCTGGTACTTCACCTTATCTCCTCCTCCATAAGATCTGACCAAAGTCGCTCCCAACCCGTGAATTTCTCCTGTCCATTGACAGAGCCTTCGTAGCTATGCCAACTCTTCGGAAGCCCAAGGAGAGCTAAGCTCACCAATACATCATCATCAACAGTAATCCCCACACTTACCAATTCATCCCTACAGTGGACAAACTTCGTGAGATATTTTCGAATATTGTTGCCCTTCTCCATTTTTATTTTTCTTAGCTTATCTTTCAGTGCCAACTTCCTCTAGTCACTGCTTCTTTGGAGAAGATCTGTCAAAGCCTTCCATGTTGCAAATTGAGTAGCTTTCCCATGAAGGCTTGACACAATATGGTATTTCACACCTTCCAACAAAATTATTCTTATATTTTCTACCTTCTTTTTCCATGCGTCAAGTCCTACAACATCGCTAGAAGCAGGCTTAGGAACATCGCTATCGCACATAACACAGTTGTTTAACGGGAAAGATTAAAGCTAAAAACCCCAACTATCATATTATGTATATCAATGGAATCATGTAATAATCTCATACAAAGCTTAGTACATCAAGCTCCCAGTACAATCAATAATCATTACACACTGTCATGTAGAAATTTGCATCTCCATGCACCAATTTCTTGCCTCCTGACAGCTTGCCTCCACTATGCAATCCCTGTTGAAAAATACCCCTAAATGAAATCGAATATACCTTGCCTTGACTGCTTAATCCTCATTTTCAACTCCAATGTGTGTCAGATGCATTGAATGCATCACTATAGTCACAATAAATAGTCCATCTTACCCTTTCACCTATCTCTCCACTAGGTCTCGAGGAACTGACATGCACTGTAGTTAACTGTTGTTTCTGTTCAGTTGTTAGTGAGTTATTAGTTGTGAATTAATTAACTAATTAATTCACTTAACTCTCATTATTGTATCTTTCAGTTAGAATAGATACAACTAGCTCAACTGAGTTTAACTCACTTAACTAAGTTAAACTGAATAAGAACTCCATAAACTACTCTTCCAACTCTTTCATAACTTTTCCACTTCAATTCTAACTGATTCCTCATGAATAAGCCACCAATAAACCCTAGGAATTGTGTAAATCCTTCAGCCCACTGATTTTCCAAATATGTATACTGAAATAAAGTGCTCCAATATAATAAGTTGATGTTTATTGTCGAATTATTATTAAGAGCTAATAATAATCGACATGCACCTATTTTTAGATTGAAAATCTATAAATAGACTTTGCCCAATATTATAAAAATATAATTTCATCTATTTTCCACATTTAACCAACCATCTACAAATAGCATTGTGAAACTTATAGAATATTCTCACCATGTTTAAAAATAGACATACACCTAAAAATAGCCTGTGGGCCCCACTTAGTGAAGGTGCTTAATTTTCACTAAGCTCATCATCTTGTTGAATCTCAACACTCCCTCTCAACAACATAGGGATTTTCCTTCACCCCGATCCTACCTCTATGGGATTCGAATTTGCTCTTGTTGAGCACCTTCGTCAAAATGTTTGCATCCTGATCTTCCATAGAAATGTACTCGAGCAACATGATCTTCCACTACACATAATCTCTGATATGATGATACCAGATATCAATATGTTTAGATATATCATGAAACACAGGATTAATCGAGAGTTTAGTGTAACTCTGATTATCACAATGTATCATTGTAGGATCTAAATTTGAACTGAAAAAACCGACCAAGATCTTCCTCATCTAGATAGCCTCACATGTAGCTTGACTTGCTGCCATGTATTCTGCTTCCGTTGAACTGAGTGCCACGAATCTTTGTTTCCTGTTGTACCAAGAAACTACTATAGATCCGATACTGAAAACCCCTCCTAATGTGCTCTTTTTGTCCATTGGGCTGCCTGCTGAATCTTCATTTGTGAAGCCATGCAACTTCACCTCATCTGTCTATCTGTACCATAAGCCATACTTAGATTTTCCCCTAAGACACCTCAAGACATGCTTGCCTTCCTTCCGAAAGATCTTGGTAGGCTTAACCATCGCTTATGAAAGCTAATTCACAGCATAGCATATGTCTGGTCTTGTATTAACTAAATACATGAGCGAACCCACCAACTGTCAATAAATAGTGGCATCCACTACCTCTGCTAATGTAGCATCCTCTTCCCTCCAATTTCCTAGAAGAGAAGTACCAAGAGGCTTGCAATGTTGCATGTGAAACTTTGTTAGGTCCCTATATTACTAGTATAGTCCCTTATTGTTGTTAGTGTAACCCCCTTATTGTTATTGTTGTACCCTTGTAACCCCCATATTTTTATTATTGTGCCCTTAAATTCTTATTGTTAGGTCAGCTAGGATTACGTTGTAGCCCCACTAGGATTACATTGTGGCCCCATGGACTTTTATATATAGAAAGGAGGTTTTGTCATTTATATCATCCAATAATTATTCATTCATGTAATGTCCTTGAGGTTTCCCCCTCGAAGTGGCTTATTTCTAAGGCGTTGATATCTCTTTTATTCTATTTTTGGAGCTGGTTTCACAACATTTGGTTTTAGAGCTTTGGATTCTAGGGTTTCGCTGCTCCAAACAGCTCATCGTGGAATTTTCACTATAACATTTTTTATATGAAGGTTTAAAAGCTGAAATTTTTAGAGGACGAAGCCGAAATCCTGAGGAAGATCGTTGCAAAATTTTAGATCTTAGTTCACAACATTTTCGAAGATATGATCTGTGCAACTTAGGAATTCTTGAAGGCTCCTAAATTTAATCCAAACAGGTCAGTGTGGAATTTTCGCTATAAATGTTTTTCTACGAAGGTTTAGAAGCTAAAATTTTTAGAGTGAAAATCTGAAATCTTGAAGAACATTGTCGCAACATTTTAGATTTTGGTTCACAATATTTTTGGAGATATGATCTGTGGGAGTGAGGGCTTTTTCAGGCTTTAGAATTTCATCTCAAAGAGGTGATCGTGGGAAAGTCTTCATAACTCTCTGTCTGTGCATCAGATTGGAATTCTATAAAAAGTGGCTACAATTACATGAACTGTAGTTTATTTTCTATCAATTTCAGAGCCAAAGGAGGAAACAATGACACGTGGCAAGTCGTACAATTTTGCTCTAGTGAACTAGCCCATAATTAGGTCATGGTGGGAGATTGGACATAACTTTGTCTTGAAGAATCCAAATCAGGTAAAACCTATGGTATGCAAAGAAGGATTCAGAGGGCTACCTCAGAGACAAATTTCAGACATTGAAAATCCGAAATCATAGAGATAAATTAGTTTCAATATCGAGCTCCTCAAAAGCAAGAAAAAGGTGTGTATTTGTTTCTTAATTGCATAATTTTGTGTAGAAAATCAGTTTGAAGTGATTCCAAGGGCCTATTGAGCATATATTTTAGTATTGGGCTTTGAAATGCCTCCTAAAAAGAATTCAACACCCATTAAGCCCTCAGAATACTCTACTATCACTCATGAAGATGAAGAATTGTAACATGATCTATCAAAATTAGAAGAGCAAGTGCACCAAATTTTGCTCTCGCAAAGAGCAGCAAAAAATGAAATGGAAGTTTTGAAGAAAGGTGTGGAAGCGAAGATGGATGGTTTGAAGAAAGACATGGAAACTAAGATGGATGGTGTTGAAGCTAAGATGGAGGAAATGGAAGAAAAAATGAAAGACAACATGGAAAACATGAAGAATGATCTAAAAGCAGACATCAAAGGTTTGACAAAGTTGATACAAGAAATGATTCCTAATGGTGAAAAGATAATAGAGGAAACTCATAATGAGAACAAAATAAATGTTAATCTTGATTTCATAAAATCTAATGTTGGATTGAAGAACCATCATATTCCAAATATGGATATGAGGAATTTTGATGGCAAGGATCATGTAACATGGATACTACAAATGGAGCAATATTTGGATCTCAATAATGTGCTAAACACAAAAAAGGTATGCATTGCAACTTTACATTTAGAACAAAATACATTTGTATGGTATCTATGACTTTGCTCCAGTAAAAAATTTGTCACTTGGTCAATTTTTATGGAGGAAATTATAGCACATTATGAGGATACAAAGAGAAACACCTTCTTTAGCCAATTGCTAAATCTAAAAAAAAGGGTTTAGTGGCGGAGCACATTGAGGACTTCCAAAAATTGAATATAAGGGTAACTGATATTCCAGAGGAACACAAGATTGATGCCTTCATAGGGAATTTAAAGGATAATATCCAACATGAAGTTCGCATTTGGGAACCTGATTCATTGGAGAAGGCATTCAGGCTAGCAAGAAAAATTGAATGTAAAATTATGGTGACAAGGAAGCCTACCACTCACATCTGTAAAGATGGAAGTGTTGCTACTCCTATATTTCCACAACCTACAATGTTGACACCACAAAAATTGGAAGAAAAAGGAGAAAAAGGGCTTTGCTACAGTTGTGATAGCAAATACACTAAAGGTCATAAGTGCGCTGAGAAGAAATTATTTTACATAGATTGTGAAGAGGAGGAAGAAAATGAAGAAGAAACTTCAAAAGTAGAGGATATACACCAGGAAGGAACCCTAGAAGAAGAAGAAATGAGTCTGACCATATCATGTAATTCATTGGCAGGAATTACCACTCCTCAGACTCTCAAGATAGAGGGACATATCAATAATAAAAAGGTAATAGTGTTGATTGATTCAGGTAGTACCCATAATTTTATTCATTTTAAGGTAGCCAAGGAATTGAATTGTTTCTGATACCCAACACCAAAATGTCAAGTGATGGTTGCAAATGGAGCAACTATAAATTGCTCTAGAAAATGCCATAATATCAAGCTGGCCATGGGGGAATATGTATTGAATAGTCCAATGCTTTCCATCCCAATGGGAGGTGCTGATGTTGTACTAAGAGTACAATGGTTGCAATCTTTGGGGACAATAGCTTTTAATTTTCAATAAATTTTCTTGAAATTTTTTTCGGAAGGAAAGGAAATTGAATTACGGGGTATCGCAGGGAAGCCAAGAAAGATAATAAGTTCTAATGTCGTGACAAAGCTTCTGAGGAAATAGAAATAGGGAGTAATTGCACAATTATGCTCACTAGAAGTTCCAACATCAAAATCATCTATTTCTCTAGATCTCCAAAAAGTCTTGGACAATAATTCCAAGGTGTTTGATACTCCCAAAGAACTCCCACCTATTCGTGATCAGGATCATGCTATTCATTTGATTCCAGGAAGTGTTCCTCCAAACATTAGGCCTTACAGAGATCCTTATGTCCAAAAGAGAGAAATTTAACGTATGATTGCAGAAATGTTAAAGGCTGGTATAATTCAACTTAGTCAAAGTTCTTTCTTTGCTCCAGTAGTATTGGTGCACAAGAAAGATGGATAATGGCGCATGTGTCCAGATTATAGGGATCTTAATAAGCTCACTATAAAAGATAAATTTCCCATTCTTGTGATTTATAAATTAGTGGATGAATTACATGGAGAAATTTATTTTACCAAGTTGGATCTTTGTTCAGGATATCATCAAATTAGAATGAAGACTGAAGATATTCCGAAAACAACATTTCGAACTCATGAGGGTCATTGTGAATTTTTGGTCATGCCTTTTGGCCTTATCAATCCACCTTCTACATTTCAAGGGTTAATGAATTCCATTTTAAAGCCCTTCCTTAGAAAATTTGTGATAGTATTTTTTGATGATATACTAATCTACAACAGGTCTTGGAAGGATCATGTTCAATATGTTGACAGGGTGCTCAAACTATTGGAGGAGAAACAATTATATGTAAGAACATCCAAATGTTTCTTTGGAGTACAAGAGGTGGTATATCTGGGTCATATTGTATCTCACGAGGGTTTTAAGGTAGACCCTAAAAAAATTTAAGCCATTAAGGAATGGAAAGTCCCCACAACCATAAAGCAGTTGCGCAGATTTCTTTGGTTAACAGGGTATTATTGCAGGCTTGTTAAGAATTATGGGAGAATAGCAACACATCTAACAAAATTATTGAAGAAAGATGCATTTTCATGGACTCCTGAAGCAACTAAGGCCTTTGAATATCTTAAAGAGGAAATTTTCCTAGCACCAATATTAGCTATACGAAACTTCACAAAAACCTTTATTGTGGAATGTGATGCCCTAGGAAATGGAATTGGTGTTGTTTTAATGCAAGAAGGAAGACCCATTTCTTTTGAAAGTCGTTCAATCAAAGGAAAGTATTTACAAAAGGCTATTTATGAGAAGGAAATGTTGGCAATACTACATGCACTAAAGAAATGGAGACCTTACCTAATGGAAAGACACTTCAAGGTAAAAAATGATCATGATAGTCTTAAACACTTTTTGGAACAAAGACTATCTTCAGAAGAGCAGCAAAAATGGGTCACAAAGGTGTTGGGTTATGACTTTGAAATAATCTACAAAAAAGGAAAGCTTAATGTTGTTGCAGATGCACTCTCAAGAAAGAATGAAGAGGTGGAAGCATTGCTTTGTGCCATTTCTATTATCCAACCAGATTAGATAACCAAAGCAAGAGATGAATGGAAGGAGGACAAATATGTATGGACACTCATTCAAAAGTTGCAGCAAGATCCTAGTACATCTAATACATTTAGTTGGAAAAATGATTCCTTATGGTACAAAGATCGCTTATATCTTTGTAAGAATTCTCAACTAAAACAAAAGATTCTTCTGGAATTGCACACTTCTCCTTTAGGAGGACACTCAGGATTTTTAAAAACTTACCACAGGGTGAAGAAAGAATTTTCTTGGGATGGCCTTAAATCTGATATTCGAAAGTTTGTGGCGGAATGTTTGGTTTGCCAGCAGAATAAAGTGGAAACAATTAAGACCCCAGGACTTCTACAACCTTTATCCATTCCAAGTCAACGTTGGGAGGAGATTTAAATGGATTTTATCACAGGTTTACCTAAGTCCGAAGGAAGGAGTGTCATCATGGTGGTAGTTGATAGACTTACCAAGTATGCACACTTTTGTGCATTATCTCATCCATTTAAAGCGAGTACAGTTGCTACCGCATTTATGGAAACAATTCAAAAGCTACATGGAAACCTGAAGATTATTGTAAGTGACAGAGATCCCATTTTTACAGGAAATTTTTGGATGGAATTATTTTCTTGTTTGGGTACTCAACTAGCTCATAGCTCATCTTATCATCCTCAATCCGATGGTCAAACAAAGATAGTGAATAAATGTTTGGAAGGATATCTTCGTTGTTTTGTATCTGATAAGCAAGCACAATGGGTCAAGTGGTTACCTCTCTCTGAATGGTGGTATAACACTTCCTTCCATATTGCAGCAAAAATGACCCCATTTATGGCACTTTATGGATATCATCCACCATCCATCACATCTTATTTAAGAGAAAATTCTAGGGTTCAAGAAGTGGAGGATCACATCGAGCATCAACAAGAAGTTCTCCAACTCTTAAAGGATAACCTAAATTTGGCACAAAATCGAATGAAACAACAGGAAGACCAAAATCGCAGTGAGAGAATTTTTGATGTGGGAGACTAGGTATTTTTATGGCTATAACCATACAAACAAATGTCCCTCAAGCAAGCTAAGAAGGATAATAAATTATCACCAAATTACTATGGTCCTTACAAGATTTTGCAAAAGATTGGTACTATGGCATGCAAATTGGAGCTTCCTATTTCTTCTTGAGTGCATCCAGTTTTCCATGTTTCATGATTAAAAAAGGTTATAGGGGACAAGCTTGCAGTTCAAACAATATTTCCAGAACTTGATGAGGAAGGAAAAACCATATTGGAACCTGAAGCAGTCACAGAAACAAGAACTTGACAACTATGAAATCGATCAATTTCAGAGTATCTCATCAAATGGAAGAACTTACCCACTGAAGATTCTACATGGGAGGATGAGAATTTTATACAAAAGCACCCATATCTACTCAAGCGTTGAGGACAACACTTTTTTGAAGGAGAGGGGCATGTTAGGTCCCTATATTACTAGTATAGTCCCTTATTTTTGTTAGTGTAACCCCTTTATTTTCATTATTGTACCCCTGTAACCCCCATATTGTTATTATTGTGCCCTTAAATTATTATTGTTAGGTCAGCTAGGATTAGATTGTGGCCCCATGGAATCCTATATATAGGAAGGATGTTTTGTAATTTGTATCATCCAAGAATTGTTCATTCATGTAATATATTGGAGGTTTCCCCCTAGAAGTGGCTTATTTCTAAGGTGTTGATATCTCTTTTATTATATTTTTGGAGCTGGTTTCACAAAAAACTTCTCAAGTATCTCCCGAGCATACTTACCTTAAGACAGAAACAGTTCACCTTCTCGCTGCCATATTTCCAATCCAAGGAAATAATGAAGGAGGACCAAATCCTTCATCTCAAACTCCTTTGCAAGATCTACCTTGCATGAGTGTATCAACTTCTCACCACCCGTTAGTATTAAATCATCAACATAAAGAACAATGATTAAAATCTTACCCTCCACCACAATTTGTTACAGGTTGCATCCACCTCACTCTTGGTAAAGCCAAGTCCAGTGAAATAGTTGTCGATCCATGTGTACCAGGCACGTGGTGCTTGCTTTAGCCCATACAATGCTCTTTTGAGTATGCACACATGTGACTTGCTGCTGAATATCTCAAATCCTTCAGGCTGCTCAATGTACACCTTTTCCTCAATGATCTCATTAAGGAACACAGTCTTCACATCCATCTGATGAATGTGCCAACCCATCTGCGCTGAGAGAGCAAGGATGGTCCTTATGGAAGAATACCGTGCAACAAGTGCAAAGGTTTCTTCATAATCAATCCCCTCGATCTGTGAGAAGCCCTGGGCAACAATTCTTGCCTTATACTTCTCGATGCTCCCATCAGCAACTTGATTTACCTTGTAGATCCATTTCGAATCTACCACTAGTTTACCCACCGGCCTTGGAAAAATTTCCCAAGCAATGTTTCTGACAATGGAGTCATACTCCTCCACCATGGCATCGACCCATGTTTGGCCCTCGTAATCGCTTTTCAAAAGAAGATGGCTCACACGACACACTTTCATAAGAGCCATGTATCCAAGAAATCTGTGTGATTGTCTCACCGCACCGTGATGTAGGGACCCTGCTATCTCCGCCCCACTCGGCGCCCGCCCTCTCGCCGTGGTGTACGCTTCCGCCAGCCTCCGATGTTTGGTTCTACATGAGTGGACTCCTCCTCTCCATGAATCTCCTCCTCTGGCTGATCCACATCTAGAGGCTCATCTTTGGGAACAAGAAGTTCCTCCTCCGCATGCAAGTGTAGCTCCCTCTCAAGCGACAACTTCATGGCTTTCACCTCATTGAATTTTATATCCCGTCGCACAACAGTCATCCGACTGTTTGGCAAATACACACGATAATTATGGGGTGTTTCTGTGTACCCCACAAATATCCCAACTTCTGCAGTTGGCTCCAGCTTCTTCCTGGCGTCCTTTGTCACATGAATGTAAACAAATGAGCCAAAAATATTCAAATGAGAAATATCAAGCTTCTTACCAGTAAAATCTTCTTTAGGTGTACTCATGCCAAGTACTCTATGAGGACAACGGTTTTGCACATAAAACGCAATTTTTCATGCTTCTGCCCACAAGTGCATCGGTAGGCCCTGGTCATGCAGCATAGCTCATGCAGCACCCACGATCGTTATGTTCTTCCTCTCCGCGACCCCATTCTATTGTGCATTATGAGGTTCTATGAGTTCTCTTCAAATTCCTTCTTTTCTATAGAATTCTTTGAATTCGTTCGAGATATATTCACCACCATTATCACTCCGTAGAGCCTTCACTTACTTCCCCGAATCCTTCTCCACCAATGCTTTAAACTCACAGAACTTTGAGAATGTTTCGCTCTTCTTCTGCATGAAGAAGATCCATCATCTACGAGAATAGTCATCAAAAAATATAACATAATACCTATGTTTTATTGTTGAAGCAACCGAGAAAGTTCCTAGGATCACTGAAGCACAGTTCTCCTTCTCATGAAAGGTGGTCTTCACAACCTTACCCATAGTACATCCCTTGCACTGATATGACTACACAAGAGTACCCTTGGGGAGTCCAGTAGAAATCTGTTGCAATATCTTCAAAGCGCCATGGTGAAGATGGCCCAATCTCCTATGCCATAATTCGCCCTCATCCCGGCTCACCACTTCATCTCCTTTGCCCATAATTGCAGCGCGTCCATCTACCTCCACCTTGTAGATATTCTTAACTCAAATCCCTATCCTCTTGGTTTGACCCATTGTTTTATGTCACAGGAAAGCTTTTCCCTCGCTGAAAACAACGTCATAACCTCTGTCTTCCAACCAAGGGAAATTTTAAGGATGGAAAATTATTTTGGAGTTTAAAAATTTGGCGAATCTCACTAGTACCTAATATGCAAACTATAAAAAATTTATTGATGTATTTGTAAAATTCTTGAAATTTATAATGATTTTATATATACTCTCTATATAATGTTGGTGATTTTTGACGTAAAATAATTTTATATTGTAAAATTTGGGCGAATTATTTTTAATAAAAATGGAAATTGGCGAATCTTTTTTTTGGAAAAATCATGGAAAATTAGCCCACTTGTGAATATTAGCCCCTAAAATTTTCCATGCTTCCAACATTGCAACTGAGACCAAGTTCTTCTTTAGACCTGAAATATGCATAACATCTTTCAACAGAAATGGTTTACCTGACTCCCTCTCAAAGGTAATGGTTCCAATGTCAGTCGCGTTGTATTTACCGTCAACGCCCATCTCTATATGCATTTGGAGATCCTTCTCCTCCAAGTCATTGAAAAAATCCTTATCTCCCGTTATAGGGAAAGATGCACCACTATAAAGATACCACACCAATCCCATTGAGCTTGGAACCAAGAATGCAATCAAAGACAAATCAAGTCCAAATTGTGAGGCTAAGGCCTCTCTAGCTGCAGGTCTAGTAGCCTTCTTGTTCTTCTTTTTCTATGGGCAGTGAGTGGTGAGATGCCCATGTTCGTGATAGTGAAAACACTTCACTTTGGACAAATCTAGCTTCTTGCCTTTAGCCTCAGATTTTGGAGGGAATTTATTCCCCTTCCCTTTCCTTGTTTTGGTAGCCAAAGTGCAATTCTCTTCATCATCATTCTTCGATGAAGAGCCATCTCTGGTACTTCGCCTTATCTCCTCCTACACAAGATCGGACCAAAGTCGCTCCCAACCTGGCAGTTTCTTCCATTGATAGAGTCTTCGTAACTATGCCAAATCTTCTGAAGCCCAAGGAGAGCCAAGCTCACCAAGTCTTCATCATCAACAATAATCCCCAATCTTCTCAGTTCATCCCTACAGTGGAAAAACTTCGTGAGATATTTTGGAATATTGTCGCCCTTCTCCATTTTTATTTTTCTGAGCTTATCTTTCAGCGCTAACTTCCTCTGGTCACTGCTGCTTTGGAAAAGATCTGTCAAAGCCTTCCACATTTCAAATGGAATGGATTTCCCATGAAGGCTTGACACAATATGGTGCTTCACACCTTCCAACATAGTTCTTCTTGTCTTTGCTACCTTCTTTCGCCATGCGTCAAGTCCTGCAGCATCGCTAGAAGCAGGCTTAGGAACATTGCTATCGATGAACTCATTCAACCCATTATCTTCAAGCACCACCTCCATCCTATCCTTCCAAGCTATTTAATTCAAGATACCATCAAGGGCATACTCCAATCGCAACCCATTGAAATGCGTTTCAATGAATACTCAACTGTCGCACCAAGAAATTTTTGCAGCAAATTCGAATTGTCCACCAGCACAAAACTCAGCAATTATTCACAATTGAAATATCAAGTAATCAAAATTGCTTCAATACCATGTATAAATTTATTAATACTGATGTATTACCGGATCCTCCTGATCTCAAAAAATTTATCTTCTTTCAAAATACAGAATCCTTCCACTAATTAAACTTGCGGAAATTTAAAACTCAATTGCAAACACATGTGAATAAATTCATTCGCACATAACACAGTTGTTTAATGGGAAAGCTTAAAGCTAAAAACCTCAACTATCATATTATACATATCAATGGAATCGTGTAATACTCTCATACAAAGCTTAATACAACAAGATCTCAGTACAATCACCAATCATTACACACTGTCATGCAAAATTTTTCATCTCCATGCACCAATTTCTTTCCTCCTGACAACCTGCCTCCACAGTGCAATCCCTACTGAAGAAGACCCCTGAATGAATTCTAATCTACCTTGCCTTGACTGTGAAATCCTCATTGGCAACTCCAATGTGTGTCAGATGCATTTAATGCATCACTATAGTCACAACGGATAGTCCATCTTACCCTTTCACCTATCTCTCCACTGGGTCTCCACTGGAACCGACATGCACTGTAGTTAACTATTGTTTATGTTCAGTTGTTAGTGAGCTATTAGTTGTGAATTAATTAACTAATTAATTCACTTAAATCTCACAAGTGTATCTTTCAGTTGAACTAGATACAACTAGCTCAACTGAGTTTAACTCACTTAACTAATTTAAACTAAATAACAACTCCATAAACTACTCTTCCAACTCTGTCATAACTTTGCCACTTCAGTTCTAAATGAGTCCTCATGCATGAGCCACCAATAAACCTTAGGAATTGTGTAATTCCTTCAACCCACTGATTTTACAAATCTTTATACTGAAATAAAGTGCTCTAAGAGAATAAGTTGATGTTTATTATCGGATTATCATTAAGAGCTAATAATAATCGACATGCACCTATTTTTAGATTAACGATCTATAAATAGACATCTGCCCAATATTCTAAAAACAAAATTTCATCTATTTTCCACATTTGACCAACCATCTACAAATAGCATCCTGCAACTTATAGAATATTCTCACCATGTTTAAAAATAGACATACACCTAAAAATATCCTGCGGGCCCCACTTAGTGAAGGTGCTTAATTTTCACTAGGCTCATCATCTTGTTGAATCTCAACATATGCATGTAGTTACAAGTGTGAAGAAAGGCTTCCAATAGGGAGGCAACCAAAAAAAATCTTTCGAAGCTTTAAAAGACAAGATCAGTTCAGCTCCAGTCCTTTCACTACCAAATTTGAGACATTCATTCGATATATAAACTGATTCTAGTGACTATGCCATGGGTGCAGTCCCTTTGCAGCATGGTAAGCCTATCACCTTTCATTCAGAAATTTTTAATGGTGTTGTGATTAATTATTCTGCATATGACAAAGAACTATATGCGTTGGTAAAAAGTGTCAAGATTTTGAAACACTACTTGATGGGTAAAGAGACTATTGTACACACCAACCACCAACCATTACAGTACTTGCATTCGCAAACAAAATTGCAGCAATCAAGACATTTTAGGTGGATGGGATTTCTTCAACAATTTCACTTGGTTGTAAGGGACAAAAAATGTATATTCAATAAATTTGCAGATATGCTCTCGAGACCAATCATTAGTGCTTCTACTTTACTCAAAAATGATTATGTTGTACATGAGAGTTACATAGAACAATACGCACATGATGTTGATTTCAAAGATGTGTATGCTAGTTTGAGTGAAGGGGATCAAGTTGAAGAAATAGATTATCACATGCATAAAAATTTGTTGTTTCATTTGGAAAAGCTATGTATTCCACAAGGAGAGAAGCTAATTGTCATGATAGAAGCACATTCATCTCTTATTGTTGGACACTTTGGGGTAAGAAAAATAGTGGCACATCTACATAGGTATTTTTATTGGCCTTGCATGATAGATAGTGTGTCATGTTTTATAAGAGGTTGTTCTATGTGTGAAACAAGTAAGCCTAGTAATAGGAAGCTTGGATTGTACACGCCACTACCGATACCATCAAGGCATGGAAGAGCATCTCCATGGACTTTGTTGGAGGTCTACCTATGTAAAGAAAGCAACATTATTATCTTTTTGTAGTTGTGGATAGATTCAGTAAAATGTGTATCCTTATGCCATGTAAGAAGACCATTACAACTGAACATACTGCTGAACTTTATTTTCAAAATGTTTGGGTTCATTTTGGATTTCCCACTTCTATTGTTAGTGACAGGGATTCCAAGTTCATTGGGAATTTTTGGTCAAATATATGGAGAATGATGGACACAAAATTGAAAAAGATTATCGCTTTGCATCCACAAACAAATGGAAAAACCGAAGTGGTGAACAGAACAGTTGTGCATCTATTGAGAGGATATTGCAGAAAACATCCTAAGTTTTGGGATGAACAACTGCATTACATTCAGCATGCTTACAATCAAGCAAAACACTCTTCAACACAAACCTCACCTTTTGAAGCATGATTTGGGTATTTGCGAGAATCGCCATTAGACTTCATCTTTGGGAAGGATGTTGCAATTGATGGCCATAGTGATATTGATAAGGCTCAAAAGTTTAAAGTTCATTGAACAAATTAAAATGGTACATCAACAAGTTCAAGAAAAGCTAGAGAAAAGTAAGAAAAAATACAAAGAGAGGCATGAAAAACACCGGGTTGATCACAAGTTTCAAGAGGGAGATGAGGTATGGTTACACATTAGAAAAAAAAGGATGCAAGGGGAAGGTAAAAAACTCAAACCCATTCGCAATGGCCCTTTCAAGATCATAAAAAAGTTGGTAATAATGCATTCCAACTTGATTTTCCTTCTTAAATTAAAATGTATTCAGTTGTTAATGTTGAAAAATTATTCTTTTATGAGCCTCCTTTGATCGATGATCAAGGAAGTGATTTTCAGCTACCTTCTATTGAAGATTTCTCGCCAGAATTTCTGGATGAGCTCAAATAAGATACAATTCTTGACAGGAGGACAAGAGCATCAAAGAAGGAAAGTGTTAACTACCTTCGACTTGGGCTCAAAGGCACTAAACCAAGCAAGGAAAAATGGATGGAGATTGGAAATGTGAGGGAGTTTTACCCTCATCTACTGAACACGTAATCAAGTCTTTTGGGGTCCAAAAGCTTCCCAATGGGGAGGAATGATGAGAAGTTCATAAATTTTCTCAAAATTCAAAGTTATAGGATTAGATTGAAACCAGGATGGTAGCGTAGATATCATCTTCCTGATTTCGTTGCCGTGAAAAGTTAAAAAAATTGATGTTGTATGAGGAACATATTGCGTTCTGATCAAACATTGCAAAAACAAGAGTTATGGAGATGCAATTATTTCAATAGATAACAAGTATCAAAGTGAAGGATGAACGGTAGGTGATTAGATTGCAGAAGTAGAAGTGGGAGATCAATGGGAGAGATCTCATCGCAGTTGAGAAACATCGCACATCGCACAAAATAGAGTTTACCATTAAAGATTTTCGCAAGTTACATTATATAACTCATGATGCCACGAGGAGGACCATGTGTCGGCAGAGGTCCGAGCGCTATCGCACTTCGCAAGCGATAAGGTTTAGTCTTAAATGTGCGGGAGTTCGATATGAAATAAGTGGAACTTGCGAAATATGTGATGCGACATTGCTATTGCAACTTCGCATCGGCGGATATATTGTTAAACCGTTAAAGTTATTTGTTAAACCATGCGGTCTGCGAAATTGTATGTTTCTCGATCTCTGATGTCACATAATATGTGATCTACGATATGTTTGAATGCGATATTGTGACATTTCCTGGGTTCTAAGTATTATGGCCATTGTGTGTTAAATATTTTATGTTGGCCATGGTCAGAGCCTAACCGACGTCAAAAAACCATAGTCCACGTTAAACTGCAGTCAAGAGCAGTGGTTCCGCTAACTATCAAGACATTAACGGTTGGAGTGTGCATGTGGCCATCACCCTAACCATAATATTAATTGCGTAGCTTTATTGGCGAAGTGGATAGGGGCGTGCCAAATTTGGTGGTCAGCCCTAATTTAACTTCATTTAACTAGAGTTCTCCACATTTAGTGGAGTTTTCCTAGGAGATATTGGGAAAAAGTGTAGGATGCTCAATTTTCGACCATAGAGAGTGAATGAAGAGTCGATCTTGACTAATTGGAGCATTCTGAAGCCATTGTTGCAGAGAAAACAACCATTAGAGCACTATAAATACATGTAATAGCAAAATTTTGAGCATAATAAAAGATGGACAAGCTATTGGGAGTTGAACCAACAGATGTGCCCCAGGAGGGATGAACTGCTTCATCATGCCTGTTGTGTAAATTTCATGTGGTGACTTATTTATCTATTTTACACTATTGTTCAGTGTCAATTTAGACTTATTTTGTGCTTCTAATTCACTAAATTTCATCTATAATTCATGGAAAAACTCCTTAATCCTTATGCAAACTAATGAACCAATAATGCACATGTTTTTAAAACTGAAAGACCCTTAGCACAACAAAACTAATACAGTGATTTCAAATCAGCGGGGTGGTACACAAGGATGTGTGTTGAAAAGAAATGGAAGGTTGTTAAAGATTGACCTCACTAGACCTATTCGCATCTACCAAAGGAAAGTGTTTTATATATGTGGAGGGGAAATGTGAGGGATTCAAAATTTGTATTGATGAAGATTCATTCATTTATTTAAATGGGCTCAAAATATTTGTACCAGGACTCTATGTTCCCCATGATAAATGATTAAAATGTGAGAAGTAGGAAACTTATATCTAACTATAAATAGAGAGTGAGGATTTCCCACGTGCAGAACAACTGGTGTTGAAATTTGAAATAATGTTCCTCCATATAACAGGTTCAAAAAAAGCCATAAAAGGAAATTAACACAAGCAAAAAAAGGAGAATAAAGAACAAAAGGAAGAAAAACTAAGTAAAACAAAAAATCAATCAGTTAAGCCTAGAATGGAAACAAGACAAGATAAAACAACCAAAGTCATGTTTGGATAGGTTAAGATGATGATACAGGTGCCTTGTCAAGTTATGATGGATATTGATTTTTCAATTGTTCGTTACAGTGCATTGATGTTTACAAAAATTATTTATGATGACATCATCAAGATATTTATATTTATTTAAAATAAGCTTATTAAAGAGAAAAAATAAAGGCAAAAGATTTAAAATGAAATAAAAATTATCTAAATGATGATTAAAGTTCTAATTTGTTGTGACTGCTTTATTTAAAGCCCAAAATTAAAGCAAATCAAACTAATTTTAGTCCTACTATATACACACTATACAAAAATTTGCATCAGAGAAAAAGGCTAATCGAGTATACGATAAATTTCCAATGCAGCCATCAGATCAATTTTGTCCCCGCAATCAAATATATAACATGCATCAGTAAAGGTAAAAGAACAAAATTATAAGAAACAAAAACACAACACATCAAACCTTAAGAATTTATAAACAAACAAATTATGTATAGCAATCTTCCCTTGAAACAATTCCTCTAAGAAAATTTCAAAAGGATCATAGAAGTAAGGGTGAATACTTGATACCTCTTACAGATCATTCCAAGGAGAAGAAATCGACAGGCTTAATTCAGATGATATACCTCTAGATGTTGAAGCCTATTGAAATATGTCATTAATATATACATGATTATCCATTTTATTGTTATTAAAATCACTAGGAGAACTGGAATACCTAGCACTAGGAAGACAAGGACAAGAGTTTTTATCGTGACAAACCTCCATAGGATTATGAATATGAATATCATTGGAAACCTGATGATCGGGCACATCAAAATATAAAATGATGTTTTTATCAATAGGGAAAGGTGAAATGGTAGAAAATGAATCTATCGACAGGTTTAAATTATGATCTCTTTGTGACGAAGGTATTTTAACAATCTCATCATTGAAATGTTTGTCATATATGGCCTCCCTTTCTTGAAATTGATGTAATTGGCATGATTCGGAAGAATCAACAAAAGGAGATAAAGGTGATTGAAAAGCATCAAGGATGGATAAAGAAACATTCTCACAAGAAATGTGGTCCTAAAAAAAATTGAATATGTTGAAGGCAGGATTTCATCAAAAATATCTAGAATATCATTATGTTTTTTACTTTGATCTATGAAAAAGTCTAGATACAAAAAATACAAAAAATAATAAACTCTAGAATATATCATATTATGCACATCCATATCCTCATCATGGATGTGGTGAGAAGTATAGAGTGAAAGTAGATCTTCTCGTAAAAATGAGTCCGCCTTCAAAGGAGGAGGATTATTACAATGTTCATTTTTTAGTTCTTATTACAAATGGCTTAGTATTCTTGCGCGCTATTGGATTTTGTTTTCCTTTGATAGGAAGAAAATGCGCTCTTAATGATGGTGGCATAATATTTATGGAGTCATTGATCCTACGTGGACGTATTAATACTATCGTTTTGAAACTATGTACGCTCCAACCCTCATTGACTGTCTACCTTTCTCCATATATGATGAACAATATTCACGCACTCGTGGACCTGCAAACATTAACAAAAAAAACAAAGAAGTTAGACGCACACAAAAAAATTATGTATTTTCAAATTCTAAACATGCTCAAATCGTGCAACGTGCTGGGCTTGGAGAGATGGTTTTGAGGAACCATCGTGGAGTGAGCATAGCCATCGTGGGAAGGTTCCATGGGCATGAGCCATTGCATGAAACATTACGTTGCCATAGCATTGAGCCTTTTTTTAAAAATAAGTTACAAACTTGATATACATCCTTCACAAAAATAATATGAACGTTCCCCTCTCATTAAATTAGTTTGATAGTTTTGAACCTTCGGTGCATGATTATTTGTTGTTTATTTTGTTTTAAATTAAATATACACACCTAAAGTAAAAAATATGCACATAATAACATATTATATTACGTGACAATAAATCATGAAGTTTATTATATTAATAATTAATAATGGTCATATTAATAACCATATATATTAAAAATCATGTCAACATAATATGTTATTCATGATATATATATATACATGTTTACTCATATCTATTTACAAATTTCAATTTCACATATGTTTAGTTCATATGAGTTATAGTTAAGGTTAAGGCTAAAGCAAAACTCAACAAGCCATTTACTGGGAGTAACCATTAAAACAAGGTGCCATAAAAATAATTAAATTTTCAAAGGGATGCGTTTAGATTTTAGGTCTCAAACAAAATACTGAGATCATTCACTATCAAGAATTAGGTGACCAAAAGGCGATGATAAAGGTGAAGCCAATTGAGGTGATGTGAAGGAAATACAATCAAGCAAACCAAATGAAAAATGTGAGGCGACATAAAAAAAATGAGAGAAATGATGCAAGTGTTGCTTTAAGGAGAGGAATAATAATGTGAAGTGACACAAGTGTAATCAACAAACAAACAACACTTTACATGAATGTAATCGAGACAAAAAGGAAACTTAAACACAATTAGAAAACATTTTACATGAAGGGTCCCCATATCTTATTCAAAAAAATATGGGGGTGTTTAGGCTACAACAACCATATCCCTAGCGACTTAGAGAAGGTGACTAGGGTGGGCCTCCCTGGTAACTAAACAAATGAACCTACTCCATCTTTGGTTTTTTGGGAGGGTGCTTCTTTTCACGAGATTACTTGGCCCCTTCTTTCCAAGGTGTAGGTGAAGCTTAGCGGTACTTGTAACTTTCTGCTTTTGGCCAACTTTCTCTTATAGTCCATTGATACTAGGTTTTATATCCAGCTAGTTATGACTATAAGAAAAAATCTGATTGCTTGCTGATATCGTAATTTTTTTTTTATTTCTTAGGAGTGTATGGTTTTGGTTACTGATAAAATATAAACATGATCTGAAAATGGGGTGGATAACTTGTTATGCTTTTGAAGCACCTCCCACTCAGTTAAACAAAATAAGATCTAGCTTATACTTGACTGTGCAGAATTGAATTCTTGATTCAGGTGTATGTGTTTTAAACTGTTTTAATGCTTAAGTGTGAGGAATTAAAACTTTTTTTTTTGTTGATATTAAGCATGTACAACAACCATAAAGTGTAGAAATTAAGCATCAACAAATAACATCAAATTTAATAAAGGATTTCACCCAAATATCGTGGGCGTAACATCTCCTTGAGCCTTTGTCAAATTGACTTGGCTCTTTGGGATTATGATGGAAAAATTATTTTACAAGTAAATACTCAAATCCAATGGTTATTTGGACTGTACCATTGGGTTTAGAATACCATCATACCCTTGAAATGGTTGAAATCTCATTGAAGATAGAACTAGACTTCCTTTGACTTGACCTCTTCTGTCGGTGCCCTTAAGCTTCCCTGAGCTTCTCTTTCGCACAAACTCCCTAGAAGTACTTTTTAGTCCTTGAAACCTCACCTAATGTCTCTAGCATATATCAGACATCGAAAATAGGCTGTTCATTTTCTGAAAATGAGCTCTGGCTCCCCAATCTAGGCTTCCATCCACTGTTGGCCTTGCGCTACCCGAAACTTCCCTGTGGCTTATTGACCTTCAGAAGTATCCAAATGGCTCTGAAAATCCTTTCATTAGATTTAAAATCTCCAAAAGAGACAAAATATACTATTCACTTACTGAAATTGGTCTATGGCTGCTCCGGTTACACCTCCAACACCTGGTGGCACCCATTGGCTCTAGGTTCATTGAAAACTTCTCGAAGCATCTCAACCTTAAAAAATATTCAAAAGCTTCTGAAAATTCTTCCATTGGATTCATAAGTCTCAAAATAGTCAGAATAGACTACTGGTTTGCTGAGAATGGTTACTGGTTTCCCTAGCTAAGCCTCATTCTCCTATTGGGCCCTAGTGGCCCTAGTGGCCCCTAGAACTTCTCTTAAGAAAAATATCACTCATAAGTCATTTTATGGCTCTTCAAACCTCACCATTAGATCCAAAATGTATGAAACATCCAAAATTGGCTATTTTTTTCCTGAATAAGGCATCTAGCTACCCTAGCTAGGCCTCATACTGTTGCTGGCTTCTAGTGGCCCTAGTGACCCTTAGAACTTCTCTGAAGCAAAATCTCATTCAGAAGTCCTATGATGGCTCTGAAACCCTCACCAATGTGTTTAGAATGTATAAGAAAGTCAAAATTAACTATTCACACTCCAATAATGGTCGAATCTAGCTCAAGATAGAGCATAATCAATTTTGGTCCAGTGACTCCTAAAACAACTCCACTAATTTTGGAGCACTCCAGTTAACTCCAATCAAAATAGAAACTTTGCCAAAAATGGTGTGCCCGAAAGCCTAAACCGCCGAATCTAACTGCGCATAAAGTGCTAGTTGTTGGGCACATGTCACAAAATTTGTGGTTAGTTCATGGTGATCGTTGGAAAAAACCACGCATTAAACTTTGGTGGTTAGGCGAAAATCCAAGTTAAAGAAGTGGGTTAGCATTGAACGTTATATAACTGAATGCGGAGAGTTAGCATGTGATAGAGTTTAAACATAAAATGTTGCGCACCAGTGGTTAGGGGCTTAAGCCCTTGGCCGGGGGTCACGGGCTGGAGTTTTATACATTGTAAGAATTGTTGTGTGGCGTGTTGGCATGTGAGCAGGCTAGCCAGAGTGAGGTCAACTGTTCAATTCCTACGAGGACCCAAACATAATTTTTCCACATTGTTCAAGGGCCACATGGCGCCTTCCCATTGGACCTTCAAATCTGTATGCCAAATGAAACTGCACCACTTGTCATCCTATAACTAGCCCAAGAGGAATATTCCTTGGAATATTCTTTCTTTTTACTTTCCAAAAACCCAGTCAAAATTGGTCAAATATCAAAAATTGCAGTTTACTGGACTTTTCAAATCGCGATAACGTCTTCATACGGTGTCAGTTTTTCAAACCGTTCATGGCACCGGAATCAAGAAGACGATATCTAGTTGGTTGCTCAGGTTTGACACAATTTTGAACAATTTGAAATTTGAGCTATCACTTAGGTCCTTGATCCAAATCTGATCACTCCTCCTCATTTGGAATCTTTTGGACCCCAAAAGACTTGATTACATGTTTAGTAGATGAGAGTACAAATCCCTCACCTTTCCAGCCTTTGTCCACTTTTTCTTACTTGGCTTAGTGCCTTTGAGCCCAACTCGAAGGTAGTCAACACTTCCCTTCTTGGATGCTCTTGCCCCCTCTCAAGAATTGTGTCTTCCTTGCTCATCCAGAAATTTTTAGGGAGAAATATTCAATAGAAGGTAGTTGAACATCATTTCCTTGATCATCCATTAAAGTTGGCTAAAACAAACGTAAGTTTCTAACATAAATGCATACATGAATAAAATTTTCATATGTACAAATGAATGTATGTCTTACTGAGTTAAGAAGTCAAACCACTTCTTACCAAGCCACTTCCATAACGATTTTTGCTACTGAAAATATTCTTCATGTGAAACATTTGTTCTCAGATCAATGACAGAATCTTTGGTTCCGGTTTTGTGAGTCTTTTTATCCTCTTCCTTCATATGCTTGGAATGATTGGTTGGATGCAATGTCCAACATTGGGTAACAAAATGTTCCTTTTTCTGGCAATGTGTGCAAGTCTTTTGCACCTTCTTTGCAAGTTGCTTTTGCTTCAATTGTTTCTTTTATGCCTTCATCCTCTTCCAAAATTTTGAAACTTCATGGTTACACAGACTACAATAGGAAAAACAACTCTTTCTTCCATTCTTGCATGCAAATTTACCATGCTTAACATAAACATAATCAACTTGACTATGGGAGGAGTTATACCTCAAATGTTTGTTTTCATGTCCATCTTTTTTATCTTCATGAGGAGATGAACTTGTAGAGGTTCTAGCTTTATTTTGAAGACTAACATTAGTGTTGTTGTCTTGATAGCTGTCAGAACTTTCTTGCTCGCTATAAGCTGCATGTCCACACACATCTTGCTGCAACATAGGCTTCAAACAATGGAAATCAACTTGAAAAAAAACTTGACATGTTTTTGGTTTAGAACTTGCAACAAAAGTTCTCTTTGGAGTTATCTCAAATGCCTTGATGGCTGTAGAGTTTTCGCCATAAGATTGAACATAGCCTAGACCAAAATTCTTAGGCCTTTCCTCAACAGTAATAGGGTCAATCATACCTTGTGCATGTTTGCCTAAACCCTTGCCTTCATAGCCCATTTTTAACATCAACTTGGACCCTATACTTCTAGTGTGCTTTTCAAATGAACCTACACATCTATCTGAAGAGGCATTTGAAGACAAATTTGAGTGATTTACCTCTACTTCAAGCATGTGTTTGGTTAAGGCCTCTTGGGCATGATGGAGTTGCATCTCCATCTCATTCATTCTTTGAAGAAGTCCTTTCTCTTGCTTCATAGCAACCAATTGATCATGAAGTTTAGTGTTTTCCCTTGCATCTTCATACATAATTTGCACCATATCCTTCAGGATGTAGAAGTCTCACTTCATCTCTTCATCAAAGAATCTTGTGAAGGAGGAGGATTTTGAAACCTCACTTGATGAAGTTTTCATCCTTATGTAAATTAATTAAGGAAATTCAGCAAAAATTCACAAAGCTTTCAAAATCAATTGAGAAAGATTCTTAGCAATATGGTTGTAGATTCAAGCTCTTCTTCAAGCAGCCTTTTGCAAGCAATCCTCTTGTGCTTAAAGGGTTGCCTTGAGGTCATTTGGGTAAGGAGAATGCATTCAACCTTATTCCTTCTTGACATCTTATGTACTTAGCTAGCAATAGATTTCCCTTCACTTCTAGCAAACTCAAACTTGTAAGCAACAGTCAATTTGCAAACAGTTAAATTCTTTGCACTATTAAAAACCCTTCAAGTCAAGCAAGAAACCTAGTGCTCTGTCAAGCAAGCAACCTAGTGCTCTGTCAATCAAGTAACCTAGTGCTCTAATACCAACCTGATATGAAATGGGGTGGATAACTTGTTATGCTTTTCAAGCACCTCCCACTCAGTTAAGCAAAATAAGATCTAGCTTATACTTGATTGTGGGGAACTGAATTCTTGATTCAAGTGTATGTGTTTTAAATTGTTTTAATACTTAAGTGTAAGGAATTAAAAAAATTGTTTTTTCTGATATTTAACATGTACAACAACCATAAAGTGCATCAAGTAAGCTTCAACACATAACAACAAATTTAATAAAGGATTTCACACGAATATTGTGGGCTACATCTCCTTGAGCCTTTGTCAAATTGACTTGGCTCTTTGGGATTATGATGGAAATTTTATTTTACATGTAACCACTCAACTCCAATGGTTATTTTTACTGTACCATTGGGTTTAGAATACCATCATACCCCTGGAATGGTTGAACTCTCGCTGAAAATAGAACTACGCTTCCTTTGACTTGACCTCTTTTGTCGATGCCCTTAAGATTCCTTGAGCTTCTCTTTGGCAAAAAATCCCTAGAAGTCATTTTTTGTCCTTGAAACCTCACCTACTGACTCTATCATATATCATACATCAAAAATAGGTTGTTCATTTGCTGAAAATGAGCTTTGGCTCCCCAATCTAGGCCTCCATCTACTGTTGGCCCTGGGCTGCCCGAAATTCCCTGTGGCTTCTAAACCTTTAGAGGTTTCCAAATGGATCTAAAAATCCTTTAATTGGATTCAAAATGTCCAAAATATTTAGAATATAATATTCAATTATTGAAATTGGCCTCTGGCTGCTCCGGTTACGCCTCCAACACCTGGTGGCACCCACTAGCTCTAGGTTCACTGAAAAATTATATGAAGCATATCGGCCTCCAAAAGTATTCAAAAGATTCTTCAAATCCTTCCATTGGATTTAGAAGTCTTAAAATATTCAAAATAGACTACTATTTTGCTGAGAATGGTTACCAGTTGCCCTAGATAAGCCTCATTCTCCTGCTGGCCCCTAGTGGCCCTTATGGCCGCTAGAAGTCTCTGAAGCAAAATATCACTCAAAATTACTTTGATGGCTCTGAAAGCCTCACCATTCAATCTATAATGTATGAAACATCCAATATTTACCATTGGTTTCTTGAATAAGGCCTCTAGCTGCCCTAGCTAGGCCTCATACTATTACTGGCTCCTGGTGGCCCCTAGAACTTATCTGAAGAAAAATATATATCAGAAATCCTTTGATGGATCTGGAACCCTCACCAATGAGTCTATAATTTCCAAGAAAGTTGAAATTGACTATTCACACTCCAAGAATGGTCAAATATAGCTCAAGATAGATCATAATCAATTTTTGTCCGGTGACTCCTAAAACAGCTCCACTAATTTTGGAGCACTCTAGTTAACTCCAGTCAAAATAGAAACTTTGCCAAAAATGGTGTGCCTGCTAGCCTAAAACGCTAAATCTGACTGCGCATAAAGTGTTATTTGTTGGGCACATGTCACAAAATTTGTGTTTAGTTCACGGTGACCATAGGCGCAAACCACGCATTAAACTTCGGTGGTTAGGTAGAACTCGAGGTTAAAGAAGTGGGTTAGCACTAACTTTTATATAACTAAAGCAGAGAGATAGCATGTGATAGGGTCTAAACATAAAATTTTGCACGCAGGTGGTTCGGGGCTTAAGCCCTTGGCCCAGGGTCATGGGCTAGAGGCTACGTGGGGAGGGGCTGGCCCTCGGGGCTGGCCTTTCCGGGCATCCACATATGCGCACATAAAATTCAAATACATCCGAATTTCTATACATTGTAAGAATTATTGTGTGGCGCGTTGGCATGTGGGAAGGCTAGCCGGAGTGAGGTCAACTGTTCAATTCCTTTGGGGACCCGGACATAATTTTTCCACACTGTTCATGGGCCACGTGGTGGCCTCAAGGTTAGCCACATGAAGCCTTCCCATTGGACCTTCAAATCTATATGCCAAATGAAACTGCGCCACTTGTCATCCTGTAACTGGACTAAGAGGAATATTCTAGGGAATATTCCAAGAATATTCCCTAGAATATTCTTTTTTTTACTTTTCAAAAACCTATTCAAAACTGGTCAAATGTCAAAAATTGCAATTTACTGGACTTTTCAAATCGCGTTAACTTCTTCATACGGTGTGAGTTTTTTGAACCGTTCACGGTGCTAAAATCAAGAAGATGAGATCTATCTGTTCTCTTAGATTCGACATACTTTTGAACAATTTTAAATTTGAGCTATCACTTAGGTCCTTGATCCAAATATGATCAGAACATCACTTAAGAATTTTTTTGTAAAATTTATATCATTCACCATGGATTCCACTGGACCTCGTTCTTAGTCTTGCCAACTGTAGGGTCTTCCTCCACTTTCTATGGAGGAATTTCTGAGTGAATTAGATTTTCCTTTTACAAAGGGGAGTTGGTCTTCAGTTTATAGTTCTGAATCATTACGTACTGACCCATATTATACTACGTCAGAGGACCTTTTCACTAAAGGTCTAATACCTCATTTTAATCCTTCACTGACAGATCCTCTTGGGCCTGTTTTTATTTACGTAAAACCTATCCCTAAAGTTTCTTCACATGTTTCCACTTCAAACATCTCAATGACTACTAGTGAGTCATGGCCCTTCATGAACACTTTTGGTCCACCGTCATATGCCCACCTGTTTCATCTTCTACACCATTTATCGATTACCCCACTTTCCAAACTATATCTAATCCAAGAACCTTACCTACACCAACTATGGGTGGCGGGTCGCAATTTCTGCCTCCTACAAACCCTTCTACTTTTGTGTCATCCCCTGGACCTCAGACTCACATCCCTTTCAGTGTGGACAATTAACTAACCTTCAATAATCCTTTCAGTTGGAACCCACTTCTAAGTTCAGCCCCACCTCCTCTAAAAGGCGGGGACAATGTTTCTGCTACTTATCTGATATCTCAGGGCATTCCTGCACCCATGCAAACTATGTTACATCAAGATATTTCATTGATGGATTGTATTCCTATTGATGGTTATCCTATTAATTCTAGTCCCATTATCGTAAAAGGTGAAAGTCCTATGCCTAACTTTCCTTATGTGGCTAGTCGTGTCCCATATCCTAGGCATGTTGCATCTCCTTGGGGTCTTCCAACTCAACTGTGAATATATATTTGAGGTGTAGAAACCATTACTAACATATGTATATCAATGGATTCAATCCGATCAAGCAATATACTAAAGCTATATATTGAATCCTTATATAAATCAATTGCAGAAAATAAACACAATCGCCAATCATAACAAGTGCATAAAGAAACAAATCAAACCACAACACAAATAATTTCCCGGGGAAATCTTGCTACTCAAAAACCCTCTATCATATATTGTATATTCCACAAGGAATCATGAAACAATTACAATGCACTCTTCTCACAAGAGTCTCCTGCAATATGCTAATTGTCTCACACTAATCCTGACAAAATCGGGCCAACACTTAGCCAATTCTCAGCCTACCTTGCTCACACAATTCCTAATGAATGCAATCCCTATTCTTTAGGAATTCCATCCTTCCTTAACTGCGTTGAGTATCATGGGCATCCTGTGTTGTTTTAACTGCATCTGGGCAGTATGCTAATATCACAAATTATAGTTAACTTCCCTTTAACCTTTGTCTCAACTGTGTATCCACTATAATTGACATGCATGCAACTATTAATAGTAAATCATCATTTGCATGGAAGATCACTAATTCTGAATTAAATAATATTTAATCCACTTGATCTCTCACTAGTGCAACAAACAGTTACAACTAGTTCAACTGACTCTAACTCACCTAACTGAGTTAACTGATTAATCATGCATTAAACTCATGCACTTAATTGCAACTTGAACTCTAAAACACATAGAATCACTCTACATGCCTCACCAACTACCCTCAACTCGAAATTCATGAGCTAACTGAGTTTATCACACTCATTTTACAAGTGATTTTGAGATAAGATTACATTTTATTGTCCAATTTAATTAAGGGATAATTAAATTTGACACATATTCCATTTATTAAATAAATTGAATTTCGCACTAATGTGTCACTAGGACCCATCACTACACGACCTGTGGTCCCACACTGGTGTAAGTGTTGTCATGTTGTTTCTGGATTCCAATTACATTATTTCTTGTTGCAAACTTCAACACTCCCTCCAACAAGAAAGGAATTTCCTTGCATGCGACATGCAACACTTCTCTAGTGTTTCTCGCACATGAAACTCTTTCATGCAACACTTTCCTAGTGTTTCTCGCACATGCAACTTTTGCATGCAAAACTTCCGAAACTGAATAGCCTACAAACAACTAAATTAGTATAATACATCTGTCATAAGAGTATTCTGACTACTTCTAACTACTGCACATGTCTACTGGACTCTCTACGTTGCTGACATCTGCATACATGCACTCTGCACTACTGAAAAATCTGATTTGTGCTCCAATATCTGACACATGTCACTCTGATTTTTGTCCTCCTGACATGTGATTGCATCAATCTAACTGATCCTGCTACTGTTGTACTATGGGCTCCTTGTAGCCAGGTTCGATCCCTGGAACGCACCATCTCAATGAACCTTGCCCAAATTTATTCTTAGCATTATTTTTTCACATTGCCCCACCTCACACTTGGAGATATAGATGCATATACTCCCTCTACCCATCTGGCTCGAAATTTCTCTGCTTGAGTGGTTTCTACCACTCCATGATCCTCTGCATGTGGTTGCTCCACATCTTGAGGTTCATTATTTGTAACCAAGAGTTCCTCATGTTCATGCAAATCCATCTCCCTCTCAAGGGACAATCGCATGGCTTTATCACACTTCCCCATGGTACATCCCTTGCATGTGTCTAAATGTGCAAGAGTACCCTTGGGAAGTCCTATAGAAATCTACTGGATGACCTTCAATGCTCCATGGTGTAACTCACCCTCATCTCGATTCACCACTTTGTCTGCTTTACCCATTAATGTTGTGTTGTGCTCTACATCAAGTTTATAGAGATTCTTCACATGAATCCCAATCTTCTTGGCTTTTCCTTTTGCTTTGTGTCGAATGAAAACTTTTCCTTCACTGAAAACAACATCATAGCCTCTATCCGCCAACATTCTGACTAAAACTAATTTTTTCTTCAAGCTTGGTACATGCATTACATCTTTTAATAAAAATGGCTTACCTGATTGTCTCTGGAAAGTAACTGTACCAATCCCGGTAGTGCTATACCTTCCATCATCACCCATTTCAATATTCATCTGGAGGTCCTTCTCCGCCAAGCTATTGAAAAGTTCTTTGTTTCTCATCATGTGGAAATATGCACCACTATCAAAGTACCACCTTGATCCCATCGCACTTGACACCATGCATGCGATCTATGAGAAGTCCAACTCAAATTGTGATGCCAAAGCCTCACCAGCTGCAGATCCTAAAGCCTTCTTGTTCTTCTTATTTTGTGGACAATTAGTGGCACAATGTCCATGCTCATGACAGAGAAAACATTTCACTTTGCATATGTCGCACTCCTTACCTTATTCCTCGATCTCAAATTTGGAATAGTATTTCTTGCCCTTCCCCTTCTTCCCCTTACTAGCCAAGGCACAATTATATTCATCATCTTCCTTAGATGAAGATCCACCCCTGGTACTCCTCCTGAATTCTTCTTGTAGGAAATCCGACCAAATTCATTCCTAATTTGGTAGCTTCTCCCTCCCATTGACAGAGTCCTAATAAATATGCCAACTCTTGGGAAGTCCTAGAAGAGCTAGGCTCACCAAGTCATCATCCGCGACAATAATGTCGACGCTCCCAAGCTCATCCTGACATTGGACAAACTTTGTTAAATATTTCAGCTTGGAGTCTCCTTTCTCCATTTTGATCTTCCTCAGTTTATCCTTCAGTGCCAATTTCCTATGATCACTACGGCTCTGAAATATATTTTTCAAAGCTTTCCACATTTCATGTGGTGTCGCTTTTCCATGGAGACTTGAGACAATGTGGTCTCTTACTCCCTCCAATAAGATCCTCCTCACCTTTGCAACCTTCTTTTCCTAGGTATCAATATTTGCAGCATCTGCTATAGCGGTTTTTGGAACATCATTGTCAATGAATTATTTCAACCCATTTTCCTCCAGTACTTCTTTCATCCTGTCTTTCCAAGAAATATAGTTATAGTTTCCCTCGAGTGCATACTCCAATCTCAAGCCATTGAAATCCAATTTGATCCTGAATCGCCTGTCGCACCAAGAATGACTTCTGCAAATTTGAATTCTATTCAATCACAAACTCAGCTTCTCCTACAATATAGTGATTTCATGTGCTCTGATACCATGTAGAAATTATACAAACATATTTATATCAATGGATTCAATCTGATCAAGAAATGTACTAAGGCTAGATACCGAATCCTTCTACAAATCAATTACAGAAAATAAACACAATCGCCAATCACAACAAGTGCAGAAAGAAACAAATAAAAACACAACATGGATAATTTCCTGGGGAAATCTTGTTGCTCAAAACCCCTCTATCATATATTGTATATTCCACAAGGAATCATGAAACAATTACAATGCACTCTTCTCACAAGAGTCTCGTTCAATCTATTAACTGTCTCACACTGATCCAGACAAAATCGAGCCAACACTTAGCCAATTCTCAGCCTGTCTTCAGCCTGCCTTGCTCACACAATTCCTAATGAATACAATCCATTTTATTTAGGAATTTCAGCCTTCCTCAACTGCGTTGAGTATCATGGGCATCCCGTGGTGTTTTAACTGCATCTGGGTAGTCTGCTAATATCACAATTGATAGTTAACTTCCCTTTAACCTTTGTCTCAACTGGGTCTCCACTAGAACTAACATGCATGCAGAAATTAATAATAAATCATCAATTTCATGGAATATCACTAATTTTGAATTAAATAATATTTAATTCATTTGATCTCTCACTAGTGCAACAAACAATTACAACTAGTTCAACTGGCTCTAACTCACCTAACTGAGTTAACTTATTACTCATGCATTAAACTCATGCACTTAATTGCAACTTGAACTCTAAAACACATATAATCACTTTGCATGCCTCACCAACTACACTCAACTCGAAATTCATGAGCTGACTGATATATCACACTCAGTTAACATTACAAGTGATTTTGAGATAAGATTACATTTCATTGTCAAATTTAATTAAGGTATAATTAAATTTGACACGTATCCAATTTATTAAATAAGTTTAATTTCACACTAATGTATCACTAGGACCCATCACAACATGACCTGTGGTCCCACACTAGCGTAGGTGTTTTCATGTTGTTTTTGGATACCAATTTCACTATTTCTTGTTACAAACTTCAACACGATGAAACCTCTATATTGGGAGTAACCAGTTTAATGGTAACATCCCTCAGGATGGGGGCATGCCAAATGACCCTCCACTTTACATGAAT
The DNA here is from genome assembly GCA_034641835.2 of Pinus albicaulis. Taxonomy (NCBI): domain Eukaryota; kingdom Viridiplantae; phylum Streptophyta; class Pinopsida; order Pinales; family Pinaceae; genus Pinus; species Pinus albicaulis. Next base: position 376,761 of record JAXQQM020091813.1, read on the forward strand.
TCACCTCCATTATAAGGGAATTAGTACTATCCAAGCACACCCAATTACCCTTCTGGAAACCAATTGATGGTTGGACCTTTTGGTCCTTCAGGTCACCCTAGTTTACATTGGTCATATTCCATGGTGCCTATGCCATTGCATTTTTTTGTTACACTCAACATCCCAGATTTGTACAAGTTAACCAATGACCCCATCAACCATAACTTGTTGTGGCCTCTGACCTTGCACAAAATTCCTATCGACATTTCGAAGTTTGAAGGAAAGCATGGAGATGACCCAACAACACATGTCACTACATACCATATTTGGTGTGTTTTCATTTCCATAATTTGTGACATTGTCCGAATTAGACTCTTCTCTCGTACCTTGACTGGTAACACTGCTAAGTGGTACACTGAGTTACTGCACACCTCTATTAGCAAATTTAACTCCCTTGCCATGGAATTTCTTAAATATTTTCAGCTACCAGTCCATCATGAAATCATAATGGAATTACTAACTAATTTGTGCCAAAATAATTCCATCCATATCTTTTATCATATCCATGAATGGATAAGACAACAAAGGTTAGTAAGGGCACCAATTCTGAACTAACTATTTTCCAATTGGTTTTGCAAATCCCTTTTACCTACCATCACGAAGGAAGTTGCCATGTCTGGAGCATTCACTGAAGGTAGAGTCATTAGATGTGCCCAAAATCTCGATCTTATCTATACACAATCGGAAACCCTTTATGACTTGATCCCTAATGCTCCCCGAACTTTGAATGCTCCTACCACTTAGCAACCTTGTTCGCACACTGACGGTCTCATTGGCGCTATGACCAAAATTGTTGTAAAGAAGTTGAGTGGGAAATTTTCTTAGTTATCCATTAACGCAACTATTGTGCCTCCAAAATGTCATCCACTTTTACCCTCATTTTCATCATTTTACCCTCACTTCGCAACTCTTTAACTCCATAATCCCCAAATTAGTAATCGTTCTCATGACTATAGGGTTTATCATTATTATTTTCCAAATCATTTCTTTTAAGTATTTTAAGAGAATTTATGATTAAATATTAGGAAATTAACATGTTTTCATATATCTCTAAAAGAATTATGATTTTTGTGATATTTTAGGCCTACTTGGAGATTCTAAAAGGGTCCTATTTGGCCACCTAAATACAAATTCGAATTTTAAATTCCAACTCATGAGGATATGTAGAAAATGTTGTCACCCCATAAATTTGTGAAGGTTAAAGACAAAACTACAGAGGTGCAACATCAAACTGCTTTGGAGTCGAGGACCTAGCCTTCCTAGACTTAGAGAGGGCTCTCTCTGTTAGATATAGCTTTTTTTATAGTGGCATTTTAGGCTACCTATTAGTGCATAGGGGTTTGTTTTAAATTTATGGTTGAGGCAGCGGAAGAGTGGCCATTGCGCTATGGAGTCAAACAGGTGTAAACAACCTCAAATGGATGAATAACTGAGGACATGTGCAACTAGGCAAGCTAGCCATGTCAATGGATCTTAACAGCTTGTGAAATGGAAAGGAGGAGGAGGTTAAGGTTCAACGGGAATACAGAGCAAACCATCTCTAAATTTTTCATTTTGATCTCAGAGTAAAACATAACATATTGTTTCAAGACTGAGCAGGGTACCCCATGGTAAATCCTATACAAAAATTTCTATTCGCAGTAAAGAAAAGAAAACAGTATGATAAAACAAGAGAATGAAAAATTACATAAGGGAAGCACTTCACCACATATCATAACACAAGAATCTGGAAAACATCATCATCTTTCATTCATTCAAAGAGAGTCTTTACAACCAGCTGAATCTATTACAATGGTTTTTCCCCTTCCGGGCCTCCTGACCCTGCTAATGCATGCAGTATTTATATAAAACTTAATTCGGTTGATTCTATCTACTATAGTGATTTTAATTTATTACATTCAAACAGAAATTGAAAAGTGGAACCATGCAAGCGATGATAAGATAATTTTGTTTGTGACAGTGGCCCTAGCAGTCTGTTATTAATTACAGAGTGATCATAGTCTGGCTCGAATGATGCCGAAGAGGCAATGAAGACTCTAACAGCTTGGCTTCATCTCTTCAAGGCTCTGACATCTTGGCTCTACCTTGGGGCGAAACAGTTGCTGAGAAGAGTGTGATGGTTGTAATGATATCCTGTCTCTAACTGCCTCTGTCTCTTGCTTCTTTGGTGACTGTTGTAGCGAGTTTAAAATGGAAAAACCCATTGTTCCTTTAATAATTAGCAGAAGTTCCAACACACCCTTTGGGTAGGATTGGCAGAGAAACTGATGTGGATTAATATCGCAGGCAGTGGCTAATGGAGGAGTGATGGTGCATGGAGCAGCAGTGGTGGTTTTGTTTAAACATCCAAACCATTTTTCGGAGGGGCGCATGAGCGGTGAGTGGTAATGGAGAGGGGGGGTGCAAAGTACTGTGGGCACGCCACGTAGAAGGAAAGGTGGTATGGGATACCACCCATTTCGGACCCCCCCCCCCTTTTTAATTTTCATCAGCTGAGGGGGGGCCAAAAAGCCTTGTGTAGGGGGGGAGTTGCGGGAAGGTTAGCGCGGATCTAATGTGGCAAGAAGGTGGGGCCCCAACCTATATCGCAATCGCAGGTCGGAAGTTCTAGTTTATAAGCAACAAAATTTGAAAATTAAATCTTGCGATGTGCGAAGGGCGATGGCAGGAGGTGATGTGGCAAGGAGGTGTGGGCCTCCGATTCAATACTACACATCACAAAGTTTAAGGTTTGTTTACGAGAGTGGGAGTTAAGGACTAAAATTTGCAATGTGCGATGTATGATTGGGTCCCACTCATATCGTAAATCGTGGGATTTAAGGTTTATTGCACATCACAACTTTTAGGATTTATGGCACATTGCGACATTTAGGATTCATTGCACATCACAACATTTTGTTTTTATCGCACACCGTATCTTTTAACTTATCGCTTCGCAACTTGAATTAATTAACCTGCGATGTATTTAACGTGTAAACATAAAAAACTTCAGTTACAATGTCTGATGGGCATTGAGGAAAGGGTAAAAAAGGTTTTTTTGTAGTAAGATCAGGCTTATGCAGTTCATGGTATAATATGTATATCAAGTGGCCTAAATTCAAGGTTCAGAGCTGCAAATAAGGTGATACATGGTAAGTTTAAAGGTTCTAAAATAAATGAAGTGGGGAACTTTAGAAAATGCAAAAATGAAGGCCATAAGAGGATAAATGAGATGAATGAGGGCATAAATTAAGTTTTCTCACCATTAAACCTTATCAACAACACTTTCCCCTTTCCACTAAATCTGAAAAGGCAGATTGATTTCTTTGATGTTCTAGATAATCAGGATTTCCCTTATTTTCCTGAAAATAAATAACAGCCCTGGAATATTATTTTCAATATGAAAGACTTGAGAAATAATCAGTCACCTTGTGATGCTATGAATTACAGGACTCTAACAGTGGCTCCAGTTGGGGATGGTGGCTAATTCAGGAGGTGTCAAGAACATCGTAAACTAGTGGCCTGATCCATTGGGTTGATCCCAAATCTTCAACTTTATCTACTACAAAACCTCTGTGGCTAAGAAGGCTCATTTCAAAATCAACACTCTATGCAAACTGAAGTCTGGAATATACTTGCACTGAAAAATAGAAATCAATCTGAAACTGAAACTACAAATATGCTCAGGGTACTGAGCTTATTTGGACACCTACCTATCCTAGTCTAACTTGGAGATGATATATACACTAAGTGAACTATTTTTTCCAATGTAACCAATCAAGTAAATGACTACATGATTTATTCTTGTTCACTTTTTTAAGTAGGCTGAGAAAACAAAAGGGCCACTCCCATCTTACTTGCCATTGAACAAAAGTGTTCAAAATTGTCCTTAAACTTTGTAGCAAACCATTCATGGCATAGCATACTCCTTCCTTAGATGATTCTAAAAGTCTAGCAAAAGGATATTGGAACAATACCTTGTCCTGAGGATTCAAATAGCAAGCTTCATCTAGGACTGCTCTGTGTTCCAATTTGTCCTGGTCAAGATCCTTCTAAAATAGAATGTCTGCACATTCTTCATGGTCATCTGACATGGAATCCTCATTGTATACCAATATGTTGTCCTCAAGAAAACCTAGTATGTCTTGACTGAGATTGTTGAATTCTGTTTGAAAGCCATCATTTTTATGAACATAAGCACTTTCTGGCAATAAGCCTTCTTAATAATGTAAAACAACATCAGTATCTATATGTTCTACATTTGTTTCTTCATGAGGAAATAATTCATTACATAAATCAGTAGTAGAACAAATATAAATAATCTCCTCATTACATGAAAATTGAGAGGCTGGTTGTATGCTTAGAATCTGATTAATTTCTTCTTCAGTTAAAGGAGGAGGCAGACTTTGTTTCCTTTGGATTAAACAATAACAATTTTCTTTCTCTCGTGAAGACTTATCATGAGACTGAATGTCTTCTTTAGCCTTGCACAAAAGAGTAGATGAATTATCATTTGTCTCCACAGAGAGATTCTATGAATCTACTTCCATTTCTTGATTGCATTCATCTTCAATTAACTTCTCTTGGTTATCATGACAGTGAACTTGAGAATGAAATTCACAAATTTCTTCTAAGAGATCCTTAGGATGCCAATCTACTAGATCTTCATCAATATTTATAAGGTATTGTATGAGATTGTTAGACTGATCACAACAATTTTCAGCCAATGATAAATATGGAGAATTTTCTTTATAATGCTCATAAAACACCTTGTGGAAATATTTTAAAGAAAACAAACTAACAGGGTTCAAATCTTCGTACCATTCCCTCGCTTTCCCTTCTAATGTTACCATGAACATCTTCATCAGGAAATCCTCATGCCATTCTACTTTCAACCTCCACAAATATATATTAAATTTAATGAGATGTAACAAAGCATCATCAACATTCTCATCTTGAAAAATAGGAAAATTTCTTTCCCAATTTACTTGAGGCATTTTGTGTGGGAATCCAAGAATGTTATATTTTTTCATTGGAGCATATCTGTGTTGTATTCTTGGATTCATCTTGTCAATAAATCAAAGAAAGGAGTCACCCCATGTCTGCTACAAATCTGGATACTTCTACCAGGTGATCCTTTAGGTCAATTGAAAACTATGGAGTCGTCAATGAATAATTGTTTCTGAATTTTTTTGCCAATGGAGTCACTGGGTGAATGGAACAACCTTCTAGTGTTTGACTTCTATTCACCATCAAAGTCAAAACTGAACTTGAGAAGTGTTATTGAAGAATATGAAACTCTTTCCCCAGTATGGTCGCCATTATGGTATCACCCCATAAATTTCCGAAGGCTGAAGACAGAACTATATAGGTGCAACATCAAACTACTTTGGAGTCCATGACCTAGCCTTCCTAGACTCAGAGAGGACTCTCCATGTTAGATATAGCTTTGTTTATAGGGGAATTTTAGGCTAGATATTAGTGTATAGTGGTTTTTTTGAAATTTATGGTTGAGGTAGCAGAAGAGTGGCCATTGGGCTATGGAGTCAAAAGGTGTAAAAAAATTCAAATGGATGAATAATTGAGGTCAAGTGAAATGAGACAAGGTAGCCATGTCAATGGATCTTAACAGCTTCTAAAATGGAAAGGAGGAGGAGGTTAATTTGTTCAACGAGAATGCAGAGCACACCATCTCTGAATTCTACATTCCAGTCTCAGAGGAAAACATAAAGTACTATTTCAAGGCTGAGCAGAGTAACCCATGGTAACTTCTACACAAAAATGTATATTCGCAGTAAAGAAAAGAAAACAGTGTGGGAAAACAGGGGAATGAAAAATTACATAAGGGAAGCACTTCACCACAGATCATAACACAATAATTTTGAAAACAACATCATCTTTCATTCATTTAAAGAGAGTGTTTACAGCCAACTGAGTCTATTACAATAGTTTTTTCCCCTTCTGGGCCTCCTGATCCTGCTAATGCATGCAGTATTTATATAAAAATTAAGTCGGTTGCTTCTATCTACTATAGTAATTTTAATTTATTACATTCAAACAGAAATTGACAAGTGGAACCATGCAAGCAGTGATAGGATAAGTCTGGTCATGATAGTGGCCCTAGTAGTCCATTATTAATTGCAGAGTGATCATAGTTTGGTTCGAATGATGTCGAAGAGGCAATGACAACTCTGACATCTTGGCTTTATCTCTTCAAGGCTCTGAAATCTTGGCTCTGCCTTGGTGCGAAATGGTTGTTGAGCATAGTGTGCTAGCTATAATTATGGATATCCTGTCTCTAACCGCCTCTATCTCTTGTTTCTTTGGTGACATCTGTAGGGAGTTTAAAATGGAAAAACCCATTGTTACTTTAATAATTGGCAGAAGTTCCAACACACCCTTTCGGTAGGATCTACAGAGAAAATGATGTGGAGCAATAGCGCAGATAAGGGATGATGGAGCAGTGATGGCGCGTGGACCAGCGGTGGTGGCTTTGTTTAAACAACCAAACCATTTTTCGAAGGGGGGCATGAGAGGTGAGTGGTAATGGAGTGGGGGGGGGTGAAACGTACTATGGGCACACCACGTAGTAGGAAAGGTGGTATTGGATACTGCCCATTTCAGACCCCCCCCCCCCTTGTTAATGTTCATCAGCTGAGTGGGGGGGGGGGGGGGAAGCCTTGAGGACCATCTAATGTATGGGGGTGAGCAGAGATGGCAGGGATTTGCGGAAAGGTTAGCACGAATGTGAAATGGAAAGAAGGCGGGACCCCAACATATATCACAATCGCATGGCATAATTTCTAGTTTATAAGCAGTGAAAGTTGAAAATTAAATCTTGCGATGTGTGAAGGGCGATGGCGGGAGGTGGGGGCCGATCATTCAATACCACACATCGCAAAGTTTAAGGTTTGTTTAGGAGGAGCAGGAGTTAAGGACTAAAATTTTTGATGTGCGATGTGAGATTGGGTCCCACCCATATCGCAAATCGCGGGATTTAAGGTTTATCACACATCGCAACTTTTAGGATTTACTGCACATTGAGACATTTAGGATTCATCGCACATCGGAACATTTAGTTTTTACCACACACCGCAAATTTTATCTTATCACGTCGCAACTTGAATTAATTAACCTGCGATGTCTTTAATGTGTAAAAATAAAAAAAACGTCAGTTGCGATGTGTAATGGGCGTTGAGGAAAGGGTCAAAAAGGTTTTTTTTGTGGTAAGGTAAGGCTTATGTGGTTCATGGTATAATATGTATATCAAGTGGCCTAAAGTGGGGGGGCGGAGCTGCGAATAAGGTGATACATGTTAATTTTAAAGGTTATGAAAGAAATGAAGCAAGGAACTTTAGAAAATCCAAAGATGAAGGGCAGAAGAGGGTAAATGAGATGAATGAGGGCAAAAATGAAGTTTTCTCACCATTAAACCTTATTAGCAACACTTTACCCTTTCCAATGAATATGAGAAGGCAGATTGATTTCTTTGATGTTCTAGATAGTCAAGATTTCCCTTCTTTTCCTGAAAATAAATGACAGCCCTAGAATATTATTTTCAATATGAAAGAACTAAGAAATAATCAGCCACCTTGTGATGTCGTGAATTACAGGAGTCTAACAAAGTATTTTAGGAAGATGTGGATAATCAAGTTAAGCACATTCAAAGGAGAAGAATCATGGATGTTTTGATATGTGTCCTTATCAAAACTATGAGATAATTTGTATCTTGTACTTTTAGATGATTAGTTGTAACCACAAGAGATAAATGTGGATTTAGGAGAGATTTGAGGGATCTGTATTTATTGATTAATTATCCTCAATTTTTGTATAAATAGTGGTGCATCCTTCAAAAGAGCCCACCTATCTATCTAATAATTCCGTTTAAAATTTCTATTCTTCCAACCAATAAAATCAAATAGTTCTGTCCAAGATTCTCCAGCATCTTGTTACTTTGAAGATGTGATAATTTTTCAGTGTGCTTGTTGAGGAATGGAGGGCCCCCATCAACCATTGTTTGCAAATATTTGTACATATTGGTAACATTGTGTAATTATGTTATTTCATTTATTTTCAGTAGGTGTGATTTCTGTTCAACGGGTGTGATTTTGATTTCAGGGAAGTGTGATTTTCAATTCTGCAAGTGTGATTTTATTTATGCAAGTGTGCTTTTCTTTTCAAGCATGTGTGATTTCCTTTATGCAATTGTGATTTCAATTTCTTAATATTTGGTTTGGATTGTATTGGATATAATTGATTTTATTTCTTAGTTTCAATTGCATTAGATTAATATATTGCGATAAATAATCACCTAGTACATATTGTACTCGTATACCTCGTTAGTTCATGAACCTCGGGTTGACAAATTAAATGACAGGGATTTAACTCACAATTAAATCACCCAAAAACAACTCCCACTTCAACTACAATGACACGCCCTATTTCCCATTTTAAAATATCAATCAATTTGGTGCAATCTACCCAATCAACCAATGGCAAGAAAAAGAAAAATAAGAAGAAATATGCTCCTTCTGGGGAGTAACAAACTGGTTAAAACAACCCAACTCAAAAAGCCACTACTGTTACAAAATTTGATAAAGGAAAAGAGGAAGTGGGTAAGTTTCCCTACAATATTTTCACTTAGGACCATTTGAATTACAAATGTCCTTGTTTACATGAATGTATCAGTCTTCATGGTCAAAAAGATTCTTGAACCTGTTCTATCTTTAATAACCTTTTCCTTGACCAACATCAACAACACCTTGTTTTGAACCCACCTCCACCCATGCAAGGGAGAAACGGTGTTTCTCATCCCCCTCCTCCTAGAGAAGGATCATCAACTTTCTATTCTTTTAAGGCATTTCACTTACAAAAATAAGTCAATAATTACATAACTCCTATCCCTGACTCTCTTGAACCCTCGTTAAGCTCCAACCCACCTCCACCTAATTATTTACATATTGAGAGGCTCGTTGTAGAGCCTGTGATTCATCCCTCCAAAGGGAAACCTCATCATATTGCATAAAATTTTTCTACTCACTCTGCACAAAACTACAATATTATAGAATACATTGCACAGTCTCCTTGTGCCATGTCCGCTCTTGAAGTTTTACAAATTTTTCCTACACAATGGAAGGCTTTGTTTATAGCCATAGGGGGATTTGACCCTCAAGATTCTAGTTTAGTGGTCTTTGAAATGGATAAAATTACACCTCTCCTTTCCCATCAACTTGCATTCCAAGTGCAGGTTTAAGCGAAGGGCAAAGCCACCCACTACACCATCATTGACGAAGGTGCTTGTTGGCGAGAAGTCAGGTCTCGCGGACAAGACCCAGGTTCAAGAGTTGTGGCCAAAAAAGGGGTCCGGTGTAGTCTAGGAACACGCCGGCATTTTCACCCTGCTCTGGGGAGCAGTGCGTCTCACCCAAGGCGTGCCGCAACCACATGCAGAAGGGGATGAGATCAATGGCAAGGAACAAACCCGCAACTAATGAAGGGTAGCGCATCCATTACATATACAGAGTTATATACGCAAGATCACTTAATAAGCATTCAGACATTTGCAAATAAAATTTTAAACCAGCATAAACACATTACAAGCACATAGACATCTTATTGTGACAGCAACCTTCCATTATATTAATCTCTTGGCAGAACACATGATTACATGGCATTCTCACTGATAGCTTACAAATCTGATACAGATGAATTCCAGAACAAAAAGGTAGAATAGAGAAGATAGAGAGCTAAGGGAAGGACATGCATGATTCCTCTGCAGCTGCTCTGTGCGTCTTTTCCTGTCTCGAGCCTCGCAACCTCTTTAGCATCCTCCTTGTTTCAGCCGAGTGACTGTTATTTATTCACCCGCTCGTGCGACTATCAGTTCCTTTGTAGCTCTACTTCGGCTTCTCCCGGCTTGTCTCCTGTTATCTACGTGTTCTACTTTCTGTCTTTTGCTGTGTGTTTCCCTCATTGCACTTGTCCCTGTTCTATCTCCAGCTATCGCATGCTTCCGCGCCACCTTGATAGCTCCGCGACTCCTGGTAGTTGCGGCTCGGTCGCGGTTGCCATGTGTATTCATCTCGCAACTCAAAAAGGGTCAAAAATTCAAAATGTCTTAGCCAAGATTTCAAAACTAAACAAAACAAGGGCCCCAACAGTGCTTCAACTTGTGTGATGGCTACCTCATGTTGACTCGCCTTGGGTTCACCCACTTTATCCCTGCTATCAAATTCCTTGAAAAATTTTTATGGCCACACCTATACTCCTAAATGATACCTATACTCCTAAAGGATATATGGTTGTCTTTCCCATCATTATTGAGGCCAAAGCTATATTCGTTGATATCAAATTTGTAGATCGCTCGCTCGACTACAATATTATTGATGGCCATAGTTGGACTTATGAAATGCGAGCCATTTCCTCATCAATATTTATATTTATCGCTTTCCCTCATTATGGGAATATTGTAACTTTAGATCAATTTTCCTTTTCACCCTCGAGTTTCAACCCTTACCCACCTGTAATGTTCCTCTAGCGGGTGTCTCTCCTAACACATATTTTAGCATTGGTACCAGTCTACTGAAGGCCTCCTTGATTTTAGGGTGTTTCCCTCGTTCACTCCCAAAGGTTCCTATGATCATTTCAATGGTATTGACTGTGTTTTATGGCCCTGCCAATCCTTGGATCCTCTCAACCCCTTCTAACATTGATTCTTTTGGAGAGTAGATTCCCCTGCCATCTCCCGAGTTAGCTTATCAAGCTATTCAAATGGTGTCTGAGTCTTCATATTCCTTGGTTTATACCAACGGTATAACTCATTCACCCTTCATGCCTCCCTCTATTGACTTCTTTGATGATGTATTTCCCTCTAACGAGGCTATCGTGGAAGTCATGCCTTTAGATGACTCACCTTGGGATGAATTTCATGATCGTGCCTCATTATCTCTCCAAACATAACTAGGAACTTACCTTTTACAAATCCTATCTATTGATCACCCTCATATTGTACCTTCCCATTTTACAACCATCCATGAGATTGAAAAAAAAGGAAACTTGGGGAATTTTTCCAAAATAATTCTTATCGACATCTCAATCAAGATAGGTGTCGTGGAAAACATACAAATTGGAGAAAACTACACTCTCGAGGAGATGGCTAGCTTCACCTATCTCTTCAATGAGTGCGATGACATTTTTGTAGTTTTAACCCTGTACAGAAATTATTTACAAACGAATTCTTAAAAACAGAAAATAAACAACAGTGAGAGAATAAAACATAAAACAGATGTATACAAATATTTATCCCCTGGATCCCAAATCGGGACTACTAGCTTGATTTTTCATTATATTCCCTTTAATGTTACACCACATATATATACATGCTAAAGCATTCATAAACCCCAATCCATTAACCCTGGATTAGAACATAACCGTAGTTCCCTTGACTGGATCTACAAAATACCAGGGGCCGAAAACCATCATGCCCCAAAACCATGTGCAAAACCATGCAAAAAACCATAGGCGGGTTTACCCACCTAAAATAGGGTCCAAAAAAAATTTCTCGAGGCTCTGCCCTGGACCCCATGTGTTGGGTGTGGAGCCTGATTATCTTGTTTACTTTGTATCACAGCTTTGGACCCCTGTACCTTAAAAGGGGTGGCAACGCCGCCCGAAATTTAATCGCTACCGTGGGGGGTCCAGGGGGGGCAGCGGCAGCGCTTTTCGGAGCTGCCCCCTGGCGAGGGTTCGGGGGCAGCACCCCTGAAGCTAAAAATAGATGTAAAATTGCCTTGTAAAAGTATAGTAATTTCTAGTCAATCTAGGCCGTTCATTAGGAAAATGATCTGACGGTAGAAGTTATGTTTAGATTAGGGTTTTTTGCCCTAGAAGGCAACCCCTTGTATATATGAGGGTATTGTATTGCGGCTGTGGATTATGAGTGTATTCTCGAAGCGAGAAAAAGAGAGGGAGACTGAGAGAGAGAACAGAGGATATTACAGCGGATCTGCTGTAGGTTTTGTCTCTTCTTTTTTGTTAGATAATAGAAAGGAAGGACTGGCTGTTCGGGGTGGACGTAGCCCAAACTGGGTGAACCACGTATATTTGTGTCTCTCTGGTTTTATGTGTTTTGTGTGCTTGTATTTTCTGCATATTTTATGTGTTTCATTGCTCTGTAATATTTAATTTTCTAACAACTGGTATCAGAGCTGAAGGTATATTTGGCTGATAAACTCGCAGGAAAAAAGGGTTCCTGGTTCGAGTGGGAGAAATGGCGGACGATGGTAAGTTTAGGGTCGAGAAATTTAACGGCCAAAACTTTGCACTGTGGAAGATGTAGATGGAAGATTATCTGTATCAGAAAGATCTGTACCTACCATTGAGTGGAAAAACAAAGAAGCCGGCGACCATGACAGATGTGGAATGGAACATTCTCGATAGAAAGGCACTCAGAACAGTACGGTTGTGTCTTGCGGCATCAGTCGCCTTTAATATTTCGAAGGAAACAACAACATAGGGTTTGATGCAGACGTTGGCGAAACTGTATGAAATTCCCTCGGCCTCAAACAAGGTATTTCTTATGAAACGACTATTTAATATGAAGATGTCGGAAGGTGGATCTGTTGCAGACAATTTAAATGAATTTAATATAGTTACCAGTCAGCTAATTTCTGTAGGGGTAAACTTTGATGATGAAGTTAGAGCTCTGTTATTCTTGTGCTCATTGCCAGAGAGTTGGAATGGTTTAGTAATGGCCATTAGTAACTCTGTCTCTGGATCTAGTACTTTAAAGTTTGATGATGTTGTTGGTGCTATCCTTAGCGAGGAAATGTGATGGAAAAGCTCTGGTGAGACATCGTACGTTTGAGGCAAGAGAATGAGAAGAAGAATGGAAAGAGGAAAGAGCTCGGATATCACAGATATCACAAAGAATCAAGGATTCAAGGAAAACAAGTATCCAAGTTCAGACCAGGGATAGTGTACTGAATTAAGAAAGAAAGGACACCTAAAGAACACCTTAGCTCTGAAGGGAAAAGAAGGAGATGCACAACAAGAAAACAATCATGAATCAAATGTGACAGGTGATGTGTTACAAGATGCTTTGATTCTTTCTTTTGAAAATGTTACTGATTCTTGGGTTGTAGATTCAAGGGCTTCATTCCATGCCACACCTGATAAGAAATATTTTCATGACTATGTTCAAGGAGATTTTGGACAAGTTCGTTTGGGTGATGATAAACCCCGTAAAATTGTTGGAATGGGTAAAGTTCTTGTAAAACAACAGAATGGAAACCAATGGCTACTAAAGGAGGTAAGGCATGTTCCAGATCTGAAGAAAAATCTGATTTCAACAGGGCAGTTAGGTGGTGAAGGTTGTGTGACAACTTTCACAGATAAAACTTAGAAACAAAGAAGCCGGCGACCATGACAGACGCGGAATGGAAAATTCTCGATAGAAAGGCACTCGGAACAGTACGGTTGTGTCTTGCGGCGTCAGTCGCCTTCAATATTTCGAAGGAAACAACAACAGAGGGTTTGATGCAGATGTTGGCGAAACTATATGAAAAACCCTCGGCCTCAAACAAGGTATTTCTTATGAAACGACTATTTAATATGAAGATGTCGGAAGGTGGATCTGTTGCAGACCATTTAAATGAATTTAATACAGTTACCAGTCAGCTAAGTTCTGTAGGGGTAAACTTTGATGATGAAGTTAGAGCTCTGTTGTTCTTGTGCTCATTGCCAGAGAGTTGGAATGGTTTAGTAATGGCCATTAGTAACTCTGTCTCTGGATCTAGTACTTTAAAGTTTGATGATGTTGTTGGTGCTATCCTTAGTGAGGAAATGCGACGGAAAAGCTCCGGTGAGACATCAGGTAATGCTTTCAGTGCAGAGTCTAGGGGAAGAAGAATGGAAAGAGGAAAGACCTCGGGATATCGCAGTAAATCAAGGAAAGGCAGATCCAAGTCCAGATCGGGGATAATGTGCTGGAATTGCGGAAAGAAAGGACACCTAAAGAAAGACTGTAGATCTCGGAAGGGAAAATAAGGAGACACACAGCAAGAAAACAATCATGAAGCAAATGTGATAGGTGATGTGTTACAAGATGCTTTGATTCTTTATTTCGAAAATGTTACTGATTCTTGGGTTGTAGATTCAGGGGCTTCATTCCATGCCACACCCGATAAGAAATATTTTCATGACTATGTTCAAGGAGATTTTGGACAAGTTCGTTTGGGTGATGATAAACCCTGTAAAATTGTTGGAATGGGTAAAGTTCTTGTAAAACAACATAATGGAAACCAATGGCTACTAAAGGAGGTAAGGCATGTTCCAGATCTGAAGAAAAATCTGATTTCAACAGGGCAGTTAGGCAGTGAAGGTTGTGTGACAACTTTCACAGATAAAACTTCGAAGGTCACCAAAGGAGCGCTGGTAATAGCAAAAGGTGAAAAGGTTGGTACATTGTATTTATGCAATGGTATTTCTAACTCTGTTAATGCTTTAACTTCCAAAGGAGCAGATGCAGCATTATGGCATCATAGGCTCGGACACATGAGTGAGAAGGGAATGAATATTCTTCACTCAAGAAATGTTTTTCCAGGTTTGAAGAATGTTGATTTGGATTTCTGTGAGAATTGCATTTATGGAAAACAAAAGAGAGTCAGATTTCTCAGAGTTGGGAAAGAAAAGAAGAGCGAAAAATTGGAGCTTGTGCATACAGATGTATGGGGACCTGCTGAGGTATCATCTCTCGGTGGCTCTCGTTATTATGTTACTTTTATTGATGATGCAACTAGAAAAACATGGATTTATTGTATTCAGAATAAATCTGATGTATTTGATACTTTTAAGAAATGGAAAGCTTTGGTTGAGATTGAGACAAGAAAGAAGTTGAAGTGTCTTAGATCAGACAATGAAGGTGAATATTACAACAAAGAGTTTGATAGGTACTGTTTAGAGCATGGAATTCGTAGAGAGAAGATAGTTCCAAGAACACCACAAGAAAATTGTGTGTCAGAAAGGATGAACAGAACAATCATGGAGCGTGCAAGGTTCATGAGATTTCATGCAGGATTGATTTTACAATTTTGGGCAGATGCTGTAGATACTGCTGTTTATCTAATAAACAGAGGGCCTTCAAGTTCCTTGGATGGTGGTATTCCAGAGGAAGCATGGACAGGTAAAAAGGTAAACTACTCTTTTTTAAAGCCTTTTGGTTGTGAGGCCTTTGTCCATATTAATAAAGAAAATAGAATAAAGCTTGAGGCAAAATCAAAGAAATGTACCTTTATTGGATATGGTGTTAATGATTTTGGTTATCGCTTATATGATTATGAAAATCAAAAAATCATTAGGAGAAGAGATGTAATATTCAATGAAAAGGTCTTGTATAAGAATCAGTTGCAGGAAAAGAAACAGGAAAAAGAAAGCAAGGAATACATGGTTCTTGATGAGATAACTGAAAAAGTAAAGGTGCCTGAAAATAATAATAATCAATAGTCACAGCAGCAGCAACCACCACAACAGCAACAGGCACCTCAAACACCTGAAAGTGGTGTTAGAAGATCTACCAGGATAAGTAGACCCCCTGAACGATACTCTCCTTCATTATATTATTTATTGTTGACTGATTCTGGTGAACCTAAATGTTATGAAGAAGCAATGCAAGTTGAAAGTAGGAAGAAGTGGGAGCTAGCCATGGAAGAAGAGATGGACTCCTTAATGCATAACCAGACTTGGGACTTAGTCAGGTTGCCTACAGGTAAAACTACATTGCAGAATAAATGGGTTTACAGGCTGAAGGAAGAAGATGGAGGAAAAAAGAGGTACAAAGCTAGACTTGTGGTGAAGGGGTTTGCACAGAAGAAAGGTATTGATTTTGATGAAATATTTTCTCCTGTTGTTAAGATGACTTCAATCAGAACTATCTTAAGTCTTCTAGCAGCGGAAGATTTACATCTTGAACAGTTAGATGTAAAGACAACATTTCTCCATGGAGATTTGGAGGAAGAGATATACATGCAGCAACCAGAAGGATATGAGGTAAAAGGGAAAGAAAAATTGGTGTGCATGTTAAAGAAGAGCTTGTATGGCTTAAAACAGGCTCCAAGGTAGTGGTATCTAAAATTTGACAATTTTATGTCTGAACAAGGTTATACTAGATGTCACTCTGATCATTGTGTTTATCTAAAAGAGAAAAATGATGGCAGCTATATTATATTGTTATTGTATGTAGATGACATGCTTGTTGCAGGGTCTAACATGCAGGAAATAAATGTGCTCAAAAGAAAATTGGCAAATTCATTTACAATGAAGGATTTGGGAGCTGCAAAACAAATCCTTGGTATGAGAATAACTAGAGATAGGAAAAATCACAAATTAACACTGTCTCAAAATGAGTACATAAAAAAGGTGTTGAAAATATTTAATATGCAGAATGAAAAACCAGTTAGTACACCTTTTGCTAGCCATTTCAAACTTAGTAAGGAGATGTGCCCCAAGACCCACGAAGAAATGGAATATATGTCTAAAGTTCCATATGCATCTACAGTTGGAAGCTTAATGTATGAAATGGTCTCCACAAGGCCCGATATTGCACATGCAGTGGGAGTTGTAAGCAGGTGCATGAATAATCTAGGAAAAGAACATTGGATGGCAGTAAAATGGATTCTCAGATATTTGAGAGGTACCACAAATCAAGCATTATGCTTTGGTGGTTCAAACATTGCTCTACATGGATATGTTGATGCAGATATGGCAGGTGACAGAGATAATAGGAGGAGCACTACAGGATATGTATTTACTGTAGGTGGAACAGCTGTCAGTTGGGTTTCAAAAATCCAAAGTGTTGTTGCACTTTCAACAACAGAAGCCGAGTATGTTGCTGCTACAGAGGCTAGTAAAGAAATGATTTGGTTACGAAGGTTTATGGATGAATTGGGTAAGAAGCATGATATGGGCACACTATACAGTGATAGCCAAAGTGCTATTCATCTTGCAAAGAAATCAACATTTCATTCCAGGACTAAACACATACATCTCAAGTACCATTTCATACGGTCAGTATTGGAAGATGGAGAGTTGAAGCTGGAAAAGATACACACTAGCTAGAATCCTGCAGATATGCTAACAAAAGTTGTAACCAGGGAGAAACTGAGAACATGCTCAGTTTCAATTGGTCTTCAAGGATGACGATGAAGATGAGGAACAGCCATGTCCAAAGAGGATCTTGAGAGTTGTGAGAGAATATTAAGAGTATAGAGGGGTAATCAAAGTGGCTCTCACACATATGAAATGGTAACAATAAAAGAAGAATGAAGTTTCCTTTACCTTTATAAGCTTTGACAACCCTTACCTTTTCCCTTTGACATTTACATTGACTTTTAACCCTTTTGCACTTGAACAATGACTATTTACTCCTTCACATGGTATGAAAAAAAAAATTTATTTCCTTCACTCTCCTTGACTTTTGAAATTACCTTTTTGAAGCCTTTGTGTAGCTTGGAGGATGACATGTTGGCTTTTTCAAATGAGGTAAGAAGACAGAATAACACTTTTTGAACCCTTGGAAAAGAAAGGTGACTTTTTGGCTCTTTAAGATAAGAGGAAAGAGTTAACCTATTTTGAATTCCTTGACACTTGAGATGACCTTATTAGGAATTTAAAATGATACATTGAGACAAATTTTCTCCTTTTCATGAGACAGCAAGACTGTTATTAAAAACTTTGAAATATTTCACCTTTGGACTTTCAAATTGGATAGTGATTCTTCAAAAATATAAGATGTCTTTGAAGCTTGAAATGACACTCTTTTCCATTTGAATAGGAAATTAGGTCAAAATAACCTCCCTTGGAGCTCTGACAGAGGATGATGACTTTTTTATCCTTTAAAAGAGACAATGAGATAGAGTTCTTCAATTTTCATGAAACAATGAGACAGAGATGAAAAGTTTGAAATTTTTTCTTGAAATTTGAGCCATATGAAACAAGAAAGATGGATTTATTTTAATTTCATAAAATTTCTTACTCCTTCATTAGGGTTTCATGTATGAAATGGAGGATTACTTCCTTATGTTCAGTGAAAATTTGAATATTTTTCCAAAGGCAAGGTTGAACCTAGACTTGACCTAAATGAAATGAAATGGCATAACCCTAGACCTTTTGAATGATGATGATGGATATCGTGACCTTGAAACTGATGATGGAAATGACCTTGAAAATGGTGATGATAAATGAAATGAAGGAGCATCATACATTGTTTAGCCTTCTTCAGTGACCAAAATTATTTCTGAAAATTGGTTCGAAAAAGTAAAAAAAATTACCTATGACTTAATGGAAAACAATTGAAAGAGTCATTTGATCACTCACATACCTAGGCTAACGTTGGTTGTATCTGGGGATGGAATCTCCTTTAGGAGGTGTCAAGAACATCGTAGATCAAGTAGCCTTACCATTGGGCGATGGAGTCAAACTGCACTTTGAAAAACTTGAACAAACTGGAAACTTTGACCAAACACAACTGACTTGACTTTGACTTGACAACTGACTGAAACCTTTTAAATTTTTGAAAGAAAACATGAGATGTTTGTAGAAGTCTCATGGCCTTCTCCTCAGGATTTAAACTTTTGCAACAACTTCCTTATTTGTTAGGACATCAAATTTAAAATGATATGTACAATGACAGTGAACTTCTTCTTCAATGGTCAAGTTATATAGTGTTTGAGGAACCTACCATTGATTGTTCCTCCCAGCAATTCTTTCCCTTCAAGATCCTCTAGTAAAAAATCTTTGTTTCCTCTGAATGCAGTGATATTTTAAGGTCCTTTCCATAGATTTTTGAACTTTCCATGCTTACTCTTATCTTCATTCTGGGCGTCCCAGTGAAGAACAACATCCCCAAGCTTGAAATCATCCGCTTTGTTCTTCCTATCATAAATATTTTTTATTTTCTCATGAAGATTTGAAGTATGACTAAAGAATTAATCTCTTGAATGTTGTATATGGATCATTTGGTTGATTCTTCATTGAATGTCATTAGGCTCACTTTTTATCTCTTGTAGAATTTTCATCACCAGTACAGCTAGAGAAGAAGGGAACACCATGTCAACAACATAGACGAGATGGAAAGGTGACATGTTGATTGATCTCTTGGTGCTAAATTTTTCCGCCCATAGAGAATTTTTGAGTTTCTTGTGCCAATTCCTCTTTTTTTCTTGCAACATATTTTTTATTATGTTCACCAAAGATTTATTTAACGATTCAACAAGCCTGTTTCCCTAAGGATAGTATGTTGTTGAACGGCCAAGCCTAATGTGATACTTGTCACAAAATTCAATCATCTTCTTAGACTTGAAGGCAGTTGCATTGTTAGTGATGATCTTGTGTGGACATTCAAAACGAGACAGAATAGTATTCTCAAGAAACTGAATAATAATAGTATCAGTATCTTGCCTCATGGGGATGGCTTCAATCCATTTGGTGAAATAATCTATGGCAGTGAGTATTAATTTGTGTTGAGTTGATGATGGAGGGTTAATCTCACCTATGAAATCAAGTCCCCATTGTTGGAATGGTGCTTGCACTTGAATTGGTTTAAGAGGTAAAGGCAAGAGCTTCCTTTTTCCCTGAAATATTTGACATTCATGGCAGCTCATAACTATTTTTTAAACATCAGAAAACAAGCTTGGCTAATATAAGCCCACCCTCAATATATTATTAGTTGTAGTATTCCAATAAATATGACCACCACAGTCACCTTTATGAAATTTTTCATGACTTTTTCAACTTCTCCTTCAACTAAACAATTCAACAATACTCCACCCAGATCTTTCCAATATAATGTGCCATTAAGAATGCAGTACTTAAGAGCCTTTAACTTTAAATATATAGCCTTACTACTTGGCAAGCCGGGAGGAGGATTCAAATGTTGCAAGACATGTACTATATCAGCATACCAAGGCAGTAGAGAGAAAATTTCAGCTACCTCAGGTAATGTTTCAGCATCTTGTTCTTCAGATAATGCAGCAGTAAAATTCATGTCCAAGGCATGAAGATTTGAATCCTCCATGAGGTTCGCTAGTCCCTGTCCTTTGATTAGCTTTGCGGGCTTGATCTCCAAATCATACTCTAATATGGCAGCAATCCATTTACTTCTTCACCCTTCAGGATCATTCTGTGTAAGCACATCTTTGACAACAGCATTTGGAACATATGCAATGACATGAGAATGTAA